>CM029651.1:33840537-34364696 GCA_017311315.1 Dendrocalamus latiflorus | reverse complement strand
CAAGTGGGGAGAGAGAAGAAATGAAGAGAGGGTAGAGACTACATGGCAAAAAAGGTGATGTGGCGGTCATGTGGTAGAAAATTACTGATGTGTCCATCTTCGTGCCAAAATTACCACTGAAACAAGCTTTAAGAGTGAAAAGTAGAAAGTTTTGATATTCGAGGGGTGTTGGATATCCGGTTTTGCACTTAAGCGTTGAAATCTAGATAGTCAATAGAGTTCAAGGGTGTAAAATAGATTTATTCCTTATTGTAAGCATGATTAGTACTAATTAAGTATCATAATGTATGATTTGAACTAATTAAGTATGATTAACACTAGTTAATTGTATGCCGATTCGGCACGTCGTCCTACCGAACTAGGGAGCTCGACAGGTACATACGACACATGCCGCCGAGTTTAAGGAGGAGGATAGATTTGCAAAAACCACACCTAGTGCTAATTTTTTTAAAAAAAGTGGTTGCTCTACATGTGCGAAGGATTCGGTTTGGTTCGGTTGGTCCACTGACCATTCTGTTTGCCCATGGTAACCGAAACAGACTCACCGGCTCATCACTCCCCCTCTGCTGAGAAACGTGTTGAGGAACCGTCGTTGGCGACCAGTCTGATCGATTCCTCTGCTTAGAACAAGAACGAATCAATCACAGAATCACAGAACAATAGATTGAACACAGAGGTAGAGAGAACTCCTGGTCTTACTTTATTGCTTTAGATTGCATCAGGTGTACATAATGAGGGGGTCTAGGTGCCTAGGTCCCTATTTAGTCTACGGTGGAGTGAGTGCCCAAATATGTCAGGACTCTGGCCGTGGGCCCAGTTTCCTAACACTCCCCCTTGGGCACTCACCCAACATGCTCATGCCTCGTCAAACTCCATAAAAACCCAGTGGGAAAAATTTAGAGAAAGAGTACATGATACATGTGATGCTGCGATGAACGAATTGCCTCATTAAAAACCTTGGTCGAGAAACTTCATGGAAAACTCATCAAGGGAAAAAGTAGTACAATTCACCCAAATTCATTGGTTTGCAGGACTTTATTCTTTGGGTACTTAATCTTCATGATCAAGATTTGTTAGCGGGCTTGTGAGAATTCTCCCCCTGAATTCTGCACTTCTCTAAGTCTCATCATACCAATTCCACGCACACAACTTTCAAAGCTAGATGCTGGGAGTGACTTACTGTGAATAACATCTGCGAGATTTTCACATGACTTAGTATGCAGTACTTTAATCTCGTCCATCTTTGCAATTCATGTGCATAGAAAAACTTGGGGTTGATATGCTTTGTGAGATGACTCTTCACAAAGCCCGTTTGTACTTGTGCAACGCAAGCGGCATTATCTTCATAGATAATTTGTGGGGGTTTGCACAATGTTCATCCCACATGACTGCTGGATGTGGTGAACCATTCGACGGAGCCAAGCGCACTCTCGTGCGGCTTCATACAGTGCTATAATTTCTGAGTGGTTCGTCGAAGTAGCTACAAGGCTTTGCTTAGACGATTTCCATGAAATTGCAGTTCCACCACACAGAAATACATAACTTGTTTGTGATTTAGCGGTATGCGAGTCTGACAGATACCCAGCATCTGCATAGCCAATCAAGTTCAGATCTTGATTCTTTCTGTAAAACAATCCAAGGTCCTTGCTTCCTTGGAGGTATCAGAAGATGTCCTTTATGCCCTGCCAATGCCTTTTGGTGGGCTCTGCACTGTACCTTGCTAAGAGGTTCACGGAAAATGCAATGTCCGGTCTAGTGCAGTTTGTCTAAGTACATGAGTGCTCCCACTGCACTTAAGTATGGGAATTCTGGTCCCAGGACTTCCTCCCCCTCTTTCCTAGGTCGGAAAGGATCTTTTTCTTGCGGTAAAGACCTCCCGATCATCGGTACTTTCGAGGGAAATGCCTTCTCGAAGCCAAACCTTTCAAGCACCTTCTGGGTGTAGGTCGACTGATGTACCAAGACTCCTTCAGGGACATGCTCAAGCTGCAGGCCTATGCAAAACTTGGTCTTGCCCAAATCTTTCATTTCAAATTCTGACTCCAAGTAGGAGCTTGCTTCTTTATGTCTTCGGCTGTCCCGATGATATATAAGATCATCTACATACACAGATATTATACATAATCCATTCTGGGATCGCCGTATAAATACACAAGGACAGTCTTCATTGTTCGTGTAGCCTTTCTGCAGAGAAAGTCGCTTTAAGCGATTTATACTACATTTTTTTCAGATTGTTTCAGTCCATACAATGACTTTCTGAGTTTCACACTGTACAGATTTCTATTTGCTCTGTCTTGGTTCGGGAGAGGGATTCCTTCAGGGACTCTCATATAAATTTTCGAATCCAAGTTACCGTAAAGGTATGCAGTCACAACATCTATCAGTTTCATTTCTAAGTTCAAGTTCACTGCCATTGAGATCAAATATCTATAAGGTAATTCCACTCATGACTGGGGAGTAGGTTTCTTTCATAATCAATTCCAGGACGTTGAGTGAAACCTGGGCTACTAGCCTGACTTTCTATCTCACTACTTCATTTCTTTCATTTCTCTTTCGAACAAATACCCACTTGTGCCCAACGGGGTGTACATGGGGAGGCGTGCGGCATACGGGCTCAACACCTCTCTTTTTGTTCAGAGATAGCAATTCAGTTGCTATTGCCTTCTTCCAATCTTACCAATCTGATCTTTTCTTACATTCAGTTGCTGTTGTCCTATTCAGGGACTCTCCCGTGTGCACATAATTTATAGCTATTTCTTCATGAGTTGCTTCTTCTAGAGCGATTGCTTCTGCTGCAGCTTTACCTTGCACATCGCTTCTTTCAATTGCTGGTGGCAAGTCCTTTTAGTTTTTTTTGTCTCCGATGTGTGCGCACACATCCATGCCGATGGGGATATTCAGATCCGGTATGCCCTTTTCTTAAGGTGGTCACACTTGTACCAGGTCTCAACTGGCTCCCCTTCTCATTATGGGGGACTTCAGTGATCGGCTGTGATAAGTCCTTCTTATCCTTCTTCACCAGGCGTCCCTGGTTACTAAGGATTCGAGGAACCGGAGTTCTCGTTCTCATTTTTTTCTGAGGCCTCTGGACGAGATTAGGGATACCTTCTGCTTTCTTTGGTATTTCAACCCTCTCCGGTGCAGTGCGTGCAGGCACATGCGACTTAGTCACGCTCTTCAAATCACTAAAGTGATCAGGCAGCTGATTTGCTAATGCTTGCAAATCAATTGTCTTCTGGACTTCTCTTGTCTTCTGAACTTCTATTGTCTTCTTGACTTTTCTTGTCTTCTGGACTTCTCTATTTGCTTTAGTAATGCGCGGGTCATCTGCATGGATTCCCGTGGCTTGCCATGTAATGTCTTCTGGATTTCTCTAGTGCGCGGGTCATCTGCATGGAGTCCCCAGGCTTGCCACGTAATTTCCCGACATTCTTCATCAAGGGGTTGATTTCCTCCCCCTAATGTTGGGAATATTCGGTGGTGACACTTGCGCTAGTTGCATATGTGAATGGATGTTGTAGGCCGAAATTCTAAGGTTGATGAGATTCGCTGCATGCAGGACTGCGTGTCCCCAACATGTAGCTGGCAAATTACAATTATGCAAGAGGAGTCGGACAATAAATTTTAATTCTCTTAATTAAAGCTTCTACCAAACCATTCTGGGTATGGAACATGCGGTGCCGAGTGCTCAATTGCAATTCCCATTGCCATGCAATAAGCATCAAATGCCTTTGAAGTAAATTCTCCAGCGTTGTCCATTCTGATGGACTTGATGTGATGATCAGGGAACACATTTCTGATGCGAATGATCCGCGAGATCAATTTTTTTTTTGCAAAGGCGTGGTTTCCTTGTGGACAACAAGTCCATATATGACGACTTCGAGGAAGCGTCAATAAGCACCATGAAATACTTAAATGTCCCTGAGATGGGCTGAATGGGACCGCAAATGTCTCCCTGGATGCGTTCCAGGAATGCAGGTACTTCATCCTTCACTTTCAGAGTGGAGGGTCTAGTGATTAGTTTCCTGGTGGTACATGCAGGGCACACAAAAATCTTCATGATTCGGGAAATTCTTCACATTAGTATTATGCTCATGCGAGTTATTTATTATGTTTTCTCATCATCTTAAGACCTGGGTGGCCTAATCTGTCATGCCAGAGAAAGAAGAGTTCAGAGCTTCTAAATACTGTCTTCGGGACAGTGTAGGCTGCAGATGCCTTAATGTTGGTATAATATAGCCCAGTTTCTAGTGAAGGAAGTTTTTCTAATACACTTTTTTCTTTTCATTCTCTTCGCGCTTCATAATGAACAGGTATTCCTTACCGTGCTCTTCTTCAGTCTCAACGTGGAAACCATTTGCACGAATATTCTTAAAACTTAGGAGAGTTCTAGTCGATTTTGGGTACAATAAGACTTCTTCAATGACCAAAGTTGTGCCCATTTGTGGCTCTCCATGAACCAATTATTCATGCATCGCTTCTGGCGATTGTCGTAAGGCTGCCAGTGCTCTTACGAATCGACTGAAAAACTTAGTCTCTCTTAAGGTGATATGCGTTGTGCCGCTGCTAGCTAAGCACACTTTCTTCATAGGGCGCTACACGTGTTCTAATATAGGGTATTTATTAACATGTATGAGAAGGCAATCAACACATAAATAAAATATTCCAATATCAGAACATATCATGCCATCATAAACTGAATAAATGAATGAATTCTTCAAATATCATCCAACCATCACGAGAAAATAACAATTCTTAAGTACCATCCATGCAAATTCTAACATATTCTTCCACACAAAATAAATGACAATTAAAGTCTAAATGCATTCTGTGCACTAGACTTCTTCTGCTATTCTCTCGGGGGTGACATTCTCTTCAAGAGAAATCATGGCGGGTGGTTGTTTCTAGGTCGAGAGGGGGTGTTGCTGCCGGGATGGGTTCAACCTCTATCAACTCAGGCAGCTGCTCAACATGCTCCCCCTCAACTGCTACAAAGTGGGCTTCAGGCTGCCCTTTGCCATCCCACTTTGGCTTGATAGCCTTATTCTCACATGGAGCATCTGATTTGCCTTTCTAAGCTACAACCTTACCTTTCCTTCCACTTTTCTTTATCAAGGGCTTTCGCTTCTTGTAGCTCCCGGCGTTGGCTTCATGGCCAGTGGAGCTCCCAGATGGCTAAGTGACTTAGTTCTTGCGGAGAACTTCGTCCTGAGCCTTCGCAACCTGCATCATATCAATCAATTTGGCATATTCCTTATAGCCGTCTTGACGATAATTGCGTGCGGATTGTACTTCATTTGGGTGGAAGGTGTTGTGGTTACAGACCAAACAGAGAGAGAGTGTGGTAGTGGAGAGTTGAGTAAAAATGAATGGCTTAGCCCCCCTTCCCTATGGCCTATGCCACATATATATTCACATGGGGAGTGTTTGTACTGTTATACCCTTACACATGAGTATTCCCCTTGGGGGCTCTTATGTCATTACACATGTCCTATTTCGGACCTAATAGGCCTACTGGGCTTAGGTGGGGGGCCACCCCTACAACAGGAGCCTCTCATGGTGACGGGCTTCACGGGCCGAAGCCATGTCGCTGAGTCCTTTGGCCCCCTCCGTCCCATCGGCCTGTGATGCTTGATGACTCGGATAGTTTGCCCGTTTGGTCCTACTTGCGCGGGGGCCGTCTTCGGGTCCCAAAGCTGGCGCGGTCTCGAGGTCGAAGGAAGCGGGAAGGCCGAAGGCTTCGACAGAGACGAGGTCTGGGCGTGCCGTACTTCGCACTCCGGATATTTGCGGGCAAGTCGAACTTGGTCGGCTACCCCTGGCAGCCGAGTCTCGGGGAATGCTTCGCGCGATGCGGTGCCAGTTCAGGGAGATGGTCGCCAGGTCCAGGAGTGCGCTTTAATGACGCCTGGAATCGCGCCTGCCTTTACCAAGGGTAGGCTGGCACGGCTGCTCCGCCTGCCCTGCACTGGATGTGGGCACGCGTCAGGCTGCCCTTGGAGCGTCGTGGGATTCAGTTGAAACCGCCGGGCGCCCATCGACTGCGATCCCGACGATTGGCATGCCGCCGGTTGACCTTCCGTCATCCTGGCGACTCCTCGCCGAATGGGCCTGGGTATAAATACGCCGGTGTCGCGGCCTGTTCCTTGCTCACCCTTGGTTACTCTTCTTATACCTGCACCGCGGTTATCTTTTCACATGCAGGCCAACTATTGTTCATCCGCGTTTGACGATTGCGTCTACTGATGCTAATGTCAGCGAGCGCTGATGAACAATAGACGGCCTACTTATGGGAATACGTCACAACTTGTTGTAGAAGTCTTGGACATCCACAGGGTCTTGCTCGCGCACCGTGCTTTCGTATGGAAATGGCAAGGCTTGACCTGCTCTCGAAGACAGAAATGCTTGAGTCTCGCTGCGCTCTCTGATTGCGCCCACCGGCGTTACCATCAGGGAATGTTGATGTACTGAAGCATTTCTGTTTACGAGAACGTGTCAAAACCTGCCACAGGGCTGGGACGTCGTGTGACCTTCGACTCGTGGGCGCTATGGGCCGAAAGGCCGATCTGTACCCCACGGTTCAGAGTTTGCGGTTGAGTGCGTTGTGGGTAAACCGGTGCCCGCTCGCCTTCACCTTCTGCTTCGGCCGGAACGCCCTACCGGGGGGAGGCTAGGCCTCCGACGCATGGTGCTGGGTCAGGGGCCCCGCTGGATCCCAGACGCTCCTTTTCCCGATGCGGATTTCGGAGCCTCGTGACGGCACGATGCTGCAACGTTGGACCGTCGCAGACGTTTGTAGGGTGGTCCGGGGATGCTAAGCGGTGGGAGCGAAGCTGGCGCCTAGTCGGAAGTAGACGCTTGAGCGCTCCGTCCCCCATCCTTCGAAGTGGTGGCAGCGGAGCTGGCGCCTAGTCGAAGTAGACGCGCAAGCGCTCCTTCCCCCATCCTTCGAAGTGGTGGCAGCGGAGCTGGCGCCTAGTCAAAGTAGACGCGCGAGCGCTCCGTCCCCCATCCTTCGAGGTGGTGGCAGCGGAGCTGGCGCCTAGTCGAAGTAGACGCGCGAGCGCTCCGTCCCCCATCCTTCAACGTGGGGGCGAGCGGAGCTGGGCGCCTAGTCGAAGTAGACGTGCGACGCGCTCCGTCCCCCATCCTTCGAAGTGGTGGCAGCGGAGCTGGCGCCTAGTCAAAGTAGACGCGCGAGCGCTCCGTTCCCCATCCTTCGAGGTGGGCGGCAGCGGAGCTGGCGCCTAGTCGAAGTAGACGCGCGAGCGCTCCGTCCCCCATCCTTCGAGGTGGTGGCAGCAGAGCTGGCACCTAGTCGAAGTAGACGTCGAGGTAGACGCACGAGCGCTCCGTCCCCTACCATTCGGGGTGGTGACAACGGAGCTGGTGCCTAGCCGAGGTAGACGCGCGAGCGCTTCGTCCCCAACCCTTCGAGGTGGTGGCAGCGGAGCTGGTGCCTAGCCGAGGTAGACGCGCGAGCGCTCCGTCCCCTACCCTTCGAGGTGGTGGCAGCGGAGCTGGCGCCTAGTCGAGGTAGACGCGCGAAGCGCTCCGTCCCCTACCCTTCGAGGTGGTGGCAGCGGAGCTGGCGCCTAGTCGAGGTAGACGCGCGAGCGCTCCGTCCCCTACCCTTCGAGGTGGTGGCAGCGGAGCCGACGCCTAGTCGAGGTAGACGCGCGAGCGCTCCGTCCCCTACCCTTCGAGGTGGTGGCAGCGGAGCCGACGCCTAGTCGAGGTAGACGCTGCGAGCGCTCCGTCCCCTACCCTTCGAGGTGGTGGCAGCGGAGCTGGCGCCTAGTCGAGGTAGACGCGCGAGCGCTCCGTCCCCTACCCTTCGGGGTGGTGGCGGAGACAGCCTAGCGGGCGTGCTCACGCAGGAACCAGCCTCTGGTGCTTCTCGCCCGCGGGTGTGCCTGCATGGGGACCAGCCTCTGCTGTTTCCCGCCCGCGGGTGTGCTCACGCGGGAACCAGCCTCTGGTGCTTCTCGCCCGCGGGTGTTGCCTGCATGGGGACCATCCTCTGCTGTTTCCCGCCCGCGGGTGTGCTCACGCGGGAACCAGCTTCTTAACTCGTCGTCTTGGTACTCTACAGGCGGCGCATGGGAGCGGGCCCCCGTGGTGCACTTTGCCCGTCGTAGAATTAACTGGGGTAAGCTGTGTTCTGAAGGACGTGGGGCCGATGCCCACGCGTTGTTGATACTCCAAGTAGTGCGCGGGGACAGCACCCGCGTCTTATTTATACTCCGAAGAGTACGCGCTGGGGCGACGCCCATGCGTGCGCGGGGGTTCGCGTCTTGTTTATACTCCGTGGAGTGCGCAGGGATAGCATCCGCGTCTTCTTTATACTCCGAAGGTGTGCGCGGGATATACATCCACGTCTTATTTATACTCTGAAGAGTACGCACTGGGGCGGCGCCCATGCGTGCGCGGGGTTCGTGTCTTGTTTATACTCCGTAGAGTGCGCAGGGATAGCATCCGCGTCTTCTTTATACTCCGGAGGAGTGCGTGCGGAGGCGGACCTCGACGCTACGTCTTATTATACTCCGTGGAGTGCGTGCGGAGGCGGACCTCGCGCTACGTCTTATTTAGAGTCCGTAGACTGCGCGCGGAGGCGAACCTCCACGCGTTGCGGGGGGTGAAATTGCGTGCGGAGGCGGACCTCGACGCTACGTCTTATTTATACTCCGTGGAGTGCGTGCGGAGGCGGACCTCGCGCTACGTCTTATTTAGAGTCCATAGACTGCGCGCGGAGGCGAACCTCCGCGCGTTGCAGGCGGTGAAATTGCGTGCGGAGGCGGACCTCGACGCTACGTCTTATTTATACTCCGTGGAGTGCGTGCGGAGGCGGATCTCACGCTACGTCTTATTTAGAGTCCGTAGACTGCGCGCGGAGGCGAACCTCCGCGCGTTGCGGGCGGTGAAATTGCGTGCGGAGGCGGACCTCGACACTACGTCTTATTTATACTCCGTGGAGTGCGTGCGGAGGCGGACCTAGAGCTACGTCTTATTTAGAGTCCGTAGACTGCGCGCAGGAGGCGAACCTCCGCGTGTTGCGGGCGGGTGAAATTGCGTGCGGAGGCGGACCTCGACGCTACGTCTTATTTATACTCCATGGAGTGCGTGCGGAGGCGTCCCCCCGCTCGTCTTTGTTTATACTCATGCCCGTATCTTTGACGGAGAGTGCGTGCGCGAACGCGTGTCTTTGTTTATACTCATGCCCGTATCTTTGACGGAGAGTGCGCGCGCGAACGCGTGTCTTTGTTTATACTCATGCCCGTATCTTGACGGAGAGTGCGCGCGCGAACGCGTGTCTTTGTTTATACTCATGCCCGTATCTTTGACAAAGAGTGCGCGCGCAAACGCGTGTCTTTGTTTCGAAGAACATAAATTTGTGCAAACGGTGAACTTTATTAAATTCCCGTTTGCGCGGGTGAGCACTTACAAAAGAAGGGGGGATGCCAAGCACTAACCGCTAGGAGGGTGGGGCGATCGTTGATGGGCCGCCGCGACCGGGGCAACCTTGCGCGCGTGGAGCGCGGGACGCTCGGGGAGTCCCCAAGGGCTCCGCATCCGCCCTCCCGGCTTAGGTGCCTTGGCGAGCCGCGTGGCATGGGCCCCTGGCGCCAAGCTCTATGCGCCGGGCCATGTCCTGGTCGCCGTGAATGGTGATGATGGCCCGCGGCCCGGGAAGCTTCATGCACAGGAAACCGTGATGCGGGATTGCCCCGAGGGTGTTTAGGAGCGGCCGTCCTATTATGGCGTTGTAGGGGTATATGATGTCGACCACGTCGAAGACGGCGTCCTCGCTCCTGACGTTCTCGTTTTGGCCGAAAGAGGCTTGGAGGCATATCTGGCCTAAGGCACGCAAGGGCTGCCCTCCAAACCCTTGCAGCGGGACGCCTGAAGGGCCCAAACGGCTCCGAGGGATCCCCATTTGGTCGAAGGCCGCAGCGAAGAGGATGTTTGCGGAGCTTCGTTCCATCTACTAGGACGCGCCGGACGTCACACCCGGCTACGAGGACCCGGACGACCAAAGGGTCTTGGTGGGGGAACTCCACGCCCTCGGTGTCGGCGGGTGTGAATGTGACTTCATGCTGCGCCCATTCTGGTGGCGCCTGCGCCGGGTATGCCACGACGTGGTGTAGCCTCCGCGCGTAAGCCTTCCGTTGTCTTGCTGAAGCGAACCCCAGTGAGGAGCCTCCGGAGATAACGTTGATAATCCTGCGCTGGGCTCCCTCCGGGGCTTGTAGCTGTAGGAGGCCTTCACGAGGTTGCTGTACGTCTGCCTGGATGCGCAGGAAGCCTTCATGGGCCTGTGCTCCTTGGTCCTGGGGGGTGCTGGACGTGAGCCACAACGGGCACGCGTGTATCCGGGTTTTTGTCCCTGGCAACGCTCTGCCGTAGCGCTGCGATGGTGGCACAAGCGCGCGTGTCGTGGTTGCCCCGGCCGTGGATTTCGCACCATTGCCCGTGGTGCTGGTCGCCGTACTCTTCGTGGGTCCGGTCGTCTCGACCTCGGCCACGTCCCCGTCCTCGTCCTCGGCGTCCTCGGCCTCCGCGACCTGGGGTGTTGTCTTCGGAGCCGCCCTCGATGTCAAAAACGTAATGAGATTTCCTGGACTTGCGCTGATCGCGCTTGGGCTTGTCGCCTGGCTGGTCATTGTGTTGGGGGTCCTTGCGTTCGGAGGCGCCCTTCGGCTGCTCTTGCTTACGCTTGCCTTTCGAGGGGCCCTGTTTTGGCGAGTCTTCGGTCTTGACCGAGCCTTCCGCCTTGTTAGAGTTAGAGTCATCACCGTGTCGCCTCCGTGTGTCCTCCTCCGCTCTGGCATACTCTTCCATCTTGTCGAAGAGTTTCCCGACCGTCTTAATGGGCTTTCGCACGTTGTACTCGGCCATCGGCCCCGGTCGGAGGCCTTGTATCGCTGCGTTGATGACCGTTGTTTCGTTGATGTCCTTGACTTGGCAGCGCACCTTCGCGAAGTGCTTGAAGTAGTCCCGGAGCCTCTCCTCCGGTTCTACTTGACTGCAAAGAGCTGGTCCGCATCGACACGCTCGATGTAGTTTCCCTGGAAGTTGTTGTAGAGTCGGTTACAGACCTGTTCCCAACGTAGATGGACTGTGGTTCAATGGTGAAGAACCAGGACAGCGACACCCCTTGTAGCGCGAGGGGGAGCCCTTTTGCCTTCGTGGTGTTGTCTCCGCCAGCAGCTTCGATGGCGGTCTCGTACACGCGCACGAACTCTCGCGGGTCGGAGTCGCCTTTGTAGGCCTCAATGACGCTCAGGAACTTGAAATCTTCGGGCCATGGCGTCTGCTGTAGGCCCGCAGAAAGCGGGGGACTCCGGGTCTACGCGCCGTAGTGGGGGCGTCGCGGCTATCCGCCCTTTCCGGGGCGGGTTCGGATGCCACTGCCGGAGGGGGGTGTTGGCTCCGGGCCTCCTGCATGTCCCGGACGGCTCCGCGGAGGTCCGTTAGCTCCCGCTGAAACGCACTGCGGGCCGCCGGCAGGGCCGTCTCTACTGCGGGCGCGGCCGGGGCCGTCTGCGCGCTTGGCGGTACTACCGGCGAGGTGGTAACCACGGCCTTCGCGCCCAAGTTGCGCGCCGCGTTGTTGTCGACGGGGTTGGTCGTCGGGGCGGTGCTGGTGGGATCGGTCGTCACGTCGGTGACGGGGTTGGTCGTCGCGTCGGCGGCGGGGTTGGTCGTCGCGTCGATGGCGGGGTTGGTCGTCGCGTCGATGGCGGGGTCCTCGGTCGCACCTACACCACTGCTCATACCTCGCGGCTGCTAGAGCCGAAGCCCTCGTGCTGACGCGAGGCTTCGCCGCCTCCGCCTTCTTCTTCTTCGCCGCCGATGGTGAAGCTTTCTTTGGTGCCATCCTCCTCCAAGTCTGGAGGCTTGCTCTTGTCCTCCCCACGGACGGCGCCAACTGTTGTGGTTACAAACCAAACAGAGAGAGTGTATGGTAGTGGAGAGTGGAGTAAAAATGAATGGCTTAGCCCCCCTTCCCTATGGCCTATGCCACATATATATTCATATGGGGAGTGTTTGTACAGTTATACCCTTACACATGAGTATTCCCCTTGGGGCTCTTATGTCATTACACATGTCCTATTTCGGACCTAACAGGCCTACTGGGCTTAGGTGGGGGCCACCTGAAAGCATCTAGGCCCCTAAAAATGATTTTGGTAATTAATGACATTATGCGAATATGGGACTAACGTGTTTTATGAAGTATGTGAAGGGTTAGTCCATACATGAGTGACAAGATGCAAGCCCAAGGATGCGTGTGAAGATTAAATTGGCTCAAGACAAAGGTATACTTAGAGTAGGACCCCTTTTGAATTTTACCGGTCTTAGGTGAATGGTGGAAGACCGGATTATAGGTTAGATGATCGTACCATCAAGAGGGATTTGGCTAATATCTTGAGAGCATAAATCTAGTGCCATTTGGATGATCTTTTTGAATCTTGCATTCATGAAAAATCAATTTAGAAACTGAGTTTGTGCTCTGACTGGAAGAGCGATAGTACCGCGTATTTCAACGTCGGTACTACCGGAAAGCGGTAGTACCGTGCTCAAATGCGGTAGTACCGCAGAGCGGTAGCTCGTTTTTGGAGCGGAACGCTTTTTCCAGAGAGCACCCCTCGAACTCGGTCGGATCTCTGTGGAACGGAAGTACCGGTCGTTTCAACGTCGGTACTACCGCTGCAAGCGGTAGTACCGCATCTCCAGGCCGGTACTTCCGGATCCCGGAAGACCGGAAGTTCGAGCGGTACGCTTTTTCCAGAAAGCATTCCCGAGCGACTTCGGATTTTTAACCAGACCGGAAGTACCGGGTTTTTCCACGCCGGTACTACCGCATGGAGCGGTAGTACCGCACCCAGAGCGGTACTTCCGGAGTCCGGTAGATCCGGAGCCAGAGCGGTATGTAATTTCCAGAGAGCGACTTTCGGAGGACCTTTCGGATTTTGGCCAGAGTGGTAGTACCGCGCCGACTGTGCGGAACTACCGGAGAGCGGGTTAGTACCGCAAATTTCAACGGCGGTAGTACCGCGCCGCCAAATCCAACGGTCACTGCTCACGTCTGATAGAGCCGTTCTGACGCAAGATTTGGGAGCGGTAGTACCGGCCCCAAGAAGGGCGGTAGTACCGCTCACGCTGATTTTTTGCGGGAAAATTATGCCAAACGGCTAGTTTGGTTGGTGGAGGCTATAAATACCCCCACCACTGCACCAGGGCATAAGAAGAGACTTATTGCACAATTCTTAAGCCCTAGAGCATTCATTTCACCTCAATTCTTCCTTTGCACATCAAAGTGAGGTGGTTGAGCATTTAGTGCTAGATTTCAATTGCAAACTCTTTTGGCACTAGGTTTGCTTTCAAGCGAACACCGGGATCTATTACTCTTAGTGCTTGCCGGCACTTGGACGATCCGGTGGAGGTTGATTCGGTGATCTTCTCAAGAAGATTGTGAGGAGACCCGAAAATTGTGAAGGTTGGAGCTCGCCTACCCGGAGCGGGGAAGAGCTACATTAGTGATCGAGGTGCTTGGCTCAACTTGGGGAGCCGGTCCGATTCGTCCGGGCTTACCTCAACGTGGACTAGGGGAAACCGGCAAGTTTCCGATCACCACGGTTAAAATATCGGTTGTGTCTCTTGTCGCTTTAGCTCTTGTTTATTTGCTTCTTTGTGATCATTTAATTGTTTAGAGCTAAGTTGGGAAAATTATTATCTAGAATTGCATAGGATTATTTGCTTTACATCTTTGTCAATCAAATTGTGAAGAATTAATCAAGTGATCAAGAAAAGTTTAAAAACCTCCTATTCACCCCCCTCTAGTCGGTATCCTTGATCCTACAAGTGGTATCAGAGCTTGGTCTCTCATTTATAGAACCGTCTAGAGAGAAAAGGATGGCTAGTGAGGGGATTGCGGTAGGAAAGGCACCTCTATTTGATGGCACAAATTATGCTTATTGGAAAATTAGAATGTCAATTTATTTAAAGGCCATGAGTCCTAACATTTGGAAAATTGTAAATGATGGTTACGTCATGCCTCTTGATCCAAATAACCCAACGGAGCAAGATGGGCGTAACACTCATTTAGATGCCCAAGCCATGAATGCTCTTTTTGGAGCCTTAAACGCGGATGAATTCAATAGGGTGAGCAATCTTGAGACGGCTCACGCTATTTGGAATACCCTTTCGGAAATACACGAAGGGACATCCACGGTTAAGGAGGCAAAATTGCATCGGCTTAGGATTAAATATGAGACATTCATAATGTTGCCCCATGAGGACATCAACGAGATGTACACACGGCTCAACAACATTGTGAATGAGCTCAAAGGCCTTGGAACTAACCTCTCGGATCTTGATATTGTGAGAAAGATGCTTAGGGCTCTACCGGAGAAGTACGAGATGTTGGTGACACTCTTCCTCAACTCACCGGAGTTGGCAAGGATGACGCCAACACAACTATTGGGTAATTTAATTACCAATGAGTTGTATAAGAAGGACAAGGAAGAACTTTTGGAGCAATCCACCTCCAAAGGAAAGAAGATCACCGCCTTCAAGGCAAAGGCGGTGGCAAGTGATGAGTCCGAAGATGAAGAAGAAGACTCCGAAGAAGAACTTGCCCTTCTTGTGAGAAGGATGAACAAGTTCATGAGAAGACGCTCAAATCGAGGAGGAAGCTATGACAAAGGCAAGAAGTGGCAATCTCCTCCAACAAGAAGTATAGCAACATCCGTTGCTATGAGTGTGACGAGAAGGGGCATATTGCCTCTCAATGTCCCACAAAGAAGGATGACAAGGAGAAGTCATCCAAGAAGAAAGGCTATCAAGGCAAGAAGAAGCTTTTCAAGAAGCTTTACAAGGACGGCAAAAACGAAGCCCACATTGGTGAGTGGGATTCCGATGCGGAGTATTCGGACTCCGACTCAAGCGAAGATGAGTCTCCCAAGAAGAAAGGACTTGTCGGCATCGCTATCAAGGAAGCTCCATCGCTATTCTCCACTCCCACATGCCTTATGGCAAAAGGGGAGAAGGTAAAAACTCTAGATGACGATGAGCCCTCATATGATGATTTGATGGACATGTTGGTTGAACTAAATGAATTTCTTGGAAAAGAAAAGTCAAAATTCAAGGTTTTGAAGAGGGAACACATATCCCTTCAAAAATCCTATGAGGAGCTAACGGAAGCTCATGACTTGCTTCTCCAAGGAAATCAAGAAAAATCAAGTACTAGTATTGGTACATCTTGCAATATTTTGAATGAGATGCCTAGTGTAGAAAAAGTAACATCTAGCATGTCAACCTCTTGTGATGATTTACTTTCCATGCCATGCTCATCCCAATGTTGATTCATATAATACTTTATCTCATGTCCATGATGATATACTAGTAAGTGAAACAAGAATTTAAAAGAACAAGTTCTAAAATTGAACAAAAGCTTAGAGAGAGCTTACAGGGAAAAGATACCCTTGATAAATTGCTAAGCGGACAAAGATGTTCTTTTAACAAGGAAGGACTTGGTACATTCCCAAGAAAGGTAAGAAGTCGGCATACAAAACCTCCAAGGTTTGTAAATGAGAATGGTAAGTATTGTACTAAATGTCGGAATATAGGACATGTAGCAATGATTGTTCTAAAAATAATATGCATTCCATTGGCTTATATGATTCGTGCTATATGCTTAAAAGATCTAAGAATGGAAATGTAATTGCTCATTTTATTGGCACCTCGATTTGGGTGCTAAGAAGAAATCCATTTGGGTGCCCAAAACTTGGTTACTAACCTCCAAGGACCCAAACAAATTTGGGTACCTAAAAAGGCGTGATTTTCTTTTGTAGGTAAATTACAATACCGGTGGAAAGCATTGGGTGTTGGATAGTGATGTACTCAACACATGACCGGAGACCGGAAAATGTTCACAAACTTTGAGAGCGGAAGCAATGAAAGGATCACCTTTGGAGACAATAGCAAGGGAAGGTACTTGGTTTGGGTAAAATTGCTATATCCAATGATCTTTCCATTTCTAATGTATCCTTAGTTGAGACATTAAATTTTAACTTGCTATCCGTTGCTCAACTTTGTGATTTAGGGTTAACTTGCTCATTCTCTAAAGAAAATGTGATCATCTCAAAAGAAATAATAATGAACTTGTTTTCAAAGGTTTTCGTTTTGGAAATCTTATTTAGTAGATTTTACCTCAAATGATGCATGCTTGAAAACATGTTTAATTGCAAAAACTTGTTGGGTTGGTTATGGCATAGAAGGTTAGGTCCTGTGGTATGGTACAACTTAAAAAGCTTTTCAAAACATGACTTAGGTTGTTGGCTTGAAAGATGTGAAGTTTGAGAAAAATCGACTTTGTAGTGCTTGTCAAGCCGGAAAAGCAAGTCGCTAGTTCTCATCCTTCCAAAAGTATCATGTCAACCTCTAGGCCATTGGAGCTCTTACATATGGATTTTGTTTGGGCCAACTACCTATAAGAGCATCGGGGGAAATAGCTATTGTTTAGTCATTGTGGGATGATTATTCTAGATATACATGGGTCTTCTTCCTAAATGACAAAAGCGAAACCTCCGGGATTTTTAAAAGTTTTTCAAAAAGGGCCCAAAATGAATTTGATTTCAAAATAAAGAAAATTAGGAGTGACAATGGTTCCGAGTTCAAAATACAAAAATTGAAGACTTTTGTGATGAACTTGGAATAAAGCATGAGCTTTCCACAACCTACACTCCGGAGCAAAATGGAGTAGTAGAAAGGAAAAATCGCACATTAATTGAAATGGCTAGAACAATGCTTGATGAATATAATACTTCCGACAAGTTTTGGGCGGAAGCTATTAACACAGCTTGTCATGCTATAAATCGCCTTTATCTACATCGACTCTTGAAAAAGACCTCCTATGAGCTTCTTGTTGGAAGAAAACCGAACATCTCTTACTTTAGAGTATTTGGTTGCAAATGCTATATTCTAAGAAAAGGTGTTCGGCTCTCTAAATTTCAAAGTCGTTGTGATGAAGGTTTCCTATTAGGTTATTCTTCAAATAGCAAAGCGTATAGAGTTTATAACAAAAATTTGGGATTAGTTGTAGAATCATGTGATGTACAATTTGATGAAACTAACGGCTCTCAAGAAGAGCAAGAAAACTTGGATGATGTAGGTGATGAAGGCTTGCGCAAAGCTATGGAAAATATGCAAATTGGAGACATCAAGCCAAAAGAAGATCCATCTTCTCCAAGCTCATCAAGACAAGTAGTGCCACCCACATCATCTACTTCAAGTGATATTCAAGTTGTTGAAGATGAACAAAAGGATCAACAACAAAATAACATCAAGATTCACAATGCAATAGCCAAGGATCATCCAATAGATCAAATATTGGGTGACGTGAGTAAGGGTGTTCAAACTCGCTCTAGAGTAGCTTCATTTTGTGAACATTACTCTTTTGTTTCTTCTCTTGAGCCTAAGCTTGTAGATGAAGCTCTAGATGATCCGGATTGGGTAAATGCCATGCACGAAGAATTGAATAACTTTGCGCAAAATGAAGTATGGACCTTGGTGGAAAGACCCGAAGAACATAATGTGATTGGCACCAAATGGGTCTTCCGGAACAAACAAGATGAAAACGGGATTGTGGTAAGAAACAAAGCAAGGTTAGTAGCTCAAGGCTATACTCAAGTCGAAGGGTTAGATTATGATGAGACATTTGCACCCGTTGCTAGACTTGAGTCAATTAGAATCTTGCTTGCTTTTGCATCTAGCTTTGATATTAAATTATTTCAAATGGATGTTAAAAGTGCCTTCTTAAATGGAACAATCTCCGAACTTGTATTTGTTGAACAACCTCCGGGGTTCGAAGATTCTAAATACCCAAATCATGTTTATAAACTTTCAAAGGCATTGTATGGTTTAAAACAAGCTCCTAGAGCTTGGTATGAACGTCTTAGAAATTTTCTTGTTTCGAAGGGTTTTAAAATTGGTAAAGTAGATACAACTTTATTCACAAAAATCATTGGTGATGATTTCTTTGTGTGTCAAATTTATGTTGATGACATTATATTTGGGTCTACTAACCAAGATTTTTGCAAAGAATTTGGTGATATGATGTCTAGGGAGTTTGAGATGTCCATGATAGGAGAATTAAGCTATTTTCTTGGACTCCAAATTAAACAACACAAAGATGGGACATTTGTAAGCCAAACAAAGTATACTAAAGATCTTTTCAAGAAGTTTGGCATGGAAGATGCAAAACCCATCAAGACACCAATGGCAACCAACGGGCATCTAGACCTCGACGAAGAAGGTAAGTCGGTAGATTTAAAGCTTTATAGATCCATGATTGGTAGCTTGCTTTATCTTACCGCATCTAGGCCCGATATCATGTTTAGTGTATGCATGTGTGCTCGTTTTCAAGCTTCACCAAAAGAGTGTCATTTAAAAGCCGTAAAGAGAATCTTGAGATATTTGAAACACTCCCAAAGTATAGGGCTTTGGTATCCCAAAGGTGCTAAATTCGATTTAATTGGATATTCAGATTCCGATTATGCGGGTTGCAAAGTGGATAGAAAAAGCACTTCGGGAAATTGTCAATTTCTAGGTAGATCTCTAGTATCTTGGTCCTCAAAGAAACAAAACTCCATAGCACTCTCCACCGCCGAAGCCGAATATATTTCCGCTGGGAGTTGTTGTGCTCAATTATTGTGGATGAGGCAAACATTATTGGATTATGGAATAAACTTTGATAAAGTGCCTCTATTGTGTGACAATGAAAGTGCCGTGAAAATATCCAACAACCCGGTCCAACATTCAAGAACCAAGCATATAGATATACGCCACCATTTCTTGAGGGACCATGTTAGTAAGGGAGATATTTGCATTAGCCACATCCGGACCGAAGACCAATTAGCGGATATCTTCACCAAACCATTGGATGAAAACCATTTTTGTAAGCTTAGGAGTGAGTTAAATGTCTTGGATTACTCAAATGTTGCATAAATGTATGGTAAATTTAAATGCATGCTCATTTGAGGAAGCATGAAAAGTTGTTTATACTTGTACTATTGTAAAAAGGGATTTGATTTTTTTTTGAGAGAAGTAAAATTATTTAAAATATAATACTTTGCTCTAATTAATGCATAATGATCCTTATTGACTTTAGGTGGTTGCAAAAACTAGGGATCATTTGCATCTAAAGTCTAAAAGTTCAAATTCTGTGAAGTCCCAGAATCTGCGGAACTACCGTTATCTCCTGCGGTACTTCCGGTAAGCGGTACTTCCGGCCGAGGAAGCGGTACTACCGTTTAGCGGTACTACCGGCCGTATCTGCGGTACTACCGGACCTGCAGTTAAGGGGGAGCAACCGCCCAAACCCGAGGTTTTTCCTCTGTTGGCCCCACTCCTTTTCCTATCTCCGGTACTTCCTCTCCTCTTCCGCTCAAACCCGTACACCTCTCTCTCCCTCTCCCACAAAAACTCTCCAAAAACCGCCTCTAGATCCACAAATCTAGCGGCATTTTCCTCGTTTCTTTGCATCAAATCAACTCCAAAGAATTCAACTCCTTCGATCCTCAAGGTACTTCGGATCAAAGCCTCTTTTTGATCTTCATTTTTGAAACCTAGGTTTTTCTTTAGGTTAAATTGAAATGCAAATTGGTTTTGCTAATTATTTCTAGGGAAATAGAGTACATTTGGTGTTTAAGGGTTTATACAAGCCTATTCCATGGATTCAATCCAAGAAAACACCAAAGATCCAATCACATTTCCAAAACCCTAGAATCTGGCAGAAAGCGGAACTACCGCCCGACTGAAGCGGTACTACCGCTGAGCGGTACTACCGGCCCAGAATGGCGGTACTACCGTTTCTGCCTGACAGTTTAGCAAATCAAATTCATTTCTTTTCAATCTAACTTGGCTATATTTCCTCCAATCTCATAATCTATTCTCCTTGTTTCTAGATGCCTAGAACAAGAGCCGCAAGCAAGAAGTCCTATCGTTCAGGGGATTCTTCTGAAACTCCCGCTCTTCCTTCATCTGAGACCGTGCAGAAGGCTGCCCAAGACAAGGGCAAAGCTCCTCGTCCAGAGTCCGAATCAGAGTCTGAGACCGAGTCTGAGCAGTCCTTGCGCGAGAGTTCTCCCATGGAACCTTCTGAGGAGGATCTTGCCGACAGAGAGGATCTTGAGATTGATCTCAAGAAAATCTCGCCCGATGAGTACGCTCGCCTTCGACACACCAACCAGTACTTGCTGCCCTCCAACTCCATCAATCCAAAATTTCACACCAAGTTTCAGGAGAAGGTGTTTGATGAGATGTATGGTCCTGATCGCCAGTTTGCAGTTCACAAATATGTTGACTGGGATCACATCGACGGCATTGACAAGTATGATGGGACATACAGACTCTTCCGGGAGGCAGGACTTCATGTCGTTGTGGCTTTGAAACGAGATTATAATGAGGAGATGATTCGTCAGTTCTACGCCACAGTGCATGTTTCTCCTGATCTTCAGCACATGAGATGGATGACAGTATGCACAAGATTGGATGCCACCAAGCACGAATTTGAATTGGCCATAAGAGCAGAGCTGAGTGCTTATGAGAAGATCCATAACAAGCCTGCTTTTGACATCCATGCCATGTATCCTTTCTACAACCCGGCTGAGCAGTTTGTACTTGGTAAAACTACTGGCCTCCATCCAATTCCTGCTCTCGTCAATCGCATCATCAACCACACTATACTTCCTAAGAGTGGTAATTATGATGCCATCAGAGGTCCTGTTTGGAACATCATAGACTCCATTATGAAAGGGGAAAAGTTTGATGTTGTGGATGTGATCATGAGGGAGATAGTTGCCTCCAAGAACGATCGGCACAAACGCATTTACTATGCGCCCTACATCATGGCTCTAATCGAAACCAAGTTTCACTTTCGTGGAGGACGAGGTGGAGTGCATAAGCGATACAAGCCACGACCAGAGCCTCCTATTCCCACTGGTCTTCGTGGCCGTCGCTCTGCGGATCCCGCAGCAGGAGCAGGTTCATCCTCAGCAGCAGCAGGAGGAGGAGCAGGAGCAGCTGCTCAGTCACAGGAGCCTGGCCAGCCCACTCTCCAGCAGATCTACTCCTCTATGCTTGAGGGTTTCTCTTCTATCAACTCTAGGATGGATAGGGTGGATGAGCGTCTAGACTCCATTGACAACAGGTTGACCTCGTTAGACGGCCGAGTTGCAGATCTCGAGCATCCTCCATCTCCTCGTCGCTATGCTCGCCGCCGTCGTACTGCTCTCAATAATCCTCCTTCGCCTTCTCAGGGTTGATCTCTTTTTGGTACTTGATGCCAAAGGGGGAGAAAGGGATAGGATTGGGGGCTAGACTTACTTTTGGTCTCTTGGAGACAGTTGGATTGTCTTTAATGTAATAATGAACTTATGCTATGTTTGGATGTATTGACTGATCTTTTTAATTCCTAAATGCAAATGAATCTTTATGATCATGAGTGCCTCTGTTGTTATTTGTATATGTTGTTTTTCATTGCTGAGTTGTCTATCTACTCTCATTTGATATCATAACTTTGTCTTGTGCGTCTGTATGAATTGTTGTAATCTTTATCCATGCACATGTTTAGGGGGAGTCACATTCCTTCTTGGACTCTAAAATGAAAATAGTTCATTTTATCTAAGCAAATCTTATTGCATGAGAACTATTAATTCATTTAAAGTCCACATAGAATATACAATTTGTTGTCAAACAAATTGATATATTCAATCTTTCATCTTTCAAATTTCGGGTTGTCATCAATTACCAAAAAGGGGGAGATTGAAAGCATCTAGGCCCCTAAAAATGATTTTGGTAATTAATGACATTATGCGAATATGGGACTAACGTGTTTTATGAAGTATGTGAAGGGTTAGTCCATACATGAGTGACAAGATGCAAGCCCAAGGATGCGTGTGAAGATTAAATTGGCTCAAGACAAAGGTATACTTAGAGTAGGACCCCTTTTGAATTTTACCGGTCTTAGGTGAATGGTGGAAGACCGGATTATAGGTTAGATGATCGTACCATCAAGAGGGATTTTGGCTAATATCTTGAGAGCATAAATCTAGTGCCATTTGGATGATCTTTTGAATCTTGCATTCATGAAAAATCAATTTAGAAACTGAGTTTGTGCTCTGACTGGAAGAGCGATAGTACCGCGTATTTCAACGTCGGTACTACCGGAAAGCGGTAGTACCGTGCTCAAATGCGGTAGTACCGCAGAGCGGTAGCTCCGTTTTTGGAGCGGAACGCTTTTTCCAGAGAGCACCCCTCGAACTCGGTCGGATCTCTGTGGAACGGAAGTACCGGTCGTTTCAACGTCGGTACTACCGCTGCAAGCGGTAGTACCGCATCTCAGGCGGTACTTCCGGATCCCGGAAGAACCGGAAGTTCGAGCGGTACGCTTTTTCCAGAAAGCATTCCCGAGCGACTTCGGATTTTTAACCAGACCAGAAGTACCGGGTTTTTCCACGCCGGTACTACCGCATGGAGCGGTAGTACCGCACCCAGAGCGGTACTTCCGGAGTCCGGTAGATCCGGAGCCAGAGCGGTATGTAATTTCCAGAGAGCGACTTTCGGAGGACCTTTCGGATTTTGGCCAGAGCGGTAGTACCGCGCCGACTGTGCGGAACTACCGGAGAGCGGTAGTACCGCAAATTTCAACGGCGGTAGTACCGCGCCGCCAAATCCAACGGTCACTGCTCACGTCTGACAGAGCCGTTCTGACGCAAGATTTGGGAGCGGTAGTACCGGCCCCAAGAAGGGCGGTAGTACCGCTCACGCTGATTTTTGCGGAAAATTGTGCCAAACGGCTAGTTTGGTTGGTGGAGGCTATAAATACCCCCACCACTGCACCAGGGCATAAGAAGAGACTTATTGCACAATTCTTAAGCCCTAGAGCATTCATTTCACCTCAATTCTTCCTTTGCACATCAAAGTGAGGTGGTTGAGCATTTAGTGCTAGATTTCAATTGCAAACTCTTTTGGCACTAGGTTTGCTTTCAAGCGAACACCGGGATCTATTACTCTTAGTGCTTGCCGGCACTTGGACGATCCGGTGGAGGTTGATTCGGTGATCTTCTCAAGAAGATTGTGAGGAGACCCGAAAATTGTGAAGGTTGGAGCTCGCCTACCCGGAGCGGGGAAGAGCTACATTAGTGATCGAGGTGCTTGGCTCAACTTGGGGAGCCGGTCCGATTCGTCCGGGCTTACCTCAACGTGGACTAGGGGAAACCGGCAAGTTTCCGATCACCACGGTAAAATATCGGTTGTGTCTCTTGTCGCTTTAGCTCTTGTTTATTTGCTTCTTTGTGATCATTTAATTGTTTAGAGCTAAGTTGGGAAAATTATTATCTAGAATTGCATAGGATTATTTGCTTTACATCATTGTCAATCAAATTGTGAAGAATTACTCAAGTGATCAAGAAAAGTTTAAAAACCTCCTATTCACCCCCCCTCTAGTCGGTATCCTTGATCCTACACCACCCCTACAACAGAAGAATTTTCTCAATTTTCTGTATTGGGATACAAATCCTGTGCAAGGCAGAATTGTATTCTCCGACCGTCTTAAAGTCGACAAACCTTAGTCTGATCCACTCTTACTCTGCTTGAGGAAGAATGATGTACTTTAGCCTCTCAAACCGCTTCTTGAGTGCGGTCAGGGGCGGAGCCAGGAATTAGATATAGGGGGGACAATATGGACAACAAGTAGAGTAGAACCAATGAACCATGCCGGATTTACCGATCCAATAGTCACATATCAGAGTAATATGTTTCGCAACTTACAATGCAAAGAAAATTACATCTCTATTAACTTAAACTTAGCTCTACGACTAAAACAGGGTCTAAGCCGATTAAAACAGGGTCTCTAGATGTGATGTGAGAGCAACTACTGAAGTGTGTACTTATGGTTTTTGTTTACATTTTTTGATACCACAGTGAACGGTAAAGATATTGACGTGGACGACTCATATATTTTTAGACTCGAGAAGTCATTTAAAAAACTGCTTTAAAAACACTCTATTTATTTTAATTTTCGAAGAAATCAAAAAACAAATCCACGAGAACATGTCCATTGTATTGCCGTAGAAATTCGGCCAAAATATTTTCTTGGCTTTTAATTAAAGGTTCCTAGCGTTATTTACTCCACCAGCTAGTAGTGCTTGAGTGATCTTCAATCACACCTATGACTAGCTACAACAGCTTCTAGTCAACTCACCAGCCTGCATTAATCATCCTAAGATTAAGAACACAAACATGTATATCCTATAGATCACGGTACGCACCACCTTGTAACCCGCATTTACAAAGATCAGTAGATACAAAGCTAAAACAAGAAACAAGACATAGAGGATTTGGGCTGCATATGATTGGATTTTAAACATACTTTACATTTAGGCTAAATTGGGAGGGACCAAACCACTAATTAAACACATGTAATTAACTATATAATGAAGGATTAGTAAAAGATTGGGGGGGTGCTGGGCCCCCTCCAGCCCCCCTTGTCTCCGCCACTGAGTGCGGTCCAGAGTGTTAGCGCGCTTTTCTCCGCCATATACTCATTCTTGAGAGTGAGGCAGAGGTGGTGCCTGAGAAAACGAACTGCCTGATCATTCTCTTTAGGCGTGGGTTGGGCGTCATTCAGTCCGCCAATCCCAATAGTCGCGCAGAGCTTCTTGGCTCCAAGCACAATCTCGACATCGGATGCCTATGTCAGATAGTTTTGGCCATGCGGGGTCAGCTCCTCGAACTCCCAGTTCGTGATGCTAGTCATCTAAATGTGTATAAGTCTACTGCTAGTAGACATGCACGGAATAATTCACTATGGGTAAATAAATGGTACAAAATATTCTCGTAATGTTCTAGAATTTTCTGTGCATTTTCTATAAATTTTACTGCTAATTTCAGTGATTAAAAGCAATTTAAACAATTACAATTAACCAAAAATAGTAAATAAAAACAAAAAATATAGAGAATAATAATAGCAGAAATAAATAAGCTTCAAATGCTAAAAATAATTCAAAATTCGGATTCCCGAAGCCCTTTTATGCTAGAATATGATTTTTTAGCGAATTCTGTAATTTCTAGGGGTTTCTACGCAAATTTTCAGTTCAAAGAAAAATTCGCGCAATTTTCTGATTTACAGAGGGGTTTTCTACAAAATTCTGGACCCGCTCGTAAATTTGAGGGCTTATACGTAATTTTCAGAAGGGAAAATTTGTTCAGTAGCACTGAATGGTCACCTCTTTCGGAAAATACCACTAAAAAATGGGGTTCCGAAAATTACCACCGAAAGATTCATTTTTCTTCGGGATTTAGCATTTTGGACGAAAATACCCCCTCCCTCACCTTCTCTCCTCCTGCGCCGCCCCGTTCGCCTCCCTCTTCGCCGCCGGCCTCCCCGCTCCTCTCCCTCTTCTCCCCGCTCCCCTTCCTCTCCCTCCTCCTCGCCCTCCGCCTCTCCCCCCGCCGGCTCCCCCTCCCCCGCCGCTCCTCCCTCCGCTCCCTCCCCGCCGCCCCCTCCCTCGCCGCCTACCCCTCCGCTCCCTCCCCGGCTCCCCCTCCCCCGCCGCTCCCCCTCCGCCAGGCGATGAAGCCGGCCTGGGGCGTCGGACGCCGAAGGAGCCGGGCATCGGGCGTTGGGCACCGAAGGAGCCGGGAGGGGGAGGCGGCGGGGGAGGGGGAGCCGGGGAGGGAGCGGCGGGGAGGGAGCGGAGGGCGGAGAGGCGGGGGAGGGGAGCGGCGGGGGAGGGGGAGCCGGGGAGGGAGCGGAGGGGGAGGCGGCGAGGGAGAGGGCAGCGGGGAGGGAGCGGAGGGAGGAGCGGCGGGGGAGGGGGAGCCGGGGGGAGAGGCGGAGGGCGAGGAGGAGGGAGAGGAAGGGGAGCGGGGAGAAGAGGGAGAGGAGCGAGGAGGCCGGCGGCGAAGAGGGAGGCGGACGGGGCGGCGCAGGAGGAGAGATGGTGAGGGAGGGGGTATTTTTGTCCAAATGCTAAATCCCGAAGAAAAATGAATCTTTCGGTGGTAATTTTCGGAACCCCGTTTTTTTAGTGGTATTTTCCGAAAGAGGTGACCTTTCAGTGCTACTGAACAAATTTTCCCTTTTCAGAACTACGAAGCCTTTTATGCAAAATTCAGGACTTATATGTGAATTATAGGGGCCTTTCGGTTAAATTACAAACATGAGGGTGTTTTCTGCAAAATTGCCTCACTCCCCGCCGGCTGGGCCTTTCGGCCTATTTTCTTTCTCGGCCCGACTGGCCTTTTCACCCCGCGGCCCATTAGGCCTGCTTCGGCCTGCACAAATGCAAGTGGGGTAGGGTTCCAGGCGGCGGCCCCTACCGTGCGGTCGGTTGGGCGTGTGGCAGCGCGCGTGGAGACCGGCGGCGTACGGGCCGGAGGCCGACCGAGGTGACAACGGCATGCAGGCCTGGGGCCGATCAAGGCGGCGGCTTGCGGGCCGGAGCCAACCGGGATGGCGGCGGCGTGTGGGCGGCTCCATGTGGGGCGGCGTGCGGCCGGCGACGAGGCGGCGCGGTCTACGGGCCGCGGTGGGAGGAGAAGGTGGCCGGCGCCGTTCGAGGCTAGTGCTTGGTTAGCCGTCGGTGGCGGTATTCACATGGAAACGGCGACGGCGGACCAGGCGAGGTGGAGGTGGTGGTCGGCGTGCGCGTTCGGGCGCGGGAAAATGGTGACTGCAGGCGCGATGAAGGTCGGCTCAGATGCGGTGGTGGCAGGGAAAACGACCGAGGCCGGCGGCGGTGTGCACATGCGGCGCATGGCAGGGAAACCGAATGGCACGGCTTCGGGCCGGCGGCCGGCTGTGCTTGGCTGTCTTGCTGGCGCAGACGACTCGGGGAAAGGCCGGCTTCGGGCCGGCCGGCGGCACAAGGAGCGCGCGTGCGGGCGCGTCTGCACGGCGAACACGCGTGCGGACGTGGGATTCAAGGCGCCGGCGGCTGCAGCTAGTGACGGGCCGGTGATCCTTAGTCGGTTTCAGGCCGCACGCATACAGGCACAGGCGCACAGTTGCCGGTGGCAGTCCAGGACGCCGGCCGACTTCAGGAAGCACGCATGCGGGAGTGAGCGTCGGCTGGTGGTCCATGGTGACTTCATGTCGGTGGTGGACCGGCGACGGCTTCAGGCCATCGCCTTGTTTTTTTTCATGCAATGGCTGTGAGATACCAGATGGGTGCAGAGGTTGTGCAGAGCCTTCATGCAAAACAAACAAATTCATGCAAGAATTTTCGTTTCTAATTCTACGATGCAATCAACATCTACCCCGTTTCGCAATCTACTGATCGACATTGTGCCGGCGACTTCAGGTCTACTCGCGGTAGATTAGGGTGGATTTGCGTCGTTCTAATCTACAGTGCAATCAACATCTACCCTGTTTCACAATCTACCGATCGGCATTGTGCCGGCGACTTCAAGTCTGCTCGCGGTAGATTAGGGCGGATTTGCACCGTAGAAAATCAATCTAGAACGCGAAAAGAAAAATACAGATTCAAAAGCGATCTAGAAAATTCAATCTGTGCTTCGATGATTACCTCATTCACCAGAGCGAAGTCGTGTTGATAACGTGTTGAGGAACCGTCGCTGGCGACCAGTCCGATCGATTCCTCTGCTTAGAACAAGAACGAATCAATTACAGAATCACAGAACAATAGATTGAACACAGAGAGGTAGAGAGAACTCCTGATCTTTCTTTATTGCTTTAGATTGCATCAGGTGTACATAATGAGGGGGTCTAGGTCCCTATTTATAGTCTACGGTGAGGTGCCTAAATATGTCAGGACTCTGGCCGTGGTCCCAGTTTCCTAACAAAACGAAGACCGAAACGAGAATCAAGAGAGATGCTCACTGTGAGGCTTCTAGCATTCTTCCACATACATAGCAGAAACACTACAACTTAGTCAATTGTCCGTCTCTCTAGTCCCTACCCCCTTCCCTGCCAAGGGGTTCGTTCATGCCCTTGATTCTCGGGAAAGAAGGAAGACCGAGGCCAACTAACTCTTCCGAAAAATCTATATCCCAGCTCGTTTTCTTCGAAGGCACAAAGCCAGCGGCTTCCCTCCCTTCTGTGGTGAAGGTCCTGATGGCTGCTACTTCATTGTCGTTGTTAAGAAACCCGGGCCTGGGCCGGCAGCCCAGGGCCCATGGTGGGCACCTCATTGTAGTCTATAAATAGAGAGCCATACCTCCTCATTATGTACACATGAATGAAAGCAATAAAGAAAGACCAGGAGTTCTCTCTATCTCTCTATGTGTTCAATCTATTCTTCTGTGATTCTGTGATTGATTCGTTCTTGTTCTAAACAGAGGAATCACTCGGACTGGTCGCCAGCGACGGTTTCTCAACACATTATCAGCACGACTTCGCTCTGGTGAACGAGGTAATCATCGAAGCACAGATTGAATTTTCTAGATCGCTTTCGAATCCGTATTTTGTTTTCGCGTTCTAGATTGAATTTTCTACGGTGCAAATCCGCCCTAATCTACCGCGAGCAGACTTGAAGTCGCCAGCACAATGCTGATCGGTAGATTGTGAAACGGGGTAGATGTTGATTGCACTGTAGAACGATGCAATCCGCCATAAATCTACCGCGAGCAGATCTGAAATCGTCGGCACAATGTCGATCGGTAAATTGCGAAATGGGGTAGATGTCGATTGCATCGTAGATTGTAAACGAAATTTTGCTTGATTTTGTTTGATTCTGCATAATCATTGCATGACAAAATTGAGCATTGATCTGTTCGGTTACTGCATGAAAAAGAGGAAAACGCAGTAGCATGACCGTCCCGTATGGCAGCCATACGTACATCCGGCCGGCCCCGCACGCACCGGTCTCCTGCATGTCGCCGACCGACCGCCGATCACCGGCCTGCAGCCGGCACCGCCCCGCACGGCACTTCGGTCTCTCCGCACGCGCGCGCTGCACGAAGCCAGCCGCCGGTCGCTCGCAAGCCGCGCGCGGGCACCTCCATCTGCATGCGCCACGCCCCTGCACGCATGTTGTCTCGGCCGTATTGGCCCGTAGCCGCCGCAACCGGCCGCCTTGGTGCGCCGCCCCACCGGCCTGGCTCCACCGCGCCCTCACTCGCACAGCCGCCCGAATGCGCGCTGCCTCGGCTTCGCCGCCGTCCCGCCGTTTCCAGACCCGCCGCTTGAGGTAGCACCGAGCTCACCGCCCTGAACGGCGCATCCGAGCCCGCCGCCTTGAGCCGCCGGCGCACAAGCTGTCGTCTGCACGCGGCCGCCCGACTCACCGTAGCACAACCGGCCCGAAGCCGCACGACCGGTTCGCTGTGACTTACACGCGGCCGCTCGGCTCCCGCTCCCGCGTGTTGCCGCCGTCGAGCTGCCGCGCCGTTGAGCCAGCGCGCCCGTACGCGCGACCGGCCGCCTCCCCCGCCTTCCGCGCTCGCATGCGCGACCGGCCGCCTCCTCGCTTTTCGCGCTGGCCGCCGCTTGATCTTTTGCGCCGCCGCGCCCGGCCACTTCGCCCCGTACGGCGTCGCCCGCCGCCGACCGCTTCGCCCCGCACGGCGTCGCCCGCCATCCCCGCGCCGCCACCGAGCCCCGTGCACCGCCACCGAGCCCCGTGCGCCGCCGGCTCCACACGCGGCCGCACCATCTCCCGGCCAGCAGCCCGCCGGTCTCGCGCGCGCGCCTTGCAATGCCGCCGCCACCTGCATGAACAGGGGTAGGGAAACCCTACCCCTGCCCCTCCTCTTGATCCGGCCGGGTGGGCCTGCGGGAGATGGGCCGAATCTGGCCAAAAGGCAATGGGCCAGGCGGTTGAAAAAAAGGGGGCCCGACTTGGGTGAGGGACGGGATTTTTGCAGAAAAGTCCCCCAATTCCAAATATTACCGAGAAGCCCGTAGAACTTGCATTTAAATCCAGAATTTTGCAGGAAAGGCATCGTAGTTCCGAAAATTGTGAATAAGCCCTGAAATTTACGAGTGGGTCCAGTTTTTTGCAGAAAACCCCTCGGTAAATCCAAAAATTGCGCAAATTTTTCTCTGAAATGAAATTTTGTGTAAAAGCCCTCTGGAATTGCAGAATGTGCTAAAATTTCATATTTTAGCATAAAAGGGCCTCGAGAATCCGAATTTTGAATTATTTTTAGCCTTTGAAGCTTATTTATTTATGCCATTATTATTCTCTGTATTTTCTGTATTTATTTACTGTTTTGGTTAATTGTAATTATTGAAAATTGCTTTTAATCACTGAATTAGCAGTAAAATTTATAGAAAATGCATAGAAAATTCTGAAACATTGCGAGAACCTTTTGTCTACCAGCAGTAGACTTATACACATTTAGATGACTAGCATCACGAACTGGGAGTTCGAGGAGCTGGCCCAGCATGGCCAAAACTGTCTGATGTTGGCATCCAATGTCGAGATTGTGCTTGGAGCCAGGAAGCTCCGCGCTGCTATTGGGATTGGCGGACTGAATGATGCTCAACCCAAACCTGAGGAGAATGATCAGGCACTTCATTTTCTCAGGCACCACCTCTGCCTCACTCTCAGGAATGAGTATATGGCGGAGAAAAGCGCGCTCGCACTCTGGACCGCACTCAAGAAGCGGTTTGAGAGGCTAAAGTACACCATTCTTTCTCAAGCAGAGTAAGAATGGATCAGACTGAGATTTGCCGACTTTAAGACGGTCGGGGAAAATAATTCTGCCTTGCACAGGATTTGTACCCCAATATAGAAAATCGAGAAAATCCTTACACCCCAATGCAGTATAATCCGCACGCAATAATCGTCAAGACGGCTATGAGGAATATGCCGAATTGATTGATATGATGCAAATTGCGGAAGCTCAGGACAAAGTTCTCCGCAAGAACTAAGTCACTCAGCCATTTGAGAGCTCCACTGGCCGTGAAGCCAACGCCGGGAGCAACAAGGTGCGAAAGCCCTTGCTAGAGAAAAGGGGAAGGAAGGGTAAGGCTGCAGCCCAGAAAGGCGAATCAGATGCTCCACGAGAGAATAAGGCTAGCAAGCCAAAACGGGATGGCAAAGGGCACATGAAGCCCACTATGCATCGGTTGAGGGGAAGCGTTCTGAACAGCTGCCTGCGCTGATGGTGTTTGAGACCATTACGACAGCAGCACCCCTCTCGACCTAGAAGCAGCCACCGTCATGATTTCTCTTGAAGAGAATGTCACCCCGAGAAATAGCAGAAGAAGTCCAATGCACTGAATGCATTTCGACTTTAATTGTCATTTATTTTGTGTTGAAGAATATGTTAGAATTTGCATGGATGGTACTTAAGAATTGTTATCTTCTCGTGATGGTTGGATGATATTTGAAGAATTCATTCATTTATTCAGTTTATGATGGCATGATATGTTCTGATATTGGAGTATTTTATTTATGCGTTGATTGCCTTCTCATGCATATTAATAAAATACCCTATATTAGAACACGTGTAGCGCCCTATGAAGGAAGTGTGCTTAGCTAGCAGCGGCACAACGCATATCATCTTAAGAGAGACTAAGTTTTTTTTCAGTCTATTCGTAAGAGCACTGGCAGCCTTACGACAATCGCCGGAAGCGATACATGTATAATTGGTTCAGGAAGAGCCACAATGGGCACAACTTTGGTCATTAAAGAAGCCTTATTGTACCCAGAATCGACTAGAACTCTCCTAAGTTTTAAGGATATTCGCGCCAATGCTTCCCACGTTGGGACTGACGAAGAGTACGGTAAGGAATACCTGCTCATTACGAAGCGCGAAGAGAATGGCAAAAGAATATTAGAAAAGCTTCCTTCACTTGAAACTGGGCTATAACACAATTAAAGCGCCTGCAGCGTACATTGTTCTGAAAACAGTATTTAGAAGCTCTGAACTCTTCTGTCTCTGGCATGACAAATTAGGCCACCCAAGTCTTAGGAAGATGAGAAACATAATAAATAACTCGCATGAGCATAATATTAATGTGAAGAATTTCCCGAATCATGAAGATTTTGTGTGCCCTGCATGTGCCACTGGGAAACTAATTACTAGACCCTCCACTCTGAAAGTGAAGGATGAAGTCCCTGCATTCTTGGAACGCATCCAGGAAGACATTGCGGTCCCATTCAACCCATCTCAGGGCCATTCAAGTATTTCATGGTGCTCATTGACGCTTCATCGAAGTGGTCATATGTGGGTTTGTTGTCCACAAGGAACTACGCCTTTGCAAAATTGATCTCGCAGATCATTCGCATCAGAAATGCGTTTCCAGATCATCATATCAAGTCCATCAGAATGGACAACGCTGAAGAATTTACTTCGAAGGCATTTGATGATTATTGCATGGTGATGAGAATTGCAGTTGAGCACTCGGTACCGCATGTCCATACCCAGAATGGTCTGGCAGAGACTTTAATTAAAAGAATTAAATTTATTGCCCGACCCCTCTTGCATAAAAGTAATTTGCCAGCTACATGATGGGGACACGCAGTCCTTCATGCAGCAAATCTCATCAACCTTAGACTTTCGGCCTATAACATCCATTTACCTATGCAACTAGCGCAAGAGTCACCACCGAAAATTTCCCAACATTAGGGGGAGGAAATCAACCCCTTGATAAAGAATGTCGGGAAATTACGTGGCAAGCCTGGGGAATCCATGCAGATGACCCGTGCACTAGAGAAGTCGAGAAGACAATAGAAGTCCAGAAGAGGGATAAGAGGGATTTATCACAGCCGATCATTGAAGTCCCCCAGAATGAGAAGGGGAGCCAGTTGAGACCTGGCACAAGTATGACACCTTCCGAAAAAGGCATACCGGATCTGAATATCCCCATCGGCATGGATGTGTGCGCACACATCGGAGCCGAAAAACTAAAGGAACTTGCCACCGCAATTGAAAGAAGCGATGTGCAAGGTAAAGCTCCAGCAGAAGCAATCGCTCCAGAAGAAACAACTCATGAAGAAATAGCTATAAATTATGTGCACACGGGAGAGTCCCTGAATAGGACAACAGCTAATATCGATATCTACTTCACAAAGAAAATTGCCACCATCATCGATCTTGATCCCGAGCCTGCATCGCTCGCTGAATGTATGAAAAGATCAGATTGGGAAGATTGGAAGAAGGCAATAGCAACTGAATTGCTATCTCTGAACAAAAGAGAGGTGTTTGGGCCCTGTTGTGGCTACGGACCAAACAGAGAGAGAGATGGTAGTGGAGAGTGATGAAGATAAGTGTAATGGCCTGGGTCCTCCCCATGGCTTACTCATATATATACACATGAGGAGTGCTTTTACAGATATACCCTTACGTCTGGTTATCCCCTCTGGGGGCAGTTATGTCATTACACATGGCCTATTCTGGGCCTTATAATTTCCTACCAGGCCTGCTGGGTTTAGGTGGGGGCCATCCCTACGACAGGAGCCTCTCATGGTGAAGGGCTTCACAGGGCCGAAGCCATGTCGCCGAGTCCTTTGGCCCCCTCCGTCCCCTGCGGCCTGTGAATTCCTCCAAGCTTGTGGTTGGGGAGCCCGAAGTCTGGGATGGTGTTAGCGGAGGCGGACGCCTGATTCGAAGCAGGCGCGCGCGCGCTTCGTCCCCTGTCCTTCGAACTGGTGGCAGCGAAGCTGGCGCCCAAGTCGAAGTAGACGCGCGCGCTCCGTCCCCTACCCTTCGAACGGGTGGCAGCGAAGCTGGCGCCCAAGTCGAAGTAGACGCGCGCGCTCCGTCCCCTACCCTTCGAACGGGTGGTCAGCGAAGCTGGCGCCCAAGTCGAAGTAGACGCGCGCGCTCCGTCCCCTACCCTTCGAACGGGTGGGCAGCGAAGCTGGCGCCCAAGTCGAAGTAGACGCGCGCGCTCCGTCCCCTACCCTTCGAACGGGTGGTCAGCGAAGCTGGCGCCCAAGTCGAAGTAGACGCGCGCGCTCCGTCCCCTACCCTTCGAACGGGTGGCAGCGAAGCTGGCGCCCAAGTCGAAGTAGACGCGCGGGCTCCGTCCCCTACCCTTCGAACGGGTGGCAGCGAAGCTGGCGCCCAAGTCGAAGTAGACGCGCGCGCTCCGTCGCCTACCCTTCGAACGGGTGGTCAGCGAAGCTGGCGCCCAAGTCGAAGTAGACGCGCGCGCTCCGTCCCCTATCCTTCGAACGGGTGGCAACAAAGCTGTCGCCTAAGTCGAAGTAGGCGCGCGCGCTCCGTCCCCTACCCTTCGAACGAGTGGGCAGCGAAGCTGGCGCCTAAGTCGAAGTAGGCGCGCGCGCTCCGTCCCCTACCCTTCGAATGGGTGGGCAGCGAAGCTGGCGCCCAAGTCGAAGTAGACGCGCGCGCTCCGCCCCCTACCCTTCGAACGGGTGGCAACGAAGCTGGCGCCTAAGTCGAAGTAGGCGCGCGCGCTCCGTCCCCTACCCTTCGAACGGGTGGGCAGCGAAGCTGGCGCCCAAGTCGAAGTAGACGCGCGCGCTCCGTCCCCTACCCTTCGAACGAGTGGGCAGCGAAGCTGGCGCCCAAGTCGAAGTTGACGCGCACGCTCCGTCCCCTACCCTTCGAACGGGTGGGCAGCGAAGCTGGCGCCCAAGTCGAAGTAGACGCGCGCGCTCCGTCCCCTACCCTTCGAACGGGTGGCAACGAAGCTGTCGCCAAAGTCGAACTAGGCGCGCGCGCTCCGTCCCCTACCCTTCGAACGGGTGGGCAGCGAAGCTGGCGTCCAAGTCGAAGTAGGCGCGCGCGCTCCGTCCCCTACCCTTCGAACGGGTGGGCAGCGAAGCTGGCGCCCAAGTCGAAGTAGACGCGCGCGCTCCGTCCCCAACCCTTCGAACGGGTGGGCAGCGAAGCTGGCGCCCAAGTCGAAGTAGACGCGCGCGCTCCGTCCCCTACCCTTCGAACGGGTGGGCAGCGAAGCTGGCGCCCAAGTCGAAGTAGACGCGCGCGCTCCGGGGCTGTTGTGACCTTGCAGTCTGTTAGTGCGCTTTTAATGGCTGCTTGAATCGCGCCGACGCCTGACCTAGCAGAAGTCAGGCTGTCGCGTCGTGCAGTCTGCCCTGCTGCAGGTGGGCACGTGGCGACTCACGACTGGTGCGTCGTGGGATGTGAGTGGTTGCATGACCGCAGCCGTTCGCCTCGTCCCCCGAGAAGTTAGACGCGTGTTGAAGATGTAGGGGCGTTGTGCGCTGCGTGGCCACCTACCTGGCACGGCCCTCTAGGTCCCGGCGGTTCTTCGTTCTAAATCTTGGATAGCCGAATCGCTGGGAATTTGATCCGTCTGTGCGCTAAGCCACAAGGCAGGCGAGCGACCTTTATAAGGTGCTAGTGTTGGGGTGGAGGCACCCTTTCTTGCTTTGCTTTTTGATCTGCCGCTTCGCTTCCGCCTGTGCTAATTTTCACGCCAGTTGCTCCTTTGCCTGCACCTTCCTCCCTTGTCGCGAAGTGCGATGGCCAGCCAGGACGACGCCGCCTACCACCCCCGCAGTGGTTCCTTGCCTAGCCAGGGCGAGGCGACCCATCCTTCTCAGGAGTACAAATTGGTGCCGCGGGGGAGCTCGTGCGCCAACAAGTGGTGGAACGCCATGGAGCACTCGGGAGGCTCCTGCTCCCGTGTGCTGGGGAAGAGCCGCATGACTGAAGGGACGCTGCAGCGACTCGTGGATGAGGGGAAGATCGTGGATCGCAATGGGGCTCGCCTACCCCGTCGGGACGAGACGGAGCCGAAGCCCGGGGCCATGGAGGCTATTGTTTTCGTGGTGTTCTTCGATGCCGGCCTTCGAATGCCCTGCACGCTGTTCGTGGGCGAAGTCCTGCGGGCCTACCAGTTGGAGCTAGCCCAGTTGACGCCCCACGCGATACTCCGCCTAGCCGTCTTCACGTGGGCGATGCGGACAGAGGGGTGGCGTCCCAGCGCGAGCTTATTCGCCACCCTGCACGACGCACACTGTCGACCCAGAAAGGTTGACGGGGCGGTGTCCAACTTCGGCGGTGTGGACTTCGTGCTCCGGGCGTCATGCGCGATGTTGTTCCCTGTGCCAGCCTTGTCAGGGCAATGGGCAGCCGGCTGGACGCGGTGGTGGTTCTATTACACCGTGACCGACAAGAGCAGAATGCATTGCCGAGGTGGGCTGTCTCGTTTAACAGCACGCCGAGTCTGAAGGCGGAGGTCGACGACACGCAAAAGCTACAGAGCCTTGTCGGTGTCGCCCGTCGAATGAGCGTGCGCGACCTAGCCGAGGAGTTCACGATGTATGGGGCGGCGCCACTCTCCTCCCGGGGAAAGTATGTTGGACAGAATGGCCCCCGCGAGGATGGGTTCGACCCATCCGCGTCTCGCCTGCTACCGCCGTCCGCCCCTTGTAAGTCGCCCAGCACGCTTTACGCGCGCCATTGTATCTGTTTGGCTTCTGCCTGACTGACGCGATCTCCTGCGCAGTGGCCCGGCTAGAAGATGCGGAGCGCGCGGTTGCGGCGCTCCTCGGCCCGTACACGCTTAAGGAGCACCGGGCTCGCGACGCCGCACTCAAGGCGGCTAAGCAGGGGCGGGTAAACCGCACCTGCGAGGCTGTGGGCATTGCCGTGCCCGAGCATGCGGTGCCGGAAGAGCTTCCCGCCGGGACTCCGGGCGCTCAGGGCGGTGGTAGCCCTTCGGGGGTGCTATCTTCGCGATGCCGGGCCCGTTCCCCGGCCGCCATATGCGACCCTGCAGCCCCTCCGGCGGCTAGCCCAACTGAGACGAGGCGTGCGACCGGCGGTGGGCCTGGCCATACTGCTTCGGAGGGGCGCACCGCCGCGGATCCCCCGGCACCTTCTGCCGACGCCCACGAGCCCGTGCTTGGGCTCAAGGCCGTCGTTGAGTTGGAACTCATCAACCCGGGGGGTGGCGCCGTTCCTGGCGAGCCAACCACGGTGGAAGGTGTGTTATCAACCGCAGCGGCCGACGAGGGCGTGCCCCCTACAGAGGAAGCCGTGGGGGCAACAGTGACTAGAGCTGGTCCTGCCGTGGAAGAATCGCCTGTGCCACCGCAGGCGAAACGCCCTCGGATGCAGTCCCCGCCGCCAACTAGGGGTCGATACGCTGTTGCGGGGCCTTGCCGCGGGATTACGGCGTCTGGCACGGCCGAGAAGACGTTCTCCCCGAGCGTCGAGGCGCCTGCCTCCCCCTGGGCGGTCGAACCGGTGCCACCTTCGACCGCGACGAGGGGCGCAGGAGGTAGGTGTGAGTCCCTTTCTTCACCTGACTTCGCGAGACTCTCTCCGATCTGCTCGCTCATTCTGCCGACATCAGGTGAGACGACGTCTCCCGTACGTGGCGAAGGATCGAGCAGCGGAGGTATGCGCGAAGTTGGGAGCCTTGTGCAGGATGCCCCGCAGGTGTCCGCTGCTGCTAACGTGGCCGTGGCCGCGATAAATCTGGGCGCTTTGGGGCCGGGGCTCGCTCGCTCGGACTTCCTCCCTCGCCCGGAGGTATTTTGCGACCTCACCGCAGCCGCAGAGCGTGCCGATAACGGCCTCAACCGAGAGGCGCTGTCGTCATGCGCGGGGCACCTCCTAGCGCTCGCGCTGCAGGCCTCCGAGATGAGGGTAAAGACGTGCGCTTCCGTTTGTAAGGTATTTCTGGACGCCTGCTGATTTGTTGTTTCTGCCAGACGCTTGCCCTCGGCCGGTCCTTTGACGAGGCCCGCGTCCGGGAGCGGAGGGCTCTGGAAGCCAGCCTCCGCGAAGCAAACACTGCTCTCGCCGCGAAGGATGAAGAACTTCGCGCGCTGGGGGACGCCCTGGTGGCCGCACAACTCGAGGCCACGGAAGCTCAGATCGCCACGGCTGGGGAGCGCGCCGCCTTCGTGCAGCAGATCGCCGTCCTAGAAGGGGAGAAGGCCCAGCTGGCGGAGTCTGCTGCCGAGAACCGCCGTGTCCTGGAAAATGCGTCCCTGTCGGCATGGCGGCCCATGGAGGCTCTGAACCAGGCCCTCCGGGATCTGTGCGTCCGAGTGCCGGACACTACGCACAGGCCGGAGGCCCTGTCGGAGTCGCTCGGGCTGATCGAGGAGGGGGCCGGCGTTGCTCTTCGTGGCGCCAGGACCTTTGGCGAGCACTGCAGCTATGTTGGTGCGTGCTTCGCCCTCGCCCTGCTTCACACTCGTGGGTGTAGGCATACCCCTGAGCTAGCGAACCCTCAACTGGATCCTCCCGACCGCCCAGAGGTTATGTCGGACGCCATCCGTTCCATCGGGCCTAGCCTGCAGAACTTCCATCAACGGATCTGGGGCCGCTTCGGGGAAGGTGCAGCGAGGGTTGCCGTGCAGCAGACGTTGCATGGGGAGGGGGACCTCCTCCAGTGGCTTGAAGGGGTCCTTCAGCGCCGTGATGACGACGGCGCGGGCTCGTCCGTGCCGCGCCAAGGCTGAGCGGTTGGTCGGGAGGGCAGGGGGATGACGCACTGGGTCCTACGCTTGTAACCATGTAACCCCTTTGCGTTTATAATGGAACCAAATAGTACCTTATTCTTGGTGTTACCTGCGCCGAACGCGGAGGGCAGGTCTGCGCGTCTCGTTTATACTCCGTGGAGTGGCGCGTGCGGAGGCGAACCTCGACGCTACGACTTCCTTTATAGTCCGAAGACTCGCGCGTGCGGAGGCGAACGTCGATGCTACGTTTTATTTAAAGTCCGTGGACTGTTGCGTGCGGAGCTAGGCTCGACGCTACGTCTTCTTTATAGTCCGGAGACTCGCGCGTGCGGAGGCGAACCTCGACGCTACGTCTTATTTAAAGTCCGTGGACTGTTGCGTGCGGAGCTAGGCTCGACGCTACGTCTTGTTTATAGTCCGGAGACTCGCGCGTGCGGAGGCGAACCTCGACGCTACGTCTTATTTAAAGTCTGTGGACTGGTGCGTGCGGAGCTAGGCTCGACGCTACGTCTTCTTTATAGTCCGGAGACTCGCGCGTGCGGACGCGAACCTCGACGCTACGTCTTATTTAAAGTCCGTGGACTGGTGCGTGCGGAGCTAGGCTCGCCGCTACGTCTTCTTTATAGTCCGGAGACTCGCGCGTGCGGAGGCGAACCTCGACGCTACGTCTTATTTAAAGTCCGTGGACTGATGCGTGCGGAGCTAGGCTCGACGCTACGTCTTCTTTATACTCCTTGGAGTGCGCGCGGAGGCGTCCCCCCGCTGCGTCTTATTTATACTCCGTAGAGTGCGTGCGGATGCGGACCTCGACGCTACGTCTTATTTAAAGTCCGTGGACTGGTGCGTGCGGAGCTAGGCTCGACGCTACGTCTTATTTATAGTCCGCAGACTCTCGCGTGCGGAGTTAGGCTCGACGCTACGTCTTATTTAAAGTCCGTGGACTGGTGCGTGCGGAGCTAGGCTCGACGCTACGTCTTATTTATAGTCCGCAGACTCTCGCGTGCGGAGCTAGGCTCGACGCTACGTCTTATTTATAGTCTGCAGACTCTCGCGTGCGGAGCTAGGCTCGACGCTACGTCTTATTTAAAGTCCGTGGACTGGTGCGTGCGGAGCTAGGCTCGACGCTACGTCTTATTTATAGTCCGCAGACTCTCGCGTGCGGAGCTAGGCTCGACGCTACGTCTTATTTAAAGTCCATGGACTGGTGCGTGCGGAGCTAGGCTCGACGCTACGTCTTATTTATAGTCCGCAGACTCTCGCGTGCGGAGCTAGGCTCGACGCTACTTCTTATTTAAAGTCCGTGGACTTTGTTCTGCTCAGCGCGGACAGGGGATGCTCTGGGAACAGCAACCTTTATTGAACTCCCGTTTGCGCGGGCGAGCATCGCCTAACAACGGGCTGGTGGCTCTACGCCTGGTGTCCTGCTTCTAGGCGTAGTACCGCCGCAACCTGTCCGCGTTCCATGTGTGCCGGAAGGCTTGTCCTTCGAGCGTGGCGAGGCGGTACGCCCCCTTCGGCAATGCCTCCGTTACGATGTACGGGCCTTCCCACTTGGACTCCAGCTTGCCAACGGTTTCGGCCTGGAGTGCCACTCTGAGGACGAGATCCCCAGGCTTGAACCCCCGCGGGCATATAGAGCGGTCCCGAGTACGCATTGTCTGTCGCGCGTACTTCTCGACATGGTGGGCTGCGTCTGCCCGTATCCCGTCGAGGAGGTCCAAGGACACACGGCGCTCGTCTTTGGGTGCTTGGACGAGGACCCTTCGCGAGCCGGCCTTGATTTCCTCGGGCGTCACCGCTTCGTCACCGAAAAGGAGTTTAAACGGCGTGAATCCCGTCGGGCGTGTTACCGTTGTGCGAAGCGACCATAGAATGCTGTGAAGCTCGCTTGGCCACTTGCCCTTCGGCAATCCAACCAGGCGCTTCTTGATGGCGGCCGAAATGGCGCCATTCGCCCGTTCGACCGCCCCGTTGGACTGGGGATGCCCCACCGAGGCGAATCGGAGGGTGATGCCCATGCTGCCACAATAATCTTTGAAGAGGGTGGCGTCGAACTGCAGGCCATTATCGACCGTTAGCTCCCGAGGCACACCGAAGCGACATATGATGTTTTTCCATAGGAAGCGCTGTATGGCCGCAGAAGTTACTTTGGCCAGAGCGATCGCTTCCGGCCATCTGGAGAAATACTCCAGCGCGACTACCACGAACCGGAGGTCCCCTGGAGCTCGGGCGAGTGGTCCTACTATATCGAGACCCCAGCGTGCCAGTGGCCACACTGGGGGAATTGGGTTGAGGCTTGTCGGGGGCCTGCGGATGATGCGCGCCATCCACTGGCACCCTTGGCACCGACGGACGAGATCCTGGGCATCGGTGATGGCAGTCGGCCAGTAGAAGCCTTGTCTGAACGCCTTGCCGACTAATGACCTCGGCGCCAGGTGGGATCCGCACACGCCCGCGTGGATTTCCACCAAGAGTTCCTTTCCCTCCGCAGTCGAGGGGCAGCGCAGGAGCGGCGCGCAAACCCCTTTCTTGTAGAGTGTCCCTTCGAACACCTGGAAGGACCGTGCGCGGTGCTGCAAGCGTCGCAGTTCGGCAGGGTCCTCCGGCTCGGCGAGACCTTGTAAGAAATTGAAAATGGGCTCTCGCCAATCTCCTGGCCGATCAATGCGGTGGACAAGTGCCGCGTCCCGGTTGTCCTGCGCGATGGCCGCCTTTGCTAACACCTCGTAGAATGCCCCCTCGGGGGGGGGCAGTTGCTGGCTGGCCGCCTTGGCGAGGGCGTCGGCTTGCTCATTCTCCGCCCGGGGGATGGCCTTGACGGTGACACCCAAAAAGTGCCTTTCCCTCGCCCTCACCGCCGCGAGGTATTTGGCCAACTCAGGGTCCTTGGCTTGATATGACTTGTCCACATGGCCGGCCACCAAGCGCGAGTCGGTGCGGACCAACACCCGTCTCGCGCCGACCGCCTTGAGCTTTGCCAGGCCAAAGAGCAGTGCCTCGTATTCAGCCGTGTTGTTGGTGGCGGGGAAGGCAAGGCGCGCCGAGTACAGCAAACGCTGTCCCTCGGGCGTGATGATCACCGCCCCTACGCCCGCGCCGGCGACGCTGTAAGCTCCGTCGATTGTAAGCGTCCAGACAGGATCATCGTGCGTCTGGCCGGGTTGGGCCGGCGGGGTCCATTCGGCGAGAAAATCCGCCAGGACTTGGGATTTAATTGCCGTCCGCGCAGCATACGTCAAGGAGAAGGGAGCGAGCTCGGCGGCCCATTTACCGATACGCCCTGTGGACTCCTTGTTATGTAGCATCTCTGCCAGGGGGAATGAGGAAGGCACTGTGATTAGGTGAGCCAGAAAGTAATGCCGAAGCTTCCTGGAGGCCATGACCAGCGCGTAGGCGAGCTTCTCAAGCTCCGTGTATCTTGTCTTGGCGCCTTGAAGGGCTTCGGAGACAAAGTAGACGGGCCGCTGAATGGCGCCCTCCTCTAAGACGAGGACGGCGCTGACCGCGGTGGCTGACGCGGCCAGATAGAGCAGGAGGGGAGCCTCTGGTGCTGGGGCGACCAGAGTGGGGAGGCTTGCCAGGTGCTGCTTGAGCTTGTCGAAGGCCTTCGCGCAGTCTCCGTCCCAACGAAATCCATCACACCCGCGGAGTGTCTTGAAGAACGGCAGGCCCCGCTCCGCCGCCCTGGAGAGGAAGCGGCTTAATGCTGCCATGCGGCCCGCGAGCCTCTGAACCTCCCTCGTTGTCTTAGGCGGCTCCATACCCAGGATGGCGTCTACTTTGTCGGGGTTCGCCTGGATGCCCCGCTCGGACACGAGGAAACCTAGGAGTTTGCCCGCCTGTACCCCGAAGACACACTTGTCGGGGTTGAGCTTGATGCCCGCCTTCCGGAGGTTGTCGAAGGTCTCCTGGAGGTCCCGGCCGTGTAGAGCAAGTTGCCGAGTTTTGACCACCACGTCATCGACATAGGCTTCGACGTTCCTCCCAAGCTGGGCGGCCAGGGCAATGGCGACGAGTCGGGTGAAGGTAGCGCCTGCATTCTTCAAGCCAAAGGGCATTCTGACGAAGCAGAACGTCCCAAGTGGTGTGATGAAACTGGTCTTCTCCTCGTCGTCTTCGGCCATGTATACCTGGTGGTAGCCGGAATAGGCGTCCAGGAAACTCATGAGTTCGCACCCAGCAGTGGCGTCAACCAGCTGATCGATGCGCGGCAAGGGGTAGTTGTCCTTCGGGCACGCCTTGTTGAGTGCCGTGAAGTCGATGCACATGCGCCAGGCCCCGCTGGCCTTTTTGACTAGCACCGGGTTAGCGAGCCATTCTGGATGGTGGACCTCGCGGATGACCCCGGCGCGAAGAAGCTTCGCCACCTCTGCTTTGGCCGCTTGCTGCCGATCCATCGACAAACGCCGGAGCCTTTGCTTGACCGGCTTGGCGTCGGGGCGGACCGCCAAACGATGCTCGATTACTGCTCGGTCTACGCCCTTGATGTCCTCCGGGGACCATGCGAAGATGTCAACGTTGTTCTGAAGCACTCGGAGCAGCTCCCGTTCGACCCCCAGCGGGAGCCCCTCGCCAATGGACACAAACTGCCCCTCCGCCTGGAGCGGCACCTTCTTGACGCCGCCTTCGGGCCGAGGCTTGGGCGTCCACCCGGGAGCGGAGGGCCCATCACCGGGCGCGCCGGAGAGGGCATGCACAGGGCGATGCGGGACGCGGCTGCCGCCTTCGGCACGTCTGGCCAAGTCCTGGTCGCCGAAGCTGGTGATGACACCCTCCGGGCCCGGGAGCTTTACACACAAAAAGGCGTGGTGTGGGATTGCCTCGAAAGAGTTGATGGCGGGTCGCCCCAGTATGGCGTTGTAGGGGTGCGGGATATCCACGACATCGAAGGTGACATGCTCGGTCCGGATGTTACCTTTGTTGCCCTCCTGACGGAAAGTGACAGGAAGGGACACGTGCCCCAGGACCTGCAGCGGTTGACCCCCGAAGCCTTGAAGTGGAGCTCCTGGCTGCTCTAGCCGGCTTCGGGGGATTGCCATGCGGTCGAGGGCTTCTGCGAATAAGATGTTCGCGGAGCTTCCCCCGTCGACAAGGACGCGCCTGACTTCACAGCGTGCTATGTGGGCCTGGATGACTAGAGGGTCTTGGTGAGGGTACTCCACGCCCCTGGCGTCGTTCAAGTCGAAGGTGATGTTGCGGGGCGGCATCCACAGTTGCGGCTGCTCCCCGGGGGCTTTTGAAGAGGAGCCTCCGGTGATGACGTTGACGGTGCGATGCTGCGCGCCCTCCGTTGCGGTGGCCCGTATGGGGCTATCCCTTGGGTGCCCTACGTGTGCTTCGGCGGGGGGACGAGTAGGCGGAGCCCGGGACCCGGCCGTCGCCCTCCGCAGCTCCATCACCGCGATGCATGCCCTTGTGTAATGATCGCCGTAGCCGTGTACCTCGCACCACTTGCCATAGTGCAGGAGCTCTTGCTCTGCGTGGGGTTGGCTGCCGTAGTCAAATCCGCCCTCCGATCCCCGGTCTCCCCTCCGTGAGACGGGGTCGGGTCCTTGGCGGGCGCTCTCGGTGGCGAGGACATGGTGGGCCGCCTGCGACCGGCGCTGGCGGCACCGAGGTTTAGGCCTGCACCGTGAGGAGCCTTCCTGTACCTCGGCCTCCCTGCCTCGGGGAGGGCCTCCTCGGGGCTTTCGGCTACGGCCCAGGTTCGAGGAGGGACCACCCACCCTGACCTCGCGCGGGGGGTGCTCCTCACGGGCGAGGCCGGGGGCGGTGATGCTGCGTCTTCGCGCATCCTCCTCCGCCCGCGCATACTCGTCCATTTTGTCGAAGAGCTTGGCAACTGTCGTGATTGGCCTCCGCGCGTTGTATTCGGCCATCGGGCCCGGGCGAAGGCCCTGTATGGCTGCATTAACGACTGTGATTTCATTAACATCGTTTACCTGGCCTCGAATCTTGTCGAAGCGCTTGAAGTAGCCCCGGAGCGTCTCCGAGGGTCCTTGCTTCACAGCGAAGAGCTGGTCCGCATTGATCCGCTCGACATAATGTCCTTGAAAGTTGCTACGAAGCCGGTCGCGAAGCTGCTCCCACGCGTAGATGGAGCCCGGCTCTATGGTAAAAAACCAAGAGAGCGCCACTCCGTGCAGTGCGAGGGGGAGTCCCTTCGCCTTCGTGGTGTCGTCTCCGCCCGCGGCCTCGATCGCGGTTTCGTACACGCGCACGAACTCGCGAGGATCCGTGTCGCCTTTGTACGGGTCGGTGATGCGAGGGAACTTGAAGTCTTCGGGCCACGCCGCCTGCTGCAGCCCCGCCGAAAGCGGAGATTCTGGATCTACGCCTCAGCGGGACACGGCTAGACGTTGGGGCTTCGCGGCTGTCCACCTTCTCTGGCATGGGCTCGGGCGCGACTACCGGCGCGACCTGCTGGCTCTGAGACTCTTGTATATCTCGGACGGCCCCGCGAAGGTCCCCGAGTTCCCGCTGGAACGCGTTGAGGGCTACTAGTAGGGCGCTTTCCACCGCAGGTGTCGTTGGGGCCGCCGGAACGCCCGGTGGACGGGCTGGTGCAGGGACCATCGCCTCACGATCTCCAGATCCGCCGGATGGTTCGTTGCGGCTACCCCCGGCCGTCGGATCTGCGCTACCGGCAAGGGTGGCGGGGGCTGTCGTTGCAGTGCCAGCGACGGGGTTAGGTGTCGTCGTAGCGGTGCTGGCGGGGTCGGTTGTTGCCGCGCGGGCGTCGACGCCCGCGACCACGGCGCGTACGCCGCCGCCAACTCCTTCGGCGGCCGATGCCGAAGCCCTGGTGCTCACGCGCTGCTCCGACCCATCCGTCTTCTTTCCCTTCGCCGCCGCTGGTGAAGCTCTCTTCGGTGCCATCTTTTTTCCTTCGGTCTTCTGGCTTGTCTTCGTCCTCCCCACGGACGGCGCCAACTGTTGTGGCTACGGACCAAACAGAGAGAGAGATGGTAGTGGAGAGTGATGAAGATAAGTGTAATGACCTGGGTCCTCCCCATGGCTTACTCATATATATATACACATGAGGAGTGCTTTTACAGATATACCCTAACGTCTGGTTATCCCCTCTGGGGGCAGTTATGTCATTACACATGGCCTATTCTGGGCCTTATAATTTCCTACCAGGCCTGCTGGGTTTAGGTGGGGGCCATCCCTACGACAGGCCCATATGCCGCACGCCTCCCCATATACACCCCGTTGGGCACAAGTGAGTATTTATTCGAAAGAGAAATGAAAGAAATGAAGTAGTGAGATACAAAGTAAGGCCGGTAGCCCAAGGTTTTACTCAACGTGCTGGAGTTGATTATGAAGAAACCTACTTCCCGGTCATGAGTGGAATCACCTTTAGATATTTGATCTCAATGGCAGTGAACTTGAACTGAGAAATGAAACTGATGGATGTTATGACTGTATACCTTTACGGTAACTTGGATTCGGAGATTTACATGAAAGTCCCTGAAGGAATCCCTCTCCCGAACCAAGACAGAGCAAATAGAAATCTGTACAGTGTGAAACTCTGAAAGTCACTGTATGGACTGAAACAATCTGAAAGAATGTGGTATAATCGCTTAAGCGACTTTCTCTGGAAGAAAGGCTACACGAATAATGAAGACTGTCCTTGTGTATTTATACGGCGATCTCAGAATGGATTCTGTATAATCTCTGTATATGTAGATGATCGGAATATCATCGGGACAGCCGAAGACATACAAGAAGCAAGCTCCTACTTGGAGTCAGAATTTGAAATGAAAGATTTGGGCAAGACCAAGTTTTGCTTAGGCCTGCAGCTTGAGCATGTCCTAGAAGGAGTCTTGGTACATCAGTCGACCTACACCCAGAAGGTGCTTGAAAGGTTTGGCTTCGAGAAGGCATTTCCCTCGAAAGTACCGATGATCGGTAGGTTTTTACAGCAAGAAAAAGATCCTTTCCGACCTAGGGAAGAGGGGGAGGAAGTCCTGGGATCGGAATTCCCATACTTGAGTGCAGTGGGAGCACTCATGTACTTAGCAAACTGCACTAGACCAGACATTGCATTTGTCGTGAACCTGTTAGTAAGGTACAGTGCAGAGCATACCAAAAGGCATTGGCAGGGCATAAAGAACACCTTCCGATACCTCCAAGGAAGCAAAGACATTGGATTGTCTTACAGAAAGAATCAAGATCTGAACTTGATTGACTATGTAGATGCTGGGTACCTGTCTAACCCGCATACCGCTAAGTCGCAAACAGGCTATGTATTTCCATGTGGTGGAACTGCAATTTCCTAGAAATCGTCTAAGCAAAACCTTGTAGCTACTTCGACGAACCACTCAGAAATTATAGCGCTATATGAAGCCGCACGAGAGTGCGCTTGGTTCCGCTGAACGATTCACCACATCTAGCAGTCATGTGGAATGAACATTGTGCAAACCCCCACAATTATCCATGAAGATAATGCAGCTTGCGTTGCACAAGTGCAGACGGGCTATGTAAGCATATCAACCCCAAGTTCCTCTATGCTCATGAATTGCAGAGATGGACAAGATTAAAATACTGTACACTAAGTCATGTAGACTTGTTCACTAAGTCACGCCCCGCATTTAGCTTTGAAAGGTGCGTACGTGGAATTGGAATGACGAGACTTAGAGAAGTGCAGAATTCAGGGGGAGAATTCTCACAAGCCCGCTAATAAATCTTGATCATGAATATTAAGTACCCGAAAAATAAAGTCCTGCAGACCAAATGAATTTGGGTGAATTGTACTCTTTTTCCCTCTACGAGTTTTCCATGAAGTTTCTCGACCAAGGTTTTTAATGAGGCAATTCGTGCATCGCAGCATCACATGTATCATGTGCTCTTTCTCCAAATTTTTCCCACTGGGTTTTTATGGAGTTTTAGTGAGGCATGAACGTGTCGGATGAGTGCCCAAGGGGGAGTGTTAAGAAATCTAGGCCTGGGCCGGCAGCTCAGGGCCCATGGTGGGCACCTCATTGTAGTCTATAAATAAAGAGTCATACCTCATTATGTACACATGAATGAAAGCAATAAAGAAAGACCAGGAGTTCTCTCTATCTCTCTGTATGTTCAATCTATTCTTCTGTAATTCTGTGATTGATTCGTTCTTGTTCTAAACAGAGGAATCGCTCGGACTAGTCGCCAGCGACGGTTTCTCAACAGTTGTCACTGTTGTCGCCTTGTCTACAGAAGTACCGAATTCAAGTTGACCAAAATACACAAAATTCTTGTTCTTAGGCTGCGGGGCTGCCAAGTTAGAATTGAGTAGGGGTGGAAACGGATCGGATACGGTCGAATAGTCTCAAATACGAATACGAATCCATATTTTTAAAACGAATACAAATACGAATTCGAATATTTTCAAATACGGATACGAATATTCTCGAATACGAATACGGATATTTTCGAATACGGATTTTCTCGGATACAATATCGGATAAAACGGATTCCTAACGGTTTTACCGATTTTTCATCGGTTTTTGACCGGTTACCAGTTTTAAACCGCCTAAATTCAAGTTTTGAATCACAAAATTTGTACGGATTTTTCATGGGTTCTAAAAACGGATCGAATACGAATCGAATAGTCTCGAATACGGATACGAATATTCTCGAATACGAATGCGAATACGAATACTCTCAAATACGGATACGAATATTCTCGAATACGAATACGAATATTTTCGAATACGGATTTTGCTTACCAAATTCGGATTTCTCTCGGATACGAATATCGGATAAAACGAATTATTCGTTACCGTTTTCCACCCCTAGAATTGAGGGAAACCGAAACTGGCAACCCAGACGTACAAATATAAATCAATGAGCCAAACATGACAAGATCAGAACAACTCTGAAGGTAAAAAAACCAAATCATATATATCTCAGTACCAAACCAATCTTTTCAACCATATGGCAGAGAAATTACATCTAGAATCCCATCAACACAGAAGAGCAATCATGACGATACTATAATTCATATTTGGGTCTAACCATAGGCTTAAAAGCATCCACAACAGAATTTCAGTATTGTCGCCTAGGTGGTCTCGATTCAGCTACTGTAACACGGATCTGTCTGCCATCCAAGTCCTGCAGAATAGTAATGAACTCATTTAGCACACACTAAAAGAACAATACTGTCAAAGGCACAAGACTCTAAGCAAACAGCTGGAATGAGTGAAGAACTCACAGTGCCATCAAGATTTGATACGGCGTTCTCAACCTCTTCGGTGGAACCATATGTTACAAAACCAAACCCCCTTGATCTGCCGCTCTCCCTGTCATAGATGACCCTAGCTTCCAAGACCTTCCCTTGCTCATTAAACAGGTTTGCAAGTGCTGAGTTGTCAATGCCCCAAGAAAGGTTACCCACATAGACCCTGTTGGCCGCACCCCTGGGTGCTCTTGGTGAGGTTTGCTCCCTGGGTGGTGCTGGCCCTGAGTTCACCCTCAAAGTTCTCCCATCAAGAATCTGTTTATGGAGATGGGGTCAGCCAATTAGTCAAGCATACAACTCCAGAACCCAGTATAGGGTTGTGACAATTAAGTCCAACAACACACTAAGAGTCTATCTAAACTAAAAATACTACTTAAGAAGAAACTAAAGTTTTGAAATGCAGGTTCAAGTAGAAATGGGCAACCTCAACTAACCAGTACAGTATCTATTGTAAACATGACAACCACAGCTTGTGAACTATAGAGAATGAAATAGGAGCGTACAACATTTCTAGCCGCTGGCTCATCTACCAACATGGAACATACAAGTGTACAGTGCTTTAAAAGCACGCATACTCACATAGCCATTGAATTGCTCAACAGCCGCCTCAACTTCTTCGGCCGTAGACATGGTCACGAACCCAAATCCACGGCTTCTTCCGGTCAATTTGTCATATATGACCTGTGAAAATACAGCACGATACAGTTTAGCATGCTACAATTTTGAGAAAATAAATCATAACCGAATATAAATCTAATAATTGGCAAGCAAATGTTAACTTGTGCGCAAGGCACAGCTTATTGATATCACCTTATGAGCACCTTATTGTGTTCTTAGCCATCTTTATTGACCAGCACAATGAACATTACTTCGATTTCGTTTGGCAGAACTTGCATAAATATGTCACAGGCTAGTTTTATCACTGTCTCAGCCCAATGGAACAAAAGGGATACTTGATGACTGAAAAGCCCCAACCTTTTTCCCTTAGGTAACCGCATAATCGTCGATGCAACCTCATGAACTCAATGTTAAAGATAATATGTAACCAAATGGATTACTCTACCGCCACATCACCAAGCCATTTCGGACCCCACTATCCCCGAAGTAGGGAGAACAAATCGCACAAATCAGTACCCGGAATGCAAAGAGGGGACCAAGAAACGGGGCTGTTTAATGCATATACCTCGACCATCTCGACGGAGCCGGCCTGCTCAAAGAGCCCAGCGAGTTGGGCGCTGTCGACGCTGAAGGGGAGGTTGCCGACGAACACCCTCAGGTCCTCGGAGAACTCCGCTTCGGAGTCCTCCCCGCCGGACGACTCCACGCCCTCCGTCTCGACCTCCGACGACACGGCCACGGCCACGGGCACGGGCACGAGCTGGTGCCTCCAGCCCGCCGCGGCCGCGAGGGCGCGGAGCTGCCGCATCCTCGAGGGGAAGGAGGCGACGGGGACGGGCTTGGAGGAGGAGGAGAGGGAGAGGAACTGGGGGGAGAGGGGGGTGGAGAAGAGCGTGGCCGCCATGGGTGGGAATGGGGACAGGAAGGTTTGGGATTAGGGTTTGGGGGATAAGGTGGGTGGTGGCCTCGCCTCGCTTTTGTTGGGGTCGGAGGCGATGCAGTAATTGAGGGGTAGGAAGGGGCGAGTTATATGGGTAAGGGTGCATGAGCGGATAATTTCGGTCCAGTCTATCGGGATAAGTGGGTATATAACATTATTTATAGTTGATTCTGACTTTAAAAATATATAATATCCATATATATATACACACACGTATGTCAAGTGATATGAGAAAATCTGTTGTGACTTCATTTAAGAACAAGAAAATATATAGACGGATTGCCACATCTAAACAGACGGAGAATATTGAGTGCTCTTCCTTTGACATCTCGATGATTAGTCTCTCCGTGTTCGCTCTAATTGCACCTTACTGTCTAATATCATATTTTGGGGTGCAAAAGAAGTAGATAATTTTCATCCGATCAACCGTCCAAAGATTTATGGAACGAATACGGAATAGAAAAATAGGTATTTGGTATTATCTGTGTCTGACTCTAACTCTAAAAAATACAAAATAGGGTACAAGATTAGTGATATCCGTCCATATCCACTCTGACTGCTTATATAGAGTTCTTTTTCTTTCTAGTGTAATGGGCTGCCCAACGGCTAAGGTCCATGAAATGCATATTTTGTTTTCACCAGTGAGAAATTGGCCACATTGTTCAGCTAGTTATTAGTTTTGATTTCTTTCAGTAATCACCTTTCTTTGTATAAATAAGCCATAGCTCAAAAGAACATGATCATTTTATAGTAGATACTCTCTCTGGTTGTAAATACATGAAAATCACATGGATAGATTTATCTTGAAAAATACTTTTTTTAATATTATAATTTTACTAGGTTTCATAAATATACTACAATAAAAAATAGTGGTAAAATTTGTGTTTTGGAGTCCGTATCGATATCCAAAACAACATGTATTTATGACCGAAGACAATATGTTTGTACCAACTGATGAAAGTGTGTCCAGTGAAAACCACCTAAAAGTTGAAAAATCCATTAAAACCATCTCTTTGAAGTTTTCAAAAATTCCAAAAAATATCATATGTAGGGAAAGAGATGTTATCTAAGCATGAAAAATTTCGAGATCAAATTCAGCCTCATTTGAAACGATCAAATTCTATTTATATAAAATTTGTCTTTTTTATATCTTACAAACAATGCTGATTTTGATCCTAAAAGTTTGCATGCTTAGAGAACATTCTCTCCCCTACATCTGGTAGTTTTGGAAAATTTTGAAAAGTTTGAAGACATGATTCCTATTGATTTTTAACTTTTAGGTGGTTTTTACCGTATATATCCTCACCAACATGCGCCATGCAATCAACAATATAAGTGTATATTTATTTTTTCTGAAAAAGTATATATCTTTTGTTTGTTTTTTTTGTTGCTAAGAAACTAAAATCGTGACACCTATTTTACTTAAATAAGTGGCCTTACCACCTCACGTCTCCACAAGTAAGGATGGCAATGGCCCATTCTCTGGCAACATATAGAAAATTCTTCTATTAGGAGATGAGTATAGGGAAATTTTGTCCTTGTCACCATATATGCAGATGGGGACAGGAATGCTTCCCCATCTCTACTCCATGTTATACCCCGATAGACACTCATATACGTGTAAACCGATACATCTAAATGTCTAAAATTGGTATTTTTCTCTCTAGCATAATATAGTTTTGCATAATATATAATATATAACCTATCTAGTATTATTGTACCGTCTCGTGTATTAATAAATTTGCATATTTCTACATAAAAATAAAACATATGATAAAATTTATGAAATTACCTTAATTTTTTGAATTTAAGTTGTTATTAGGTCTATCCCTCGCAAAATCCCCAATGAAGATAGGGACGAAAGAAAAGTTACCCCAATAGCTAAATAATGAATGGAATAGGAGGGCATTCTTAAGGGGAAATGCCCTGTGGCCTTGTTGCCATCCCTATCCACCAGTGCCAATGCCCCTGTGGTAGGTCTACTCAAGTTTCATTTCCTTTTTCGGTGGAATTTAAGGATCTATTCTTTTTAACTTTGGCTTATGTTTTTAGCTGCGGCTTATAATTTTTAGGCTATTTATGAGAGAAAGTATAGAGTAATAGAAACTCACGTACGGTTTTGGCCGCACAACAATCAACTTATAAACTCTATCTTAAAAAGATACTTCATTTAAACGCTAGTTACTATAGAAAAAAAATCGAAAAACAGTTTTTACAAACCGGAAAAGAAGAGGCCTAAGACTCGTACTAGAAGGTTGCCTCCTAGTTAGGCATCTTCAATTTGAGTAATTCAAAGCAGTTTCGTCAATTACTTGAAAAACCTAACTTATGAACAGTTATAATGTATTTAAGATTCATACTGGAAATTTTTTTGATTGGCCTACCTTTTTAGTACTATTTGGAATATTGTGGTCATCATGGCGTTTAGTCGTTTTAGTCCAATGTGTCGGTCTTCATGGCGTTTAGTACAATGTGTTTTCTCCGTTCTAAATATTGTGGTATATTTCGTGCAAGCGCGCAGATGGACAAGTACATGCGTAAAATTTTTAGGTTTTTTTAGTGCTATTATGCCACGCTATACCTCAATCTGAACGGTATAGTATCTAGCCAGCGTCTCTCCTCCGCCTTCTTCTCTGCCACTTCCCTCCCCTTCCTCTCTCTTCTCAGAATCACCCTCATCGCCTTCTTCGGTGTTGGCCCAGCTCTGCGCTCCTCCTCCTCCTCCGCCTCCCCCTGCCCCCTCCACCACATGCGGTCGGTGGCGCCGTCACCGCCTCACCGTGCAGCCCCCCAACCACTCCCTACTGCACGGCCCTGCCCAACCTAATTGCCATAGTCGCCGCTGCCACGGCCCTCCGGCTCCGCCCATCGCCCTCCTACCTCTCCCACCACCCCCGCCGCCTCCCCCGACCTCATTCTATGTCGGGGGAAGGGTTATAGCATCCTGATTTTCAGAGCCTTTTAGAAGTTTTTAAAATAAAAATAACCATTTGTCCTTTTCTGGAATTAATTAAAGCTTAAATAGAATTTTTATTAGTTAAAAGGATTTAATATGACTAAGTTAAACTTTAACATTTGATGAAAGTATTTTACTTTGGTTCCATGTGCTTCAAGAAATTTTTTGAAATTTTTTGGATTTTATTCGGGTTTATTTGCTATTTTCTAGAGCCCATTTTAGTTCTTTCCAATTTATGAAATTGGGAAATTCTAAAAATCAAAAACCCTTTCGGCCCATTCAGCCTCAGTCTTTCGATTCCCCCCACCCACCTACCACGTGTCGGCCATCCGCCAGCCGTTCACCCGCGCACCTCGTCTGAGCCATTCGATCCTTTCTGTGCCACATGTCACCCATCAACAAGCTTGTGCACTGATCATCTTCGTCCTCGAGCGGGACTCCGTCTTCGTCTCCACCACCGTGTCGTGTTGGAGACCTCGACGTTTGGGCCATGTTCGTCTGGGAGTCCACGCCCATGCTCTCCTCGGAGACCACGGCGTCCGTGCCATAAATAGCACCTGGGCGTCTCGCTTTCCGCACCTTACTGCCACCGCCGTCAAGCCACCTGTCGTCTTCCACTTTGGTCACCGCTTGTCTTCTCGTCGCCAGCCGCTTCTTAGTGTTCGCCACTCAGCCAGCTGCCGCTCGCCGTCCGTCGCCGGTGAGTTCCAGCGCCGCCTTGCCTCGCCGCCCATTCATCCTTTCCAGCCAACCATTGTCGTTCCCTTGGTTCATGCATCGCCCTCGTCACACCGCACTCGCCCACGTGTCATTTTGTCTCCTCGATGAATGGAGTTCACGATGCACCGAGACTCTAACGCATGGGACCCACCAGTCAGCTGCATTATTCCGTGAACTCATGAGCCAGCCGAGCCGAATTAGCAGCCACGCAAGCTTGCCACATCAGCTTACCTTGCCACCTGGCCGCCACGTCAACAAGCTGAGTCACCGTGCACTTTTCCATGAGCCGAGTCTACCGTAGACCAGTCATTCCATGCACCGGCTCCAATTAACCTGATTCTTTTTACTAAATTCATATAAAATTGAGCTCTATATTTTGATTCTAGTTTTGAAGTTTTTGGAGTTCATTTGTATTTTATTTTGATTTTTATTTGTGCTTCATTTTGGTTTCTCTCTCGAAGGAGCTGAAGTAAGATTTGAAGATCAAGAGTCACTAACTGAGCAAGACCAAGGCAAGTCATATTTTTTTGATCATGTTGAACCCAGTTTTCAAAACTATTATGTATAATTTTGGTTTAAATTATCATGCACCACTATTACATTATAAAACCTTTGTATTGGTAGTTAATGATCTATTTGATTAATTCCTTCTTAATAATTTAAATGCTATGAGTTTATTGTCACTATAGGATATGTATTTATCTAGTGATACAATACTAGTTGTCACATGGGTGGTCCGAGCTTAGGGAGGAGTCTATTTTTGCAAAAAAAAATACTAGAGGGCTAAAATTAAAAATGAACGTTGCTATCGGATCATATGTGTAAACAATTCGGCTGTTCCATTATGTGTACCATTCAGAGGTAAGTTTCTTAATGGGTTAAAACCCAACCCAACTCATATAAGACAAAGTCAACTTTCAACTCTAACCCAATCCATGAAACATTTTTCACAACCCCACCCAACCCAAACCACCTTCTACTTAAACCCAACCCAAACCACCTTGCACTTAAACCCAACCCAACCCGAACCCATGGGTTCAACCCACTTCCCAACCCATTTATCAACCTGTCACTTATTCATAAAACTTTGGTATTTACAATTTCAACCTCACGTTCCCACTATAAAAGCTTTATGAAATCAACTAAAATTTATTGAAAATGATTCTGTGTGTAGGGGAGCTACTCTATACAAATTGATAGGGCTAGACGCACATACGGGTCTTACATGTTTTTATAGGAAGTTTTCGTAAAACTTCGGTATTTGAAATTTCAACCTCATGTTCATACTATAAAAGGTTTATAAAATCGATTGAAGTTTGTTGCATATAGAAGAGCTACTCTATGCAAATTGGCAGGGCTAGGGGCACAAGTGGCTCTTACATGCTTTTATAGGAAGCTTTCCTAAAACTTCAACATTTGAAATTTTAGCATCGCATTCATGCTACAAAAGTTTTAGAAAATTGATTGAAATTTGTTACAAATGGTTTTGTATGTAGGAGAGTTATCCTGTGCAAATTAGCAGGGTCAGACGCACACATGACCCCACATTCTTTTACAAGAATTTTTCGTAAAACTTCGGTATTTCAAATTTTAATCTCATGTTCACACCATAAAAGCTTCTCGAAATCAATTAAAATTTGTTGAAGATGATTCTGCGTATAGGGGAGCTAGTCTATGCAAATTAGCAGGGCTAGGTACACATGTGGGCCCTATATGTTTTTATAGAAAGTTTCATAACACTTCAGTATTTGGAATTTCAACCTCGCGTTCACACTACAAAAGATTTACGAAATCGATTGAAATTTGTTGCAAATGATTTTGCATGTAGGGGAGCTACTCTGTGTAAATTGGTAGGGTTGGCGTACATGTGGGCCCCATATGCTTTTATAGAAAATTTTTGTAAAACTTTTATATTTAGAATTTCAACATCACGTTCACACTACAAAAGTTTTTAAAAATTAATTAAATTTTATTGGAAATGATTCTGTGTGTAGGGTAGTTATTCTATGCAAATTAACAGGATAGACGCACACGTGGACCCCACATATGTTTATAGGAAGTTTTTGTAAAACTTCGGTATTTAGAATTTCAACCTCACGTTCACATTACAAAAGTTTTATGAAATCGATTGAAGTTTGTTGCAAATGATTCTATGTGTATGGAGCTACTCTGTGTAAGTTAGCAATCACATATGTACATGCAGTGGTGGAACCAGGATTTGGCTACGCCCCGGGCTGAACTCTAACCACCTAAAACTAACGCCAATTTATACCCATACCACGATATAACAAAAGTATATCATAATTGGCTAATTGTATTACTGATATGAAACTTGAGTTTAATACTAAACAACCAAACATAAAGCATAATACGAAGAACATGGCATGATCTCAAAGTACAAAAATGTAACATAATAGAGATACAATTTGAGTACCTAAATTACGATGAATTGCTCTCTATCTTATCCTGTCATTTCTTCATTGATAGTTGGACATGAACCAGAACCTGTCACAGTGAAATCACATTTTAATACAAGAACAGCTACTAAATTGACAATGGACATCAGGACATTTCAATTCAACATTAACACAATCCTGCTAAAAGTGCTAATCATGTGTCACATTTTAATACAAAAACAGCTACTGATTTCACATTTCAATTTCAATTCATATCTAGCAAATAGCAATATTAGGCTGATAGGCTCTATAGCAAACTGCCAAACTGTACCTCAGGGCTCTGGATATTCCCAAATGGCCAAATCCCAAATCAGCGGTCGCCGGTCAGCCGATGCAAGTATCAAGTATGCAAATCAGCAAATGCAACCAGTGAACCAGGAGGAGCCGTCGAGCGGTCGAGCCGAGGAGGGGCGCCGTCGCGCCGAGACGGGTCGGGAGGCTGGGCAGCGCCGAGACGGCGAGACGGGTCGGGAGGCGGGGGCAGCGCCGGGAGGCGGGGCGGGGCGGGCGGCGAGGCGGCCGGCGCCGGGAGGCGGGGCGGCCGGGAGGCGGGGGCGACGAGGCGGAGGTGACGAGGCGGAGGCCGGGGGCGGCGCTGGATCCGTTGCGGGGCGCTGGAGTTGGACGAGCTAGGGTTTGCGGCTGAGGTCTGAATCGCGCTGGACGGCCGGGCGGGGCTGGCGCAAGCGCAATGACGCTGGGATCTGGATCGGTTGCGGGGCCGCGTGAAGGCGTGAAGACTGGGCCGCGCGAGACGGGGAGAGTGGTGGGCCGCGTGAAAGCCTGGGCCGCGCGAGATGGGGAGAGATCGGTGGGCCGCTGGTTTGTGCAGAATTGTGAAATATATATGGGCTACCAGGGCTGAATACTAATAATAACACCTCGGGCTGACCTGGGCTATATACTACAAATTTTCTCACGCCCCGGGCTGAAGCCCACCTTGCCGGGGGCCCAAATCCGCCCCTGTGTACATGTGGCTCTCATATGTTTTTATAGGAAACTATAACTAAATATAGTAGTTCAAACTCATAGATAATTGAAGTGCCACCCATTAGGCCATGTCACTGGTTGAATCCATCCACAACACAATCTCAATCCGAAATTTCTAGATCCACTCTATCCCAAATCTAACTCTTTTTGTAAGGTAACTAACCCAACTCATTCGCTCTTTCAACCCGTTATCACTCATCCAAAATCAACCCGATTACAAGACTCCTGTTTAACCTATTTGAACTAACCCATTAACACTGCACGCCTCTTCTTTGGGTAGGTCTTTGAACGTACTCTTGAAGCAGCGGGCAGCCTCGCTCTAAGAGCAGTAACCGCCGCCCGCTTCCCGACGGGTGGACGGCCCGGGCCGTGTGCCCTACGCACGCCAGGCCACCATGCTCCATATGGTGTGTACTACTTCATGGCTTCTAGCCTTCTATGATGATTTGTCCAAGGCCAGTAGAATGGTGGGTTTGGACGGAAGAAGAATTTAAATTGGAATCTTAAAGATGACTAAAACATCCGGTACTTGGAGATCCTACTTTGCATTGGTTGGCCCCATCTAGGTAATCTTAACTTTGGTGTCCCGCTCATTTTAGTTTTCAGCTTTTAATTTACTATTTCTTTATTTTGTATTTTTTTGGTTTTCTTTTTTTTTCATATTCCTTCGTATTGTTTGTGATAGGCTAATCTGTTTTTTATTTTTAAAATTTTTAAATTTAGTTATACCAAATAAACCATCATCTGCTACAGTGAAAAATAAATCAGATACAGTGAAAAGCTATAAGTCATCGCCAAAGTTGGAACACTTGACGAGTTAAACATTATTTTACTTTTTAGTCTTTTACATAATGTTGGACGCTACATAAAATTTTGCCTCCTTAACACAAAGCAGGTTTAGGCCCTTTGGGACGCTCACTGGGATATCGACGACGTCAAAGGTGGCGTCTTCGCTCCTCACGTTGTCATTCCGGCCAAAGGAGACCTGCAGGCATATCTGGCCCAGCGCCCTAAGGGGCTGACCTCCGAAGCCCTGCAGCGGGGTTCCCGAGGGGCCAGGCAACTTCGGGGGATCCCCATCTGGTCGAAGGCCGTCGCGAACAAAATGTTCGCGGAGCTTCCTCCATCGACTAGGACACGCTTGACCTCGCATCCCGCGATGGCGACCTGGATGACCAGGGGATCTTGGTGGGGGAACTCCACGCCTTCGGCATCAGCGGGTGTGAAGGTAATTTCGTGCTGCACCCAGTCCAGCGGTGCCCGCGCCGGGTATGCTGCCACGTGGTGTAGTCGCTGCGCGTAGGCCTTTCGTTGCCGCGCCGAAGCGAACTCCAGCGAGGAGCCCCCGGAGATGACGTTTATGATTTTGCGCTGGCCTTCTTCCGAGGCCTGGATCCGCAGGGGGCCCTCCTAGGGTTGCCGCACATGGGCTTGGATCCGCAAGGGGCCCTCCTGAGGCTGCAACCCTTGATCTTGGATCCGCATGGGGCTAGGGCTGGATATCGAGCTGGCTCGGCTCGGCTCGGCTCGGCTCGGTCTGGCTCGGTAGGATAACGAGCTGGCTCGAGCTGGCTCGTTATAACTAACGAGCTAAAAAGCCAGCTCGGCTCGGCTCGACAAAAAGCTCGAGTTAGCTCGTTTGGCTCGTGAGCCAGGGCCAAAAAATATCTCCATCATATATTCATCCATGGAAGTTTGGCTCGTTTGGCTCGTTAGGCTCGTTTGGCTCGTTTGGGTATAATAGAGTACAAATTAACACATGCATGGCTCGTTTGGGTACAATAGAGTACAAATTTACACATTAACACATGCAATAGAGTACAAATTAGGTCCATGGAAGCAGCATATGCATATCTAAATTCCTGGAAGCATGGCTCGTGAGCGGCTCGCGAGCTGGCTCGTTATAGCTAACGAGCTAAAATCTTGGCTCGGCTCGGCTCGTTATCCTAACGAGCCGAGCCGAGCCGAGCCGAGCCAGCCACGAGCCGAGCGAGCTAACGAGCTTCGAGTTTTTCGTCCAGCCCTACATGGGGCCTTCCAAGGGATACTGGACGTGGACTACGATGAGCAGGCGTACCTCGGGGTTTCTGTCCCTGGCGACGCTCTGCCGGAGTGCAGCGATGTTGGTGCATGCACGCGTGTCGTGGTTGCCCCGCCCATGTACCTCGCACGACAGACCGTGTTGCTGATCGTCGTATTCCGCGCGGGTTCGATCGTTGCGACCCCGACCACGCCCCTGGCCCCGGCCTTGGCGAGCTCTGCCGCCGCGACTAGCGAGGGCATTGTCCTCGGAGCCGCCTTCGATGTCGAAGACGTAGCGGGCTCTGCGAGACCTCTGCTGGCCACCCTTAGGCTAGTCACCCGGCGGGTCCTTGTGCGGGGCGTTCTTGCGCTCGGGGGCATCCTTTGATGGCTCCTGCTTGTGCTTGCCCTTCGAGGAGCCTTCCTTTGGCGAATCCTCGGTCTTCGTCGCGCCCTCCGCTTGGTTGGTGTCGGAATTGTCACCTTGGCGCCGCCGCGCGTCTTCTTCCGCTCTGGTGTACTCTTCCATCTTATCGAAGAGCTTCGCCACCGTCTTGATTGGTTTTCACGCATTGTATTCAGCTAGCTGCCCTGGGCGGAGGCCCTGTATCGTTGCGTTGATGATGGTGGTCTCGTTGACATCCTTGACCTGGCAGCGAACCTTCGCGAAGCGCTTGAAGTACTCCCGGAGCTTCTCCGAGGGTTTCTGCTTGACCACGAAGAGCTGGTCCGTGTCGACGCGCTTGACATAGTTCCCTTGAAAGTTGTTGTAGAGTCGATCGTGGATCTGCTCCCATGCGTAGATAGAGTTTGGCTCGATGGTGAAAAACCAAGAGAGCGCCACTCCCTATAGAGCGAGGGGGGAGTCCTTTCGCCTTCGTGGTATCGTCCCCGCCGGCAGCTTCGATGGCGGTCTCGTACACGCACACGAACTCCCAGGGGTCCGTGTCGCCCTTGTACGGCTCGATGGCACTGGAGAACTTGAAGTCCTCCGGCCATGCTGCCTGCTGCAAGCCTGCAGAGTGGGGACTCTGGGTCCACGCGTCACAGCGGGACACGACTAGACGTAGGGGCGTCGCGGCTATCCGCTCGTTCCGGCGTGGGCTCCGGCGCGACCACTGGCGGGGTCTGGTGACTCCGAGCCTCTTGCATATCCTGCACGGCCCCGCGGAGATTTGCCAACTCCCGTTGGAGCGTGCCGAGGGCCACCAGCAAGGCGTTCTCCACCGTAGGCGTAGCCGGGGCGGTCGGCGCACTTGGTCGTGCTGCCGTGACAGCGGCGACCACGACCTGCGCTCCTGTGTTGCCTGCTGCGCCAGTATGGTGGACTCCGGAGTTGAAGACAAGGCCTGCGTTGCCGCCGAAACCGCTCGCCGCTCCCAAACCGGGTGCAAGGGCGGTGGCTATGCCGTCATGGGCACCGGCACTGTCGCCTCCAATCACCCGACTGGTGCTGCCGGCGTTGGCCGTCATACCCACGGTGGGATCACTCGTCACGCGCGGGGCGGTGTCGGCCATCGGGGCGATGGTGGCGGGGTCGACCGTCGTGGCAGCAGTGGCGGGGTCGACCGTCGGGGCAGCAGTGGCGGGGTCTTGAGGCTTACTCTTGTCCTCTCCACGGACAGCGCCAACTGTTGTGGTTACTAACCAAACAGAGAGAGAGTATGGTAGTGGAGAGTTAGGTGAGCAATGCTTAGGGTTTTCCTCATGGCCTGTATCGTATATATATATCCACATGGGGAGTGCTTTTACAACAGTACCCTTACATTCAAGTATCCCTCTCAGAGGCACTTATGTCATTATACATGCCCCATTCTGAGCCTTACAGCCTTCTAACAGACCGATTGAACTTAGGTGGGGGCTACCCCTACAACAAGGCCAGTTGTGAATGCATGTCCTATTTTTCGTTACAAAAGTCATTATAACAGCCTCGAATTCCTGAAAAGATACTAGACGTAAATCAAATTGATTGCCGGTAACTTATTCGTCACGCGATAATGTGGACGATTGTGACACCTGATAATACCAAGCCACGGATACGACAAACTTGACCGTGTCTCAACCAATACCCATTCGCAGCTGGACACTCCTAAATATCGAACCAAACAACAATAGGCCGACGCTCTCATGTCGTCAAGGGCTCACTTAGAAACTCATTACATTATTCAGACCATCAGCCTTGACAGAACTAATCCGTGTAAATCCCATTTGAAAAATGATCAGCCATGTCATCATCAACGACAGCGTTCATCTAGGTAAGTCCCGGACAGAAGAGACGGCGCTCATCTGGGTAAATCCCGTACAAAAGAATGTTCAGCTTTACCATAGCCCAAATGGTCAAATTGAATGGACACTTACAGGTCAAAATCTTATACTGGTACATTGCATTTACATACAGACTAGCAGAAACATGAAGGATCACAATACAACAGCTGTCGCGCTACTGCGCCTATTTCAAAGAGACACTGAAATATTTGACCGATGCGAAGTACGGCAGCAACGGTCTGCAATTCCAGGAACATTTCCTTTTAGCCTCAAACAAACTCTGCAATAGCAGTGAATTGTGTATGCTCCTGCACCTTCCTGTTAATAAGGATAAAGAAAAAACTCCAAAAGCAAAACTAACTCAAAACTTGATAAGAAACTAGATCCTGTAAACTTAAGAACCTCTATGTACAACCTGAAAAGGTTGGGGCTGCAGCTGCATTGTCATCCATGCACTTCAGGCAAAATCCGGCATACAGTTTATCCGGCACGATAACACATAATCACAAGTTTGTAACTTGCAAATACTTATTTGAGCATCAGAGCAGCACATGCATATTGGGTCAAAGGGTATAGTAAGATGATGTGAATGCCTATGGCATGCTAAGGCATTAATGATCTAAATCAACAAAAGCAAAAGCTTCCAAGTAACTATAGATAATGATCCTAAAATTCCCAAGTGCAGCTAACAGGATAATACTCCAGAACATTATGCCAACATTGGCTTATAGGTAAACTAGACTTCATGCTAGCACATTTTGTGCTCATTGAGGATATTCAGGCCCTGTTCTTTTCAGCTTCTAAGAGCTGCTTTTCGGCTTTTCTACAGTAACTAGTTTTTAAACGGAGTATCTTTTCAAAACTGAGTCTACTAGTTAATTGTAATACATACTGTACTGACTTCATTTATATCGGCAAAAACCGTATGCGAGTTTATGTTACTCCGTAATCCTTCACACGAACAGTTCAAAAGCCACAAGCCGCAGACAAAAAGAACAGGCCCTCAGGATTCCAAAATGTAAGTTGTGGTGGTACAGTTAACTCGGGAGGACTATTTGCAGATAGGAACAAGTATTGGTATACGTGATCTCAGGTGAACTATTTCCAATAATGGCAATTATGTGTATCATTGATGAAGCAATCCACATCTTTCAAACAAGGGCAAGTAGCATCTTCCTAGTTTTTGGATGGTGAGTAGGGAACCAAGTCTTTCAACACAAACTGCTAAGCTGAAGCAGGTTTCACGAGAACAAATACACGCAGCTCGAATATGACCTTCCAATACATAGGTTCAGAACAATTACGGCAGGGCTTCAAACACTGGCCCAGAGGAAAATGTAAATAAATGCAGTATGTGAGGGAAATCAGATGGTCTATGGTACATCCAGATATGTCCTCTTAAGCAAAGCTTCCAGGTTGGGACATACTCTTGGTCATCTGGTTTGGGTAGGGGCTCCAATAAGCAGGCTCCCAACTTCATTTGTCTTGGCTGTTTTAAGGGAGGGAGGGGCGGGGGGCAAAGGTGAAAAGAACAGGTTCATCAGAAGATAGCTGAGTTGGGTTAAATGCGTTTAAAAGGCAGAGATGAGGTAAGAAGCAAGTATTGATCACGTCATCGTTCTGTACATGTCAAGACAAGGTGGAGGAACCATACCTGTCGTATTCAAAATCTAAATCCTAATAACCATGTCGCTTCCCATAGGAAAGAGAACTAGGACCAGATAACCTGATAAAAATTATTTTCAATTAGGAACTGCTAAGTAAAGGAAAACATTTATGAAATAAAAGATCAATTAAATATTAAGTAGACTTGGCCTACACCAAAGTTGGCACCAATAGATTTCTAGGGAGCATGATATACCAAGGTAATGAAACATTAAAATTTACTATAATGAATTATGAATTTATGATCATCACAGCGAAATATCTATAATGGTGACTAAAAAATACAGCCATCCTTACCCACTGCTCCCAGAACGACCACTGTACCCACTGTAAGCCCCATAGCCTCCTCTAGAGACCTAGAGAAAGTTTCATGTTATGAAATAAAAATCATGACATGAAGGTGTTGGCAGGATTAGCAAAGAATACCAAGTGAAGGGGAAGCTATACCTGGGAGCTGCCATAATTTGCATAACTGTCAACAGGAACCATATCGTCCGATGGACGATATCCACTTGAATATGGATAATCATGCCCAGCAGGCTTAGTGTCTCTGCCTAGATACTTTGGCCCATCAGGAACACTAGCAGGCAAAGGATGGTAAGGAATTGCAGGTGGAAAACTTGACAAAGCACCCTCTCTTTCAAAGAAATTGGCTTTCAGTCTTGTAGTTATTTGCACAAGAGCATGCCTAGCAACATCAATGTCTCCAGTGATCTGTTGTACAGGCAAATTACAATGGTGAATATTTGTTGCTGTGACAGGCTCATAAAAAGAAATAATATGAAAAGTCGAAATTGATACCTGAACCATCTCTTCATCTTCAGCTGCTACTTTTGGAACATTCTCCTTTGAAAGGATACGTATGTTTGCTCTTGATGTTCTCCTTATCTCAGTAATGATCGAACCACCTTTGCCGATCAGGCACCCAATACGTGATGTTGACACCAACAAGCGTGTTGTATATGATGGCTCCCCCGATTCTGCATCAGTTTTCTCACTGCATCTTGGCTGTAAATGAACTGCAGCATTAATTGTTGGAGAGACAGGATCTTCAAAGAACTGCATGGCAAAAAGAAGCAGAATTGATCAGGCTATATAACTAAATATAAGAATGGAAGCTTACTTAACAAGAACCAAACGAGAAACAAAATACCTCCTTTGCCGAAACTGTAATTATGCAGTCATCTTCAGCACTTGAACTATCCACTTTGATAAAAGCCCCAGATTCCTGCCTAATCTGTCTGATAACCCCACCACCCTTTCCAATTACACCTCCCACATTCGACGCAGCACAAAGCAGACGCAAGCTAAACTCCTTTGCAGACCTCTCCTCCCTGCGTGGTTGGTATATAGAAGGCCAATCTCCTGCCACATCACCTTTGTATCCTCCATAAGGACTAATCATAGGAGTAATCCCTACAACTGGTGCTGTAGATGAACTACCAAGGTGGGAGCCCACTGGGTAAGGTTGGGTCAAGCTGGACACAAGAAGATGCTGTGACCTAGATGGGTTGTCATGGAGCCGAGATGACACTTGAAGAAGAGCTTTTCTGACAACTATCTGATCCCCAGATATCTAGTTCCAAAAAGATGAAAGCATTATCAATATTGACAATTTCACAGACGACAATGCAAAATCATCCAGTATAAGATTTTTTATTTGGGGGACAAGTGGACAACCCCATTTCCATTTAGCTGAGAAACAAAAACATCGTTCTTACAGCCAAGAACCATAAGAAATAAATAACGTACTGCAACTAAAGAAAACAGTAAAAAAAGTTTGCTGTAGACATCTAGTAAAGCTGCAGATACCACCTGTACTGTACAAAAGACAGAATAGAGACACATATGCCTATAGTAGTACAACATGTACATGTAATGCACGAAATAGATGGCAAAATGACCATTGACCAACCTGGAGAAGTTCATCACCACTAATGGCACATGCAGGGATATGTTCATTACTAAGCACACGTATTTGTGCACCAGTGTCGCTGCGGATTCCCTGGATGATATGCCCACCTTTCCCAATAATGCATCCAATCTGATCTGATGGCACAAGCAAGCGAACAGTAACTTGGGCTAAACCTTCTTCATTTTCTTCGTTCCCAGGACCATCATCAGTGGCAAGCTTCTCATGAACTCTAAAGAGAGCATCTTGAGCAGGGCAAACCTTATCTTCAGTATCTTCGAGGGTATTAGTTTCCCTGCTTGAGCTAAATATTGTTATGACTCGCTCATCACAGCCAGGGACACTCTCACCAATCCTTATCTTAGCTTGAGTATCGGCCCTCAACTGCTTTGCAATTTCTCCACCCCTCCCAATGATACTCCCTATTTTTCTAGAAGGGCAGAGGTAGCGATAGACAGCATCATCTGGACCAGGAGCATAGGTATCATCACCAGGATTCCTTCTCTTGCCACCTCCATTTTCAGCATAATCAGAGTTTCGCTTTCCATGACTGTTTCGGTGTCCAGGCCCAACCATTATCTAGAAACGGAGAGAAAATAGTCAACAACACAGAATATAGCATCAAATAAATGCAAACTTCAACAACGATATGTCATGCCAATAATAGCAGGCATGTCATGTCCCTTCGCCATTACGTTTAAGAAAAGCTTTTCCACCTGAAATCCCTCGTGAAATTCCTCATCTACCAAACATCAACTATGACTTCCAATACCATCCAACAGAAAAAAAAAAAGAAGTTATCTTTCCTAACAAAAGCACACATTAACTGTCCCTGCATTTGTTATGGATGCACGATAGCCTATATTATTTTGGCCAATGCTTAATTAATCCCAGCAAAATCCTTAATAAATCAAACATAAAACCAAACGCATGCTTCGGACCAGAGAACAGCCGTTTCAACAAGAAAAAGAAACACCTTTCAGTCTCTACAATTCATTGATTCCTCATAAGAAAATCTCCTTCTGAACAGCTCAATTAACTGAAAAGACGCGATCTTTCCCCCAAAAAAAGCTGAACAAAACAACTCGAATCACGCTCATCCAGCGAAACACGCAGGCGTCTACCCAAAATTAAACCCATAGCAGCCATATCCCCAAGCGCTGAAACTCGCGCATTACAGCCGCACCTTCCTTGAGCAATAAACACCCGAACTAACTGCCTCAAACCTCATCTCGCCGAGCTACATCTAAAAGAATCGAAAATTTTCGCACGAAACAGCAACGTCTCAATCAAGAATCCCCGGATGCGGCCGCGCCCAACGTCAAGAACCCCCAAACCCACAGCGCAAGACGCAAACATGGCACGAGACGGGCCGCCTCGGGAGGGCACGGATCTGGGCGTGACACACGTCGAATTGGGGCGCGCGGATCGGGGAATTCGCCGGAGAGTGTGGGGAGGCAAGGAGGGTTGGGGTGGCACTGACCTTGCTGCTGCGGATTCGGCGAACCCTAGGCGCGACGGAAAGGGGCGCGACGCGACGGGGGCCTCGACTTGGCTCTGGCGCCGCGTGAAGACGAACAGACGATGATGTCACGATTCACGGAACAGGCGGCGAGCCTGAAGACAGCAGAGAAGGAAACGAGATTTATATAACCCGCGGGTTTCCGAGTGGATATCCACGACACGTTCAGCGTGCGCTGTGGGCCGGGACGGGTCCAACGGCCCCAAGGCCCAGCTGAAACAAGATGAGATCCCTAAGGCCATTCTTAGTGGAAAATTTCATGACGTTGTTTTCAAAACTATCACATCATGTAAAATGAAATGAAATATAGATAAAACATCCATCCTCAATGCATAGTTTCATAGACATTTAATTTCATGACTCATATAGAGTTGGTAATCGTGCCAAAAGAGTTTCATCTAGATGAAACTCACTTCTTCTCTCTCTTCTTAAAAATGTTGCCATATCATCAAAAATGCCTAAGTGGCAGCCTATTAAATGCAGATGAAACTCCCACTGAGACTGGCCTAACCTGTGTACTGCCTCGACGAACAGAGCTCAGGCTCTGTTTGCCATTTCTGGATTACTGTTTTTTGATGAATTATGTAGTCAGATATACCTTATAACAGAAAACCAAGAAATTATATCACATTCTTGAGAACGAATAGGATAGCTATGCTGGACCGAAGGTCAAGGAACTGGACCCTTAACGAAGCGTGGTCATTTTTTTACCCCGTGACAGAGAAATTCCCCCTTAGCCCCCTCGTGTGGCCGCCGATCACACAAAGGCCGCACCACGACGGTATGGGTTGAATGCCATTGTACATATGGTACTTATAGCTAGGAGGTTGCACAGATTATGGAAAAAAATTTGTATTCTGTATGGAATATACAGATTTACTTTTTGTATGTTTTCATTTGCTTTCCATATGGAATAGAAGGCATGTATGCAATGGGAAAAAGCAAATTCTTATGTTTCAGTATGTTTTCATTTGCTGTTGAAGGCTCATACGGTATTTACTTTTCGTATGTTTCCATTGCGTGCATCACCAAATAATATAGAGTAATTAATTAACAGAAATGGTTGTTTTCGTGCGTACACGCGCTGGCTCTACGTGACGCAAGCTTTCGAGCGCTGTTGGATTGAGAAGCATGCATAGGGAGGCGTTCGTGCGTAAGTGAGTGCATCGTTCATTGCACATTGCGAGCAATTCGGTGTGTCACGCAGCTCCTCCTCAAATTAATGTTGAAGAGAACAATATGGTCGAAACAACGTTGTCGTCCAACGTAGTCGAACCAACACAGTCATACAACGTGGTCAAAACAATGTGGTCGAACCAGCGTGGTCAAAATAACGTGGTCGATCCAGCGTGGTCGACACAACGTGGTCAAAACAACGTGGTCGAACCAGCGTGGATGACACAACGTGATCAAAACATCGTGGTCGTCTAACATGGTCGAACCAACATAGTCGACACAACATAGTCGAAACTTCATGGTCGACACATCGTGGTCGAACCAGTGTGGTCGAGACAACATGGTCAAAATATCATGGTCGATTGATGTGGTCGAACTAATGTGGTCAAAACATCGTGGTCGAAACAACGTTCATCAAACATTGCGTTCAAACTGACAATATATCCTGTCTGAGCGGTATGACCAGAGTTACGATAAGAGCCGTGGTTGAGACGTCATGGTTGAAGTGTCGTAGTTGAAGAGCCATGGTTGAGACGTCATGGTCAAAGTGCCATGGTCAAAGAGCCGTGGTCGAAGGACTCAAGTCATAATGAGTCAACTTGATCAGGTTTGTGTGTGGTCATCGACTTGGTCAGATCTGTGTTTGTGGTCGTAGGTACAGTAACTGGTCGGTAGCCGTTGGTCCATAGTCGTAGATACAGCAACCGGTCAGTAATCGTTGGTCCGTAGTTGTAAATACAGTAACCTATCGATAGTCGTTGGTCCGTAGTCATAGATACAGTAATTGGTCGGTAGTCGTAAATTACAGTGCCTGATTGGTAGTCGTAAGCTACAGTACCTGCATGGTCGAAGAGCCAGTAGTACCGACTCTGTGTGAGCGGTTCTACTAGAGAAGCGGTCGAAGTGCCATAATCGAGAAGCCGTGGCAAGAGAAGCAGTCGAAGTGTCGTGGTCGAGAAGCCATGGTCGGAGAAGCGGTCGAAGTGCCATAGTAGAAGCGTCGTGGTCGAAAGACTCGAAGTCCTAGGGAGTCAACTTAGTTAGGTCCATATGTAGTCATAGACTTGGTTAGATATGTGTGGTCATAACTATAGTGAACCAGTCAACAGTCGTTGGTCGTAGCTACAATTTACACATCAACATAAAGCTGACCATGAGACATAGGGTTGATGAGATGCCGTGGTTGAAGTGCCATGGTCGAAGTGTGGTCGTAGCTATAGTGAACCGATTGATAGTTGTTGGTCGTAGCTACAGTTTACACAGCAACATAAAGCTAACCATGACACATAGGGCTGATGAGACGCCGTGGTCAAAAAAACTCAAAGTCATAAGGAGTCAGCTTGGTCAGGTCTGTGTGTGGTCATAGACTTGGTCAGATATGTGTTTGTAGTCATTGCTATAGTGAACTGGTCGATAGTCATTGGTTGATAGTAGTAAGCTACAATACCTGGTCGGTAGTCATAAGCTACAGTATAGGTCGATGCTCGGAATAACTGCTAGTCAAAGACCAGTAGTACCCGCTTTGTGTGGGCGGTACGACCAGAGGTGCGGTAAGAGCTGTGGTCGATATGCCATGGTCGAAGAGCCATAGTCGAGACACCGTGGTCGAAGTGCCATGGTCAAAGGACTCAAAGCGGTTGAAGTGTCGTGGTCGAGAAGCTGTGGTCAGAGAAGCGGTCAAAGTGCCGTGGTCGAGAAGCTGTGGTCGGAGAAGTGATCGAAGTGCCGTGGTTGAGAAGCTGTGGTCAAAGAAGTGGTTGAAGTACCGTGGTTAAGAAACCGTGGTTGGAGTTGGGGTCGAAGTGCCATGGTCGAGAAGTCGTGGTCGAAGTGGCGTGGTCGAGCAATCATGGTTGAAGTGGTGTGGTCGAGCAACCGTGGTTGAGCAGGCATGGTCGAGGCACAGTGGTCGTTAATCATCACAGGGCATCTGAGTAACGGCTAAGTCAATCAGTTGGTAATCGTTTTCTCCATGGCTGAGTCAATGAGTAACGACTGAGTCAATGAGTCGCAATCGTGTTCGTGTGTCATTCCAAGGAAGAAAGCATGTGTGCGTTTTCTCCCAGCAAGTAGCAATCGGAGCTGATAAGTTCAGTTCCAACAATGCCATGGTCGAAGAGTCGTGGTCGAAGTACCGTGGTTGAAGTGCCGTGGTCTAATGACTTGAAGCGGTTGAAGTATTATGGTCAAGAAGCCTTGGTCGGAGAAGCGATCGAAGTGCTATGGTTGAGAAACCATGGTTGGAGAAGCGGTCGAAGTGCTATGGTCGAGAAACCATGGTTGGAGTTGCAATCGAAGTGCTGTGGTCGAGAAGTCGTGGTCAAAGTGGCATGGTCGAGGTGTAGTGGTCGTTAGTCATCACTGGGCGTCCAAGTAACAGCTATGTCAATGAGTTGGTGATCATTTTCTCCTTGGCTAATTTAATGAGTAACGACTGAGTCAATGAGTCAATGAGTCATAGTCGTGTGCGTGTGTCATTCCAAGGAAGAAGCATGTGTTCGTTTTCTCCTAGTGAGTAGCGATCGAAGCCGATGAGTTCAGTTCCAACAATGTCGTGGTCGAAGAGCCATGGTCGAAGGACTCGAAGTGGTCAAAGTGTCATGGTTGAGAAGCCATGGTCAGAGAAGTGGTCAAAGTGCTATGGTCAAGAAGCCATGGTCAGAGAAGTGGTCAAAGTGCCATGGTTGAGAAGCCATGGTCGGAGTTATGGTCAAAGTGCCATGGTCAGAGTTGCGGTTGAAGTACCATGGTTGAGAAGCTGTGGTTGAGCAGTCGTGGTCAAAGTGCCATGGTCGAGCAGTTGTGGTCGAGGCACAGTGGTCGTAAATCATGACTAGGTGTCCGAATAATGACTGAGTCAATGAGTTGGTGATTGTTTTCTCCATTGCTGAGTCAATGAATCGCAGTCGTATGCGTGTGTCATTCCAAGGGAGAAAGCATGTCTGCGTTTTCTCCTAGCGAGTAGTAATTGGAGCTGATGAGTTTAGTTCCAACAACACCGTGGTCGAAGAGCCATGGTTGAAGCGCCATAGTCGAGGTGCCTAGGTCAAAGGACTCAAAGCGGTCAAAGTGTCGTGGTTAAGAAGCCATTGTTGAAGAAGCGGTCGAAGTGCCATGGTCCAGAAGTCATGGTCAGAGTTGCGGTCGAAGTGGTATGGTCGGAGAAGCGGTCGAAGTGTGTAAGTTCAAACTTCATTAAGTTGGTTTTGGTGACAATGACAAATTTAATTATGAGACTAACTTCTTTATCGATTATGATATTACCTAATCTCATTTGGATAAAAAGGTGAAAACCATAAGTGGTATGTATTCTATATCATATTCTTATTTCTTATTGCATTCATCGGATCTAAAATATAGATTAAACTTCACCAAATAGTCAAACATGATTATATGCAAATGTCTCTATTACACATTTTTGTATGCACACATTTAGGGGAAGTTCGCTCTATGTTTTGTGGTTTCATTAGTATTGATCCATGTTCATCTTTCCACATATTAAGGATCTTTACCTTGAAACATATCCCTTGAGTATATATGACTTGTGTAGTTCATATATACTCATAATTGGGTTGCCATCTAGTTACTCCATTATGTGTTATGACTGAATGATAAATGACAACCGGATGAGTAAGCTTTCCTTAAAAAACTTATTTTAGAGTACACAATTGTTGTGTACATATTGTATACTCAAAAAATAATCTTTTATCTCATTATTTGTTGAGATTGTCATGAATTACCAAAAAGGAAAGATTGTGGAATATAGTCCCTCCATTATGAGTTAATGGTGAAGTTTGGTAATTGATGACAATATATTTGTGGATTAATATTTTTCATGAGTTGGATGAATAGGTTAGGTTCCACAAAAGAGGATGATTTGGGATGGCTTTGTGTGTTGAAGATCATTAAGTCAAGTGAAGGATGTATCATGAGTTGATGCATGTCTAAGAGGAGATGATCGTGTGTTGATCATCAAGTCAAGGTAAGACCCATCATGTGTTGATGGAGTTCAAGTGACAAGAACCCAGACTTGAAGTCAAGATGTGTGTCATCATGCTTCAAGAAGATGTTAAGGCAAAGGTATGACTAGCTAGGGCTAATGGTGTGTTCCTAGTCTTTTACCGGTCTTAGAGTTTGGTTGGGAAACCGGATTGCTAGTATATGTTGCCGTACTATTAAGAGGGGTCTTGTCTAGTAGCTTGAGTCTCATTATGTATTGATAGCTCAACCTCACTTACTCTAGCTCTCTTTGGTATGAGGTTTGTATTTGTGAATGTGTTTTGGAAATAGTTGAAGCTCATATGTTGAATCCTTGTAACATGGGACTATACATTGCGAATATATTTTGCAAGTGTTTGAAGTCTATATTTTCATTCTTCGTAGTTTGAGGTTTATATTTGCAAATGTGTTTTCTAAATAATTGAATCTCATATATAATCCTTGTGTCATGATTCTAAAAGTGTGCAAATATATTTTGCAACTTGTTGGGAATCATGTTTGATCCTTGTGTGCAAGATACTGTTGTTTGCAAATGTGTTTTGCAAAATCTATCGAAGTATCTGCACTTCTCAAGAAAATCAGAACTACTGTAGTGTAGTCTGCGGTACTACCACTGACCGGAGCTACCAACGTTGTAATCACGGAACTACCGCGTGCGTTGGTGGTCGAAGACCTTCGTGGTTGAGAGCTGACGTGGTTGAACCAATGTGGTCGAAGACCTGTGAGGTTGAAGATATGTGTGATTGAAACTAGCGTGGTCAAAGTCGACGTGGTCGAGATCTGTGTGATCAAAACCAGCGTTGTCGAACCAACATGGTTAGAATCGATGTGGTCAAAGATCTGTGTGATCGAAACCAGCTTGGTCGAACCTACGTGGTCAAAGATCTGTGTGATCGAAACCAGCGTGGTCGAACCGACTTGGTCAAAACTAACGTGGTTGAGATCTGTGTGATCGAAACCAGCGTGGTCGAACCAACGTGGTCGAGGCCTATGTGGTCGAACTAATGTGATTAATACAACCTGGTCGAAGATCGGTGGAGTAGTCAGAGATCTGTGTGATCGAAGACTGACATTGTCAAAAATCGACATGGTCGAGACTTAAGTTGTCGCAACCAATGTGGTCGGAGACTAGTATAGTCAGAAACCTGTGTGATCAATCCAGACAGCGTGGTCGGAGACCAATGTGGTTGGAGATCAGCGTAGTCAGAGAACTGAATGGTCGAATCGGATAACATGGTCAGAGGCCTCAGTAGTTGAACCATCCGACGTGGTTAGGGACCAGTGTAGTCGATGATCAGTACTTTTGACTAGCTCTGTGTGAGCGGTCAATTGGCTCTGTGTGAGCGATACTTCCAATTTGTAGAATGACTGGCACTATGTGAGTGGTACTTTCGATTTGCGAAACGTCTGACTTGTGTAGCGGTACATTTTTCCAGAGAGGCACCTATGTGGTAGTCTTCTCCTTCCCGCGAGAGCGGTAGTTTTGCATGTGCGAGAGGTACTTCCGATGATCGAAACTACCTAAAAATGTATAATAGAACTATCAGATTCGACTGGTCTTTTGTTTCTAACGACTAGTTTTTTGACCGTTGCGAGGGGAGTGGAAGTACCGCAATTTGCCACCGGTACTTCCGATAATCCTATTTTTTCTGATCCTTTGCTTCCAATGGCTATTTTTCGTGGTGTGGGTATATATAATCCCTTGTGGCCGATTGAGGTAACATTTTTGGTACTCCATTTCACTCTCTTAAGTTAGTGTGAGGTTCTCCTATCAATTGTGCATGTGTTGCACCTTGTGAGCAAGGAGAAAGGCTCTAGATTGCATGTGTTGCATTTAGAAGTAGATTAAGTATCCACTCGAGCTTGTACATTCATTACACGCAGTGAGAGTCAAGCGAGCGGCTTAACTTATTACTCTTAGAGTTTGCTGACTTGTAGATGGCGTTGGAGACGTCGTGCACGGTGATCTTCTCCAAGAAAGTTGTGAGAAGATCTGGCAAAGTGTAAAGGTTGGAGCTCAACTACCCGGAGCAGAAAAGAGCTACTATTGGTGGATTGAGATGTTTTAGCTTAATTTGTGGAGCTGGTCTAATTCGTTTGGGCTAACCTCAACGTGGACTAGGGGAGACTGACAAATCTCCAAACACCACGGTAAAAAGAGATCATGTCAATTGTAGTTTCTTTTCTTATGCTCAATTTACTTTTAAACAATTTATATTCATAGAATTAAATTGATTGCTTATCATTCTAGAATTGCAAAGCTTGACATAGCTCTAGGGTGTTGGTGTCCTTAGGTGATCATAAGTGATTTAGGCTTCATTTGTGCTAAACTAATTTGATTTAAGCTTCCACATTGTATACTTGGTTTAGACAAAAAGAAAAAGTCTTTAATTGATAATAATTAAAAGAGAATTTTTTAGACCTCCTATTCACCCCCTCAAGTTGGCCTCCTCTATCTTACAAAGTGCCTGGTCCAGAAGCCGTGGTTAGAGTTGCGGTCGAAGTGCCATGGTTGAGAAGCCGTGGTCGAGGAGCGGAGGGTGGCGGCAGGGGGGCAGAGGGGGACAGAGTGGTGGAGGGGGGTCCAAGCGGGAGCGGAGGGGGCGGAGTGGCACAAAGTGGTGGAGCATGGGGGTGGGGCAGAGCGGTGGAGGCTGGAGGAACAATGGAGCGGGGACGGAGTGGCGTGGAGCGGTGGAGTATGGGGGTGGGGCAGAGTGGCGGAGCAAGGGGCATCATGGGAGCGGGGGAGCATTGGGGTGGCGCTGATGGATTACGGGTGTGAGGGGTGGCGCCGATGGAAATAATCTTATGAAAATACATGATTGTTGGGTGGCGCGACGTGAGGCATTGGTGCCCGGGTAAGCGAACGCACGAGGTAGAAAGATTGGCAAGACCAATTTGTAATCGCAAACATTGGATGAACTGTATAAACAGTGTAGATATTCAGATGGCAGGACCAACTTGCAATGTTAGCCATTGGATTATGTTGATGTAACCATCAGGAGAGGAGAGTATTAATGTGGTTGGGTGATAAATGGTTTAATCGAACTGGTGCTTTTTATATTAGTATAGATACTATAATCTTATTTGATTGAGCTGCTTTAGATATTTGGATGTTTGGTCAATTGTTTCTTTCCAAAATCTATTGCGCGACATGCGCCTAGTCTCGCGTCTGTCTAACCAACTAGCATGAGAGCAAATGAGTCATTGTGGTGATAGGAAGGGGAGTTGATGTATAGGGCGTTCATACCATTCCCACCCCATCAACTTTCCCCATTCCCACCCGTCCTCTACACTCCCTTGACCTCATCGCCGGTACTACCCACAACTTCACTATTGAGGAGCTCCCATAGCTAGCCTCAGCCTCCCCTCGTTCTCCTCGAACTTGCTCTATAGAGATCTTGGCTTCCATGCCCCATAGACCACAACCTTGCCGTTGATGAGATCTTACCGTGTCGCATAGGGCGAGTGACGCGACACTGCCTCATCGAGAGATGGCTCTTTCGCAGGTGACATTCGATGAAGGGACAAGCATGAGCATGGGTGATACAGACCAAGGCGGCAAGGGAAGCATGGCTCCATTGGCAAGCTCACCTCGTGGAGGCAGTGTAGTGGTGTGAGCCCTATGCATCATAGATCTAGCGAAGGTGGATGGGTGTGAGTCCTATGCGGCATAGATTCAGTGATGATGATGGATGGGTATGTTGGACCGAAATGGCGACAGAGAGGGGTGAATGGCGCTCTCAAAAATCAAATTCGCCCCTCAAGAATCCACACTTATGCTTCTTCTCCAATAGCTATGGAAGCTATGAAGAAAGAAGATAGGCACTACTGGAAGTCACAGCAACAAGGCTAAACCAGATCCAGAAAGAAACAGTCAAGAAAAATTAATTTCAAAGCAGGTCTGACTGCAAACGGTAGTACCGCTGAGACGAGCGGTAGTACCGCTGGGCGGTAGTACCGCACAACAGTAAACAGAGCAGCCTGACAGAAGTTCTGAAACTTCGGATTTTTGGCTAAATCAAGGAAACGAAAGGAAAACTTCTGATCTTTTCAGAGAGAGACATCAAGGGACTATTCTAAATACCTTTAGGGCCTCAAATAACATGGGAACTTAAGCAAGAACACAAGAAATTCAAAGATTAGCCAAGAACTTGAAAAATACAGAGAGCTACCCAAAAACTCAAATTCCCATCTAACCAATGATCCTTTGGCCACGAAACTTTAAGGGTAGCTAATTAATAGCCATAAGACTCTGCATGCCAAGTTTCACCTTTTCTCATGAAGGGAAACACGAAAATCATCAAAACCCTAGAAGAGGAAATGAAGAACAGAGAAGTCCCAAACATGAAATCTGAGATTAAACGAAGTTTGCTCTTGGGAAACTTGATCAAATGATCTTGAGGCATCATCCCAACATAGAGCAATCCATTTTGGGCCTTCCCAGCAAGAAAGAACTTCAAATCACAAAAAGAGGAAAATCACCCCAAAAGGAGAAAACGAAGAACAGAGAGGCTGCACGGGAGAAAAACTTCAGATTTTCATTTCAACCAAGCAAGGATTACATAGGAGTCCCGATACGCATGGACATTAGAACAAGAGGAATGATTACAAGGGTCTCCACTCAATCCTCTCCTCTCCCTCTCAATCCCTCTCAAGAACACCACCCACTACATGCTTCCCTAGAGAGGAGACAATGCCCAGAGGGGAGATGAACGTAGGGAGACATATGCTGCTGCCCTCAACCACTAAAGAGCAAAGCAAAACCACCATCCAAAGCCTCTTTTGACTCACTAAAACCCTAACTCTCTCCTAAAGCCATGAGGAGGCATGCAACCCCTCACTTCTATTTATAGCCCTTGGCTAACGGGTCTCCACACCGTTACGCCTGCTAAATCCAACGGAGCCCGCTCCCGCTTGTGCAGCCTCGTGAAATTACTATTTCGCCCCTCCTGCACCTTCCGGGAAGCTTCCGCGCTCCTTGTCGTCCAAGCTTCGCAACCACCTCGAGTCTCCGCCGTCTTCGACACATCCCGACCGTTCTGACCTTGACACCGCCCGTGTCTAGTCCGGTCCCTCGTGTCTCACCACGACTCCGCTTCGACGTCCTGCAGCCACACAGACAAGAAACACGTCAAATAGCACCGCTCGATACATGAAAGCGTAAATAGCATAAACACATCATGCTTACCCATGATGAAGTCCAAACCTGTCGAATCTAAGAATATGCATCCTAATCCCATACGACCAAGTTTGACCAAATCTGACCGAGCCCGTTACACCACGCAACGTCAAGGTCCGAACCACCCAAACCAAACTCGACTTTCCTAAACTGATGTCAATTACTCATCATAAACACGGGATGACCTCCACATGGTCTCTCAGGGTACATGCTTTGTCTGGTCTAAATCCAAGGGTGGCTCGATGGTGTCATCTTGAATGAATGATGAAGAAGCCGCGGCGAGGACGAATCAAACAACATCCCACTCCTCCAACTCTAGATCCGTGCACCCAACAACATGCCTGGACTAGCATATCCACAATGAGAATAATCTCTCATGAAGCCTCTCCACTCCCCTTCCCGGTCGCCTTTGCCTCTGACTTCTCTGCATCAGGAGGTTTTGTACTATCCTTCTCCCCATTTGCTCTTTTTTGGTGGGTATGCATGAGAGCAGCCATGGATGCCTATGTTGGTTGATTTCTACGCGGAATCGATTGGTTATTGGATTTTGATTGTGTATCACGGTGGTTCTATAATATTGTCGGACCAATGGTGAGATTATGGAAAGTCTCCTTTTCTTCGAATATTTTAGAGCGCTTGTAGGGGTTTCTTGATACTTATGTTTCTTGATCCCTAAAAGGTAACATGATTTTACATTGAAAGGTAAGTGATTCCTGTTAAGATTTGATTAGGGCAAACACAATTGGTGATTTTTATTCTTTTTGTTAGGATTTATAGGAAGAAGCAGATATTGTGGTCAGTGTATGTATGCAGATGAAATGTTGAATCATCTGTCTCTGGTTGTGAATATTGCGCCCTTTATTCATAGGGTATCTGTTTTAGACTCCTAGTTTCTGCTGCGTAATTTATTAGCAAATAACATCACATTTGCTACTACAAGATTGATAGTCATGAAGAATTGATACTAATCACATCATTCTTTGGTGCTAATATAGCAATGCAACTATATCACCATCTGTATTTGCTGGATAGTTAGAAAGTATGGATGGCACTGGAAGAGAAGGGTATTGAATACACCTCATATCATGTCAATCTACTAACTAGGAAAAACATGAATGCGGCTTTCTTCCGCATGAACCCCTCCTCAAGGCTACCAGTTTTCCAAAATGACGCTCATGTCATTTTCCGCGCCATCGATATTATTCAGTATGTTCTTCCTTCACATTGCAAATATAAATGTGGATTTCTTCTCCATGAACCCCTCCTCAAAGCTCCCAGTCTTCCAAAATGGCGCTCATGTCATTTTCCTCACCATCGATATTATTTAGTATGTTCTTCCTTCACATTGTGAATATGTTAAATTGGACATCTTCAATACTATTCATTAGGCACCAATGTTTCATTTATCTACTTTGTATTATCCTAGGTACATAGATAGACTTGTTGTACATTTAAGTGGTAAAATCCGCCCTCTGAATACTAAATTTTACCAATGGATGTAGAATACTTATTTAAGCGGCAAGGGAAAGTGTGGCATCACTGGCAAGCTCACCTTGTAGAGGCAATGTAGTGGTGCATGCCCTATGCATCATAGATCCAACAACGATGGATGGGTGTGAATCGTATGTGGCACAGATCCAATGGTGGTGATGGATGAGTACGCACTCTGTCGGGTCTAAATCCAAAGGTGGTGTAATGGCATCATCTTCAATGCACAATGAAGAAGCCGTAGTGACTTCAGATGCCATGGCGCTCGAGCTAGCGTTGGCTGGCGTGGCGAGACCCGAGGCGAGGTGGTGCCGCAGGTCAAAGCCCAAGGGGAGGCATGGTAGATGGGGTGGTGTGGCAATAAGCAGTGTGGTGGCATTGCCCTAAACCCTCAACGACACACGACAGTAAGGTAGACCTGAAGGTGCACCCATCAGTGTTGTGTGACGGAGAGGCGAGCTCGAGCACCCAAAGTAGCGAACATTGATGACTTGGTTGTAAGTAGGATACTAGAAGTGGTGTGGCGATGCTGTTCAAGGTAGTATGTGGCATGTCAGCAAGGTGGGCTTGCGGTAGCAAATGCGCACATGCTTACAGTTGTTACTCCAAGCGCTGACACAATAGCTAGTCGTCGGTGGGCAACTGGCTATCTGGCTCCCCATGACTATTGCAACTGCTAGTAGGCAAGCCTACATTGTGTCATAGGAGGTCACTATCAAACAAGGCAGTGCATGCTCCAATCAATTTGGGATTCTAATGCCCAACTACATTATTGTGCTAGTTGACAGAATAGAGAGCAAATTCATTGCCATCCAAGATTCTGAGGTAACACACTATCGCCATTAACCAAACTAATGAGCTATGGGACTTATGGTGTCGTGCATGGTGCAGGTTAACTTCTAAATCTGTTTTAGGGTCTATTATATTCTTGTAGTCTATACATCAAGAATGGGGTTTTGTTGACTTTTCCTGTCTGTACTATATTTGATCATCTAGTGCAGATAGAAGTCCCTCTAGGTGTGATACGGCTAGCTTGAATTTTGATAAGACAAGAAGATAACTTATAAAAAACTGTGAGGTAACAATTGTTGTTAAGAAGATAACTTATGTTTGTTTTGTAAGTATTGTTTAATAATTGGGTTTATCTTTAGAATATAACTTACAACAAACGTTGAGGTAACAATTGTTGTTAAGAAGATAACTTATGCTTGTTTTGTTTTTAGTGTTCAATCATTGGATCTACACAACTTAGAAGATAAATTACCAAAACCCATGAGGTAACAATTTATAGAATCGAATACTGCAATCAGAGGAGAGGTGAATAATTGTCACTGCTTGTTGGAGTGTCATGACAATCGATGACGCTTTTGACCGCTCGATGATGAATCACCTAATCAAATACCTAGCGTATGACCGCTTTGCTCGATCGCTTTTGAACGTGGTTGTAAAATCCAAATCACTAGCAATCACCAATGCACTTCAAGCTGATCAAGAACCAAATTGATTTAAGACTATCTTTATTGCTGGAATTTCATGGATTTACAATGTGCCTTCACAAGCACCCCTAAAAGCCCTAGCCAAAAGCTAAAACCAAAACCTTCTCAGAATTCTCTAAAAACTCATATGTTAACCCATAGCCTCTTCCTGCTTTTATAGGCTAATATTACAAACTGTGTCTATCTCAAACACAGACTCAAAATCTCATCTCTACCGAAAACCAAGGGATCCAAAACCCTTTCGAACACATTTTTTATTCAAACTCCCAATCTTTTCAGTCATGGACACCATCCACAACTCCTAAGAGCAACTCCAGCAGTAGCCCTCAAAACAGGGCCCCTACTTTTTATTTGAGGGCTCTGTTTTTTGGGCTACACTCCAGCAGGAGCCCTCAAAACAGGACCCTCAAATTCATTCTTAGAGGGGATGACACATAGGACCCACCCTCATCCTCATCTTACTTTTGAGGGCCGAGGGGCAAAAAACTCACTCCAGCAGGGCCCCTACTTGAGCCCTCAAAAGTAGGGGCTCCCTCCAGACCCCCCCCAGGAATGAGGGCTCGAGGGGGAGATTTGAGGGCCCCCTACTTTTGAGGGCTCAAGTAGGGGCCCTGCTGGAGTGAGTTTTTTGCCCCTTGGCCCTCAAAAGTAGGATGAGGGCTCAAGTAGGGGCCCTGCTGGAGTTGCTCTAACACACCACATGATGAAACCTCCAGGATAGCACCTCCTGTATCTTCATTATGCCTCATCAACTTCCGTGCTTTGATCTCCACGTGCCCCAGCGTGAGCCCGACCACCTCGTGTGATATCCTCGATTGTCTGGACCTTAGACTTCTCCATCCCAGTCTCGATCCTCCTCATCACCAACCATGATCGTCTCCATGCTAAGCTGCACATCAAAGACCAAAGAAACATTTTTCCGGCACAAGTTCTTCCCAACTTGATTATCATTAGCATACACACGTATAACACACCCTCGTTTGTCCAAGAACCAAACAACCACAAACACCAACCAGGTTGTCCACGATCACATTTTCCACACTCTTTAGAAATCACCAACTTTAGATCACTCATTACGATCGGTTATGCTCTCCATGTAAAGTTCAGTCGCTAGCTCATCGAGTACTCAAAAATACAAGTATTCGAGAAAACTATCACTCTGAACACTTGGAAATAACAACCATCGCTACCGACTACAGAGCCATTGAGTACTGACTACCGAGTACCGATCACTATGACTAAGATACAAGATCGCTAAGTTTACAACTACCGATCACAAAGTCCACAGCTACCCATCACCAACCAGGTACTGTAGCAACAACTACCGAGTACCCACCTGGTACTGTACCATTGACCTCTTAGTAAGACCAGCCTGGCAGCCATGCACCGGCCAGACAGACCACTGGCCCCATCAGACACGAGTACTCAAGGTACTCAAAGATCATAAGAATTAAAGTACTACACATACTCGAAGTCTATGAGTACCGATCATGAAGCCTACGACTGCCAATCGCAAAGACAATTCTATGATTATGACAATAGTCCGCAAAAAGTCTACAACTATGATAAAGACTGTGAAGTCTACAACCATCGAGTCCACCTGTAAAGTCTTCGATTATCGACCATTTACTATAGCTAAGACTAGTTCATTGTTCGAGGTCAAAACCTACAATTACCTACCGTAGCTATTCTGTAGTGATAGAAATGTCGTGGTCGAAGTCTGCCATGGTCGACTTGTCGTGGTCGTTCTACAGTGATCAAAGCCATCCTGAAAACTCAAGCACAGAAGCACATCGACTAGAACATTCCAAAAAGCAAATTCTAATGAAACCCAAATGTCAATTATTCATCATTAACAAAATGTATGACCACCAAATGGTCTAACACAATTATTGGTAATAAGATAATTTTTGGTCATTTTGTTTGTATCATTCAATCATTGAGTTTATCTTTAGTTTAGTGATAACTTAAGCAATTCAGAAAATAACATACCAAAACTCGTGAGGTAACGATTGTTGGTAAGAAGATAACTTATGCCTGTCTTGTTCGTATGGTTCAATCATTGAGTTTATCTTTAGTTTAGAGATAACTTAAGCAACTTAGAAGATGACTTATAAAAAACCGCGAGGTAACAATTGTTGTATAATGTTGGACCATGTGGATGGTCATGAATAAAATGACGATGAATAATTGACATTAGGATTGCTTTGGAATTTGTGTTTGTGAAAGTTTCGATCGATTGTAGTCAAAGATTTTGAATCTGAGTGCTTTCTGAGTTTTGTGGTCTGCGGCTTTTGGTTTCTTTTCCTTCGCAAATTCTCTTAGACGCGTTTGTGGAGTTATCATTGTATTCAGCAAACAGTCGCCCAACCGTTCGGCGACTGCAATAATTTGCCCAACGGCCAACGGATTGCTTGCTTGTCACGCGGCTGTTGGGCGATAGGGTTCAGTCGCTCGACGATTAGGTAATTAGAGCCTATTTTTATAAAATTTTTTGGCAGGATATATTTCTATTATTTTAAATAAAAAATAGATTATCATAAAAAAAAATTCGTGTAGTGTAGGGCTAGGATAAAACCAGGTAGGCAGAGAAAAAGTTTCACTAGTACTACTATAGGCTAGGCCATAACGTAGAAAAGGAAACATTCAAACCGGGAGAGGGATTTGACAAAAAAAAAAGGAGAAGAGATGTTGTCAGTGCCGACCGATCTTAGGAGGAAGGGCAGTTTGCTTGGAAGGGCATTGGTGAGGAGAGTGAACCAAAGGGTCCATTTAGCTAGGCTCCAACAACTGGCTTTAGGCATAGAGCTGCTTGGGGAAAGTGATCCAACTTCATGCTATAGCTTCTCCTAGAGCCGTCAGCTTCTTCTCAGGTCCAGTTCTATCAATACCATACTATCTCGTGTGTGGCACACCAGATTTACCGGTGTCTGCGTTTGGTTTGAGATTAAAACAACTAAGTTAGCTAACTTTAACCTAACTAGATTAGTTTAATTTAAATGTTGTGTTTGATAATAAATTTTATTAATCTAAAGTATTGTCTGGCTAAATTGAGTTATCTAGGTTAGCGTTAGAAAAGAAATTTTAGGCGGTTTAGTTGTGCTAGATAACAAAATTTAGGAGATTTAGTTGTGCTAGATTAATTTATTTCACTAATATAGTAGTGTCGTAGGGATGGCCCCCACCTAAGCCCAGCAGGCCTGGTAGGAGATTATAAGGCCCAGAGCAGGCCATGTGTAATGACATAACTGCCCCCAGAGGGGATAACCAGACGTAGGGGCATAAATGTAAAAGCACTCCTCATGTATATATATATATGTGAGTACAAGCCATGGGGAGGACCCAGGCCATTAAATTCATCTTCATCACTCTCCACTACCATCTCTCTCTCTCTCTCTCTGTTTGGTCTGTAGCCACAACAGTTGGCGCCGTCCGTGGGGAGGACGAGGACAAGCCTGAAGACCGAAGAAGAAGGATGGCACTGAAAAAAGCTTCACCAGCGGCGGCGAAGGGAAAGAAGACGGCTGGGCCGGAGCGGCGCGCGAATACCAGGGCTTCGGCATCGGCCGCCGAAGGAGTCGGCGTAGGCGCAATGGTCGCGGGCATCGACGCTCGCGCTGCAACAACCGACCCCGCCGGCGCCGCTACAACGACATCCAACCCCATCGCGGGTACTGCAGCGACAGCCCCCGCCACCCTCGCCGGTAGCGCGGATCAGGCGACCGGGGGTAACCGCAACGAACCATCCGGCGGATCTGGAGTTCGCGAGGCGATGGTTCCCGCACCGACCCGTCCGCTGGGCGTTCCGGCGGACCCGCCAGCACCTGTGGTGGAAAGCGCCCTACTAGCAGCCCTCAACGCGTTCCAGCGGGGACTAGGAGACCTTCGTGGAGCCGTCCGCGATATACAAGAGGCTCGGAGCCAGCAGGTCGCGCCAGTAATCGCGCCCGAGCCCGCTCCGGAGAAGGCGGACAGTCGCGAAGCCCCCACGTCCAGCCGCGTGCCGTTGAGGCGCGTAGATCCGGAGTCCCCGTTTTCGGCGAGGCTGCAGCAGGCGGCGTGGCCCGAAGACTTCAAGTTCCCTAGCGTCACCAACCCGTTCAAAGGCGACATAGATCCTCGCGAGTTCGTGCGCGTGTACGAAACCGCGATCGAGGCCGCGGGCGGAGATGACACCATGAAGGCGAAGGGACTCCCCCTCGCGCTGCAAGGAGTGGCGCTCTCTTGGTTTTTTACCATAGAGCCGGGCTCCATCTACGCGTGGGAGCAGCTTCACGACCGCCTTCAAAGCAACTTCCAAGGAAACTATGTCGAGCGAGTCGATGCGGACCAGCTCTTCGCTGTGAAGCAAGGACCCTCGGAGAAGCTCCGGGACTACTTCCAGCGCTTCGCCAACATTCGATGCCAGGTGAAAGACGTTAATGAAACCACCGTCGTTAATGCAGCCATACAGGGCCTTCGTCTGGGCCCGATGGCCGAGTACAACGCGCGGAGGCCAATCAAGACAGTCGTCAAACTCTTCGACAAAATGGACGAGTATGCGCGGGCGGAGGAGGATGCGCGAAGACGCAGCATCACCGCCCTCGACCTCGTCCAGGGGGAGCGCCCCCCGCGCGAGGCGGCGGCGGGTGGGCCCCCCTCGAAGCAGGGCCGCGGCCGAGAACCACGCGGAGGCCCTCCCCGAGGCGGCGACACCGAGGTACAGGAAGGCTCTTCAAGGAGCGGGCGTAAGCCTCGGCGCCGCCAGCGCAGGACACAGGCGGCCCATCATGTCCGCGACACCGAGGGCACCCTCCGTGGACCCGACCCCGCCCCACGGAGGGGAGGCCGGGGGTCGGAAGGCGGACTCGATTACGACGGCCAACCCCAGGCAGAACAAGAGCCCTGCACTATGGCAAGTGGTGCGAGGTGCACGGCTACGGCGATCATTACACAAGGGCATGCGCTGCCGTCATGGAGCTGTGGGGGGCGACGGCCGGGTCTCGGGCCCCGCCCCCACTGGAGGGCGCGCAGCATCGCACCGCCAACGTCATCACCGGAGGCTCCTCCTTAAAAGCTCCCGGGGAGCAGCCGCAACTGTGGATGCCGCCCCGCAACATCACCTTCGACTTGAACGACGCCAGGGGTGTGGAGTACCCTCACCAAGACCCCCTAGTCATCCAGGCCCACATAGCACGTTGTGACGTCAGGCGCGTCCTTGTTGACGGGGGAAGCTCCGCGAATATCTTGTTCGCAGAGGCCCTCAACCGTATGGGGATCCCACGAAGCCGGCTAGAGCAGCCAGGAGCCCCACTTCAAGGTTTTGGGGGTCAACCGCTGCAGGCCTTGGGGCACGTGTCCCTTCCGGTCACTTTCCGTCAGGAGGGCAACAAGGGTAACATCCGGACCGAGCATGTCATCTTCGACGTCGTCGATATCTCGCATCCCTACAACGCCATACTGGGTCGGCCCGCCATCAACTCTTTCGAGGCGATCCCACACTATGCGTTTTTGTGTGTGAAGCTCCCGGGCCCGGAGGGCGTTATCACCATCTTCGGCGATCAGGACCTAGCCAGACGGGCCGAGGTCGGCAGCCGCGTTCCGCATCGCCCGGTGCATGCTCTCTCCAGTGCGCGCGGCGACGGGCCCTCCGCCCCTGGATGGACGCCCAAGCCTCGGCCTGAGGGCGGAGTCAAGAAGGTGCCACTCCAAGCGGAGGGGCAGTTTGTGTCCATCGGCGAGGGGCTCCCACCGGGGGTCGAACGGGATCTGCTCCGAGTGCTTCAGAACAACGTTGACATTTTCGCATGGTCCCCGGAGGACATCAAGGGCGTAGATCGAGCAGTAATCGAGCATCGCTTGGCGGTCCGCCCCGACGCCAAGCCGGTCAAGCAACGGCTTCGGCGCATGTCAATGGATCGACAGCAGGCGGCCAAAATAGAGGTCGCGAAGCTTCTTCGTGCCGGGGTCATCCGCGAGGTCCACCTCCCAGAGTGGCTTGCTAACCCGGTGCTAGTCAAAAAGACCAGCGGGGCCTGGCGCATGTGCATCGACTTCACAGCACTCAACAAGGCGTGCCCGAAGGACAATTACCCCTTGCCGCGCATCGATCAGCTGGTCGACGCCACTGCTGGGTGCGAACTCATGAGTTTCCTGGACGCCTATTCTGGCTATCACCAGGTATACATGACCGAAGACGACGAAGAGAAGACCAGTTTCATCACACCACTTGGGACATTCTGCTTCGTCAGAATGCCCTTTGGCTTGAAGAATGCCGGCGCTACCTTCACCCGCCTCATCGCTATTGCCCTGGCCGCCCAGCTCGGGAGGAACGTCGAAGCTTATGTCGATGACGTAGTGGTCAAAACTCGGCAGCTTGCTCTGCATGGCCGGGACCTCCAGGAGACCTTTGACAACCTCCGGAAGGCGGGCATCAAGCTCAACCCCGACAAATGTGTCTTCGGAGTGCAGGCGGGCAAGCTCCTGGGTTTCCTCGTCTCCGGACGGGGCATCCAGGCGAACCCCGACAAAGTAGACGCCATCCTGGGTATGGAGCCACCCAAGACTACGCGGGAGGTCCAGAGGCTGGCGGGCCGCATGGCAGCACTAAGCCGCTTCCTGTCCAGGGCGGCGGAACGGGGCTTGCCATTTTTCAAAATGCTCCGCGGGTGCGACGGATTTCGTTGGGACGGAGATTATGCGAAGGCCTTCAACGAGCTCAAGGAGCACCTAGCCAGCCTCCCCACGCTGGTCGCCCCAGCACCAGAGGCTCCCCTCCTGCTCTATCTGGCCGCGTCAGCCACCGCGGTCAGCGCCGTCCTCGTCTTAGAGGAAGGCGCCATGCAGCGGACCGTCTACTTTGTCTCCGAAGCCCTCCAAGGTGCCAAGACAAGATACACGGAACTTGAGAAGCTCGCCTACGCGCTGGTCATGGCCTCCAGGAAGCTTCGGCATTATTTCCTGGCCCACCCGATCACAGTGCCTTCCTCGTTCCCCCTGGCAGAGATGCTGCACAATAAGGAGTCCACAGGGCGCATCGGCAAATGGGCGGCCGAGCTCGCTCCCTTCTCCTTGACGTATGCTTTGCGAACGGCAATCAAATCCCAAGTCCTCGCGGATTTTCTCGCCGAATGGAACCCGCCGGCCCAACCCGTCCAGACGCACGATGACCCCGTCTGGACGCTCACGATCGACGGCGCTTACGGCGTCGCCGGCGCAGGCGTAGGGGCGGTGGTCGTCACGCCCGAGGGGCAGCGTTTGCTATACTCGGCGCGCCTTGCCTTCCCCGCCACCAACAACACGGCTGAATACGAGGCACTGCTCTTCGGCCTGGCGAAGCTCAAGGCAGTTGGCGCGAGACGGGTGCTAGTCCGCACCGACTCGCGCTTGGTGGCTGGTCATGTGGACAAGTCATATCAAGCCAAGGACCCTGAGTTGGCCAAGTACCTCGCGGCCGTGAGGGCGAGGGAAAGGCACTTTTTGGGCATCACCGTCAAGGCCATCCCCCGCGCGGAGAACGAGCAGGCCGACGCCCTCGCTAAGGCGGCCAGCCAGCAACTGCCCCCCCCTGAGGGGGCGTTTTACGAGTTATTAGCGCAGGCGGCCATCGCGCAAGACAACCGGGACGCGGCACTCGTCCACCGCATCGACCGGCCAGGTGATTGGCGAGAGCCCATCTTCAATTTCCTGCAAGGCATCGCCGAGCCCGACGACCCCGCCGAGCTTCGGCGCTTGCAGCACCGCGCAAGGTCCTTCCAGGTGTTCGAAGGGATACTCTACAAGAGGGGGGTTTGCGCACCGCTCCTGCGCTGCCTCTCGACGGAAGGGGGAAAGGAGCTCCTGGCGGAGATCCACGCGGGCGTGTGCGGATCCCACCTGGCGCCGAGGTTGTTGGTTGGCAAGGCGTTCAGGCAAGGCTTTTACTGGCCAACCGCCACCACCGACGCCCAGGACCTCGTTCGTCGGTGCCAAGGGTGCCAGTGGATGGCGCGCATCGTCCGCAGGCCCCCGACGAGCCTCAACCCCATTCCCCCGGTGTGGCCACTGGCGCGCTGGGGCCTCGACATAGTAGGACCACTTGCCCGAGCTCCAGGGGACCTCCGGTTCGTGGTAGTCGCACTGGAGTATTTCTCCAGATGGCCAGAAGCGGTTGCCCTCGCCAAAGTAACTTCTACGGCCATACAACGCTTCCTATGGCAAAACATCATATGTCGCTTCGGCGTGCCCCGGGAGCTCATGGTTGACAATGGCCTGCAGTTCGACGCCACCCTCTTCAAAGACTATTGTGACAGCACGGGCATCACCCTCCGATTCGCCTCGGTGGGGCATCCCCAGTCCAACGGGGCGGTCGAACGGGCGAATGGCGCCATCTCCGCCGCCATCAAAAAAGCGCCTGGTCGGATTGCCGAAGGGCAAGTGGCCAAGCGAGCTTCACAGCGTTCTGTGGTCGCTTCGCACAACGGTAACGCGCCCGACGGGATTTACACCGTTCAGGCTCCTTTTCGGCGATGATGCGGTGACGCCCGAGGAAATCAAGGCCAGCTCGCGGAGGATCCTCGTCCAAGCACCCGAAGTGGAGCGCCGTGTGTCCTTGGACCTCCTCGACGGGATACGGGCAGACGCAGCCCACCATGTTGAGAAGTACGCGCGACAGACAATACGTGCTCGGGACCGCTCTATATGCCCACGAGGGTTCAAGCCTGGGGATCTAGTTCTCAGAGTAGCGCTCCAGGCGGAAACCGTCGGCAAGCTGGGGTCCAAGTGGGAAGGCCCGTACATCATGATGGAGGCATTGCCGAAGGGGGCATACCGCCTCGCCACGCTCGAGGGACAAGCCCTCCGGCACACATGGAACGCGGACAGGTTGCGGCGATACTACGCCTAGAAGCAGGACAGCAAGCGTAAAACCACCAGCCCTTTGTTATGCGATGCCCGCCCGCGCAAACGGGAGCTCAATAAAGGTTGCTGTTCCCAGACCATCCCCTGTCCGCGCTGAGCAGAATAAAGTCCACGGACTTTAAATAAGACGTAGCGTTGAGCCTAGCTCCGCACGCGAGAGTCTACGGACTATAAATAAGACGTAGCGTTGAGCCTAGCTCCGCACGCACCAGTCCACGGACTTTAAATAAGACGTAGCGTTGAGCCTAGCTCCGCACGCGAGAGTCTACGGACTATAAATAAGACGTAGCATTGAGCCTAGCTCCGCACGCGAGAGTCTACGGACTATAAATAAGACGTAGCGTTGAGCCTAGCTCCGCACGCACCAGTCCACGGACTTTAAATAAGACGTAGCGTTGAGCCTAGCTCCGCACGCGAGAGTCTCCAGACTATAAATAAGACGTAGCGTCGAGGTCCGCCTCCGCACGCACCAGTCTACGGACTTTAAATAAGACGTAGCGTCGAGGTCCGCCTCCACACGCACCAGTCTACGGACTTTAAATAAGATGTAGCGTCGAGGTCCGCCTCCGCACGCACCAGTCTACGGACTTTAAATAAGACGTAGCGTCGAGGTCCGCCTCCGCACGCACCAGTCTACGGACTTTAAATAATACGTAGCGTCGAGGTCCGCCTCCGCACGCACCAGTCTACGGACTTTAAATAAGACGTAGCGTCGAGGTCCGCCTCCGCACGCACCAGTCTATGGACTTTAAATAAGACGTAGCGTCGAGGTCCGCCTCCGCACGCACCAGTCTACGGATTTTAAACAAGATGCAACGGGGGGACGCCCTCGCGCGCACCAGTCTACGGACTTTAAATAAGACGTAGCGTTGAGGTCCGCCTCCGCACGCGCGAGTCTCCGGACTATAAAGGAAGTCGTAGCGTCGAGGTCCGCCTCCGTGCGCGCTAGTCTACGGACTTTAAATAAGACGTAGCGTTGAGGTCCGCCTCCGCACGCGCGAGTCTCCGGACTATAAAGGAAGTCGTAGCGTCGAGGTCCGCCTCTGCACGCGCTAGTCTACGGACTTTAAATAAGACGTAGCGTTGAGGTCCGCCTCCGCACGCGCGAGTCTCCGGACTATAAAGGAAGTCGTAGCGTCGAGGTCCGCCTCCGCACGCGCTAGTCTACGGACTTTAAACAAGACGTAGCGTTGAGGTCCGCCTCCGCACGCGCGAGTCTCCGGACTATAAAGGAAGTCGTAGCGTCGAGGTCCGCCTCCGCACGCGCGAGTCTCCGGACTATAAAGAAAGTCGTAGCGGCGAGGTTCGCCTCCGCACGCGCCGGTCCTTGCACTTTTAATAAGACGCGGATGCCCTCCCTGCGCGCTCTACGGAGTATAAACAAGGTGCGGAGGTCTTCTTCCCTTCGCGTTCGGCGGCAGGTAGCACCCAGAATAAGGTACTACTTGGATTCATTGCAAAAGCAAAGGGGTTACAAGCGTAAGAACCAGTACATCATCCCTCTGCCTTACCCGACCAATCGCTCAGCCTTGGCGCGGTGCGGACGAACTCGTACCGCCGTCGCCGTGACGTTGAAGGACCCTTTCGAGCCACTGGAGGAGGTCCCCCTCCCCATGCAGCGTCTGCTGCACGGCGACCCTCGCTGCATCTTCCCCAAAGCGGCCCCAGACCCGTTGATGGAAGTTCTGCAGGCTGGGCCCGATGGAGCGGATGGCGTCCGACATGACCTCTGGTCGGTCGAGAAGATCCAGTTGAGGATTTGCCAGCTCGTGGGTATGTCTGCACCCACGAGTGTGAAGCAGGGCGAGGGCGAAGCACGCACCAAGATAACCGCAGTGCTCGCCAAACGTTCTGGCGCCACGAAGAGCAACGCCGGCCCCCTCCTCAATCAGCCCGAGCGTCTCCGATAGGGCCTCCGGCCCGTGCGTAGTGTCCGGCACTCTGATGCACAGATCTCGGAGGGCCTGGTTCAGAGCCTCCATGGCCCGCCACGCCGACACGGACACATTTTCCAGGGCGCGGCTATTCTCGGCAGCAGATTCCACCAGCTGGGCGTTCTTCTCTTCCAGGACGGCGATCTGCTGCATGAAGGCGGCACGCTCCTCAGCCGCGGCACACTTGGCTTCCGTGGCCTCGAGTTCCGCGGCCACCATGGCGCCCTCCAGCGCGCGAAGTTCTTCATCCTTCGCGGCGAGAGCATTGCTTGCTTCACGAAGGCTGGCTTCCAAAGCCCTCCGCTCCCGAACGCGGCCTCGTCAAACGACCGGCTGAGGGCAAGCGTCTGGCAAAAACAACAAATCAGCAGGCGTCCAGCAGTACCTTACAAAGCTGAAGCGCACATATTTACCCTCATCTCGGAGGCCTGCAGCGCGAGCGCCAGGAGGTCCCCCTCGCATGACGACAACATCTCTCGGTCGAGACCGTTGTCGGCACGCTCTGCGGCTACGGTGAGGTCGCAAAATATCTCTGGGCGAGGGAGGAAGTCCGAGCGAGCGAGCCCTGGCCCCAACAAGCCAGGATTTACCGCGGCCACGGCCACGTCAACAGCAGCGGACACCTGCGGGGCACCCTGCACAAGGCTTCCGACTTCGCGCATACCCCCGCTGCTCGATCCTTCGCCACGTCCGGGAGACTTCGTCTCGCCTGATGTTGGCAGAATGAGCGAGCAGATCGGAGAGAGTCTCGCAAAGTCAAGCGAAGAAAGGGACTCACGCCTACCTCCTGCGCCCCTTGTCGCGGTAGGAAGTGGCGCCGGTTCGACCACCCAGGGGGAGGCGGGCGCCTCGACGGCCGGGGAGGAGGTCTTCTCGGCCGCGCCAGACGCCATAATCCCGCGGCAAGGCCCCGCAACGGCGTATCGACCCCTCGCTGGCGGCGGGGACTGAGTCCGAGGGCGTTTCGCCGGCGGTGGCACAGGCGACTCTTCCGCGGCAACACCGGCTACGGTTACCGTCGCCCCCACGACTTCCTTGGTAGGGGGCGCACCCTCGTCGGCTGCTGCGGTTGATAACGCACCTTCAACCGTGGTTTTCTCGCCAAGAACGACGCCACCCTGCGGGTTGACGAGTTCCAACTCAACGACGGCCGCGAACACGGGCTCGTGGGCGTCGGCAGAAGGTGCCGGGGGATCCGAGGCGGCGCGCCCCTCCGAAGCAGTATGGCCAGGCCCACCGCCGGTCGCACGCCCCGTTTCAGCTGTGCTAGCCACCGAGGGGGCTGCCGGGTCGCATACGGCAGCTGGGGAACGGGTCCGGCGTCGCGAAGATAACACCCCCGTAGGGCTTTCACCGTCCGGAGCGCTCGGAGTCCCGGCGGGAGGCTCTTTCGGCATCGCGCGCTCGGGCACAGTAATGCCCAGAGCCTCGCAGGTGCGGTTTACCCGCCCCTGCTTAGCCGCCTTGACTGCGGCCTCACGAGCCTGGTGCTCCTTAAGCGTATACGGGCCGAGGAGTGCCGCAACCGCGCGCTCCGCATCTTTTAGCCGAGCCACTGCGTAGGAGATCATGTCAGTCAGGCGGAAACCAAACAGGTACAATGGCACGCGTAAAGCGTGCTGAGCGACTTACAAGGAGCGGAGGGCGGAAGCAGGCGAGACACGGATGGATCGAACCCGTCCCCGCGGGGGCCGTTCTGCCCGACGTACTTCCCTCGGGAGGAGAGTGGCGCCGCCCCATACATTGTGAACTCCTCGGCCAGGTCGTGCACGCTCATTCGACGGGCGACACCGACAAGACTCTGCAGCTTTCGCGTGTCGTCGATCTCCGCCTTCAAACTCGGCGCACTGTTAAACAAGATCGGCCCACCTCGGCACTGCATTCCGCTCTTGTCGGTCACGGTGTAATAGAACCACCGCCGAGTCCAGCCGGACGCCCATTGCCCCGACAAGGCTGGCACAGGGAACAACGTCGCGCACGACGCCCGGAGCACGAAGTCCACACCGCCGAAGTTGGACATTGCCCTGTTAACCTTTCTGGGTCGACACTGTGCGTCGTGCAGGGTGGCGAATAAGCTCGTGCACGTAAAGACAGCTAGGCGGAATATCGCGTGGGGCATCAACTGGGCTAGCTCCAACTTGTAGGCCCGCAGGACTTCGCCCACGAACAACGTGCAGGGCATTCGAAGGCCGGCGTCGAAGAACGCGACAAAAACAATCGCCTCCAGTGCCCCGGGCTTCGGCTCCGTCTCGTCCCGGCGGGGTAGGCGAGCCCCATTGTGATCCACGATCTTCCCCTCGTCCACGAGTCGCTGCAGCATCCCTTCAGTCATGCGGCTCTTCTCCAGCACACGGGAGCAGCAGCCTCCCGAGTGCTCCATGGCGTTCCACCACTTGTTGGCGCGTGAGCTCCCCCGCGGCACCAGTTTGTACTCCTTGGAAGGATGGGACGCCTCGCCCTGGCTAGGCAAGGAACCGCTGCGGGGATGGTAGGTGGCGTCGTCGTGGCTAGCCATCGCTCTTCGCGACAAGGGAAGAAGAAGCAGGGAAAGGAGCAACTGGCGCGACAATTAGCACGGGCGGCAGCAAGGCGGCAGATCAAAAAAGCCAAGCAAGAAAAGGTGCCTCCACCTCAACACTAGCACCTTATAAAGGCTGCTCGCCTGTCGTATGGCTCAACGCACAGACAGATCAAATTCGCAGCGGTTCGGCTGCCCAAGATTTGGAAAGAAGAACCGCCGGGGCCTAGAGGGTCGCGCCGGGTACGTGGCTAAGCAGCACACAACGCCCCCACGCCTTCAGCACGCGTCCAACTTCTCGGGGGACGAGGCGAACGGCCGCGGTCACGCAACCGCCCACATCCCACGACGCACCAATCGTGAGTCGCCACGTGCCCCACCTGCAGAATGGCAGACTGCACGACGCGACAGCCTGACTTCTGCCAGGCCAGGCGTCGGCGTGATTTCAGCCGCCATTAAAAGCGCACTACCAGACTGCAAGGTCACAACAGCCCTGGAGCGCAACCATACCGGCCCCAAGCTCCAATCTCAGCGCGGGGACGGAGCGCGCGCGCCTCGGCTTCGACTTAAGCGCCAGCCTCCGCTGCCACCCGTTCGAGGGGTAGGGGACGGAGCGCGCGCGCCTCGGCTTCGACTTAGGCGCCAGCCTTCGCTGCCACCCGTTCGAAGGGTAGGGGACGGAGCGCGCGCGTCTACTTCGGCTTAGGCGCCAGCCTCCGCTGCCACCCGTTCGAAGGGTAGGGGACGGAGCGCGCGCGCGTCTACTTCGGCTTAGGCGCCAGCCTCCGCTGCCACCCGTTCGAAGGGTAGGGACGGAGCGCGCCCGCGTCTACTTCGACTTAGGCGCCAGCCTCCGCTGCCATCCGTTCGAGGGGTAGGGGACGGAGCGCGCGCGCCTCGGCTTCGACTTAGGCGCCAGCCTCCGCTGCCACCCGTTCGACGGGTAGGGGACGGAGCGCGCGCGCGTCTCCTTCGACTTAGGCGCCAGCCTCCGCTGCCACCCGTTCGAGGGGTAGGGGACGGAGCGCGCGCGCCTCGGCTTCGACTTAGGCGCCAGCCTCCGCTGCCACCCGTTCGAAGGGTAGGGGACGGAGCGCGCGCGTCTACTTCAAGCTAGGCGCCAGCCTCCGCCGCCACCCGTTCGAAGGGTAGGGGACGGAGCGCGCGCGCGTCTACTTCGAGCTGGGCGCCAGCCTCCGCTGCTGTAACATCCCGAAAAATATAAATAATAAATTATGGAGTTTTTGGATTATTTTATTTGTTTTCCATTTGAATTTGGAGTTTATTGGCTTTTTGTAATTATAAAGGAATTTCAAAAGTGAAAAGAGGAAAGAAATCAACACATAAAATAATAAAACATGAGCACCCAATAAAGAATCTGAAAAGATGATCCATAAACTATCAGGGGAGAAATGTAGTCAAGTATGAGATAACATGTTTAAAAATATTTGGCAAGAAAATTTAAAGGAGGTTAATGTTCATGCATATATGCAAACTCATGTGAAGAACCATATATATATAAGGACATATATATACACATGAATAACAGAAATAAATAAATATATATATTTGCACAAAAATAAGGAGGAGATGAAAATATATATATAGGTATATACCCAAGATGTATGTGCAAGTGTATATACATGCAGAATTTAAATGCAAAAGCAAAATAAAACAAAAGAAAAAGAAAAGTGAAATGGAAATAACCCAGCCAGGCCGGCCATCACCCCGGCCCAGCTTCTCGCGCCGCGCCCCTGGTCGCGCCTCTCCTCCCGCTGCCGCGTGGCCACGCGGCGTTGCCCCGACCGCGCCTGCGCAGTGGGCCGCTTCCACTCGCGCTTCTCTCCCTGCCCGCGGGCCCGGCGCCCTCCCGCTCACACCCGCTGGCCGGTGGACCCGCCTGCGCTCGCGCTCCTCTCTTTCTTCCTCCCCAGCTTCTTCTCCACGCGGCCGCGCCCCTCGCGCCAGCTCCCTCTTGCGTTGCGCAGCAAATCCCCCTTCCTCTCTCTCACCTCCAGGGCATGTCACAGGAGGGGGAGTGCACCTTCCCGCCACCTCTCCCCCACAAAATCTCGGCAAGATTTGGTGAATCTCCCCCAGGCTCCTTCCTCTCCGCGAGCACGCGTCGCAGCTCCCCCTCACGCTCGCTCTCTCTCGCGCTTGCTTCTCTGGCCGCAGCAAATCTCTCCCTCTCTCTCTCTCTCACCCCCGCGAGCAAGATTCAGCGCACACCCTGTTCTCTCTCTCCCGCAAAATCTCGGAGGAGATTTGGTTCATCTCCTCTCGCCGGCATGAGCAGGGCGGAGCCAGGTGCCGCCCTCACCGTGTGCCCCTCCCGGTTATAAAAGCCCTGCCAAGGAGCCGCAAATGCGCCGCAACGCTTCACTCTTCCCTCCCCTGGCCGCAATTGCACCATAGCGTCCCAATTCCCCGCCGGCCTCTCCTTCTTCCCGAGCTCCGGCGCCACCCTCCCCGCCGCTCCTGGACACCTCCGGGCAATCCCAAGCTCCCAGAGCTTCACGGGTGCGCGGTGAAGCCAACCACCTCCTTCCCCGGACCTCCCATCGCCGGAGCAACGCCGGCGTCGATCACCTCCCCGAACCTCCGCCGTCGCTCGCCGCCAGCCCTCTCCGGTCACCGTCGCCCCCGGCCGCCTGCACCAGAAGACTAACCCTCACGCGGGGATTACATATCACGTAGCCCCCGGACCTCTCCGGCCACCACTCACCGCCGGCGCCGCCGTCCTCTTCTTCCTCTGCCTGGAACCCTCCCGGAGCTACTTCAAGGGGATTACTTACCCCTATAGGGTAAGCAACGCTCGGGCGAACCGAGTGGCTTCCAGCGTTACTCTTTCCCTCCCCTCTCTCCCGCGGCGCGCGTTCGAGCCCCGGCTCCGCGCCTGCGGTCGAGCATTTCTTTTAAAATGCATCTCTGACAGCTGGGTCCCACCTGCCAGTGACTCAGCACCGCCATGACCACTGACAAGGGGGTCTCACATGTCAGTGACCGGACACGCTGACATATGGGCCCCACTGGTCATAGAGACAGGGAAAAATGATAAAAGAAAAGGATAAAAATTAAAAAGATGACATGTGGGTCCCACTGTCAGATATTTTACATTTTATGGAATTACTTCAATCTGAGAACTTCAAATAATCATAACTTATTCATTTTAACTCCAAATTGAGTGAGACAAATTTCTAAATTCATCTAAAATCAAGATCTATCCAATGGAACTGAAATCCTAATTTTTAGACTTCATTTGAATTTCTGGTGTTATTTGGTTTGATTTGCTGCTTTTCTTTTTGTACAAATTTTTGGCGCGCGCTAAAATAGCATACGAGGCACAAGAAGAAGAGATCGAAGCAGCGACACTAGAAGCACCAGAGAATCCAGATCCCGACCACTGTGACCAAGGCGAGTCAATACTTTGATCATGTTGAACCTACATTTTATGCAAATTATTTTAGTTTAAATTATCAAATTGCATGCCGTTATGTTATATACAAATACATGTTAATTTAAGATTTTAGTTACATGTCCATTGCTTGCTTGACTAATATTATACCTCCTTTGGAATATTTGAAAATGAGAACCTTGTCGCCCTAGTAAAACTATAACGGTTACATTTCGAAAATAAGTCCGTAATTTATATGCCGTGCTTAGTATTGTTTAGGTAATCATGGGCGCGAGAGCGCTCAAGCATCACTTTTAATCCTGAGAAAAATTGGTTGGGCAGTCATGGTGGTAATGACTGATAAATGTTGGATATGATTATTTTATGTTTCCAAAAACCCCAACATGCTTTAATATCTGGGCGGATTGGTTCGATGGTGTGAGAGTGTGGTGCAGTGGACGCACAGTGTGGTGCAGTGGATGCACAAAGTGGGTTAGTGGTAGACCGCCCAGATACCACTAAGGACCGAATCTTGTCATGACCTCCCGGGTAAAACAGTACAACCACAAGTTCGTAAAGTATGACTTGGCTTAGTAGATTTACCGGACCCTGAAAGTCATCCTTCCAGGAGGAGGTGTGGGATAGTGCAAGCGGCAGTCTGTGTGACGGCTTGAATGGGACACCCGGGTAGGGTGAAGTTCTGCTGTGGCGGGCTAGCAGGGGCAGGGAGCCAGCTGCTAGACGTTCAGAAGGAGGACATCCCGCACAACGTATGGGACCCACCGTAAGTGGGAGCGACCCATAGGGTGAAATGATGGAAGGGGCGAGGTACTTTGAAAAGTTACTGTGATAGTCTGCTCAACCACATGACTAAGGAATCGTGTGGGGCAACGAGTTGATTGTCTCTTGTGGTGAAAGGGTACAAACTCTGCAGAGTCAAAACTATTCGAATAGCCGTGCCCACGGTCAAGGGCAGACATGGGAACTTAACTAGATATAGTTCTGTTTTAAAAATATTGAAAAACTGGGAATGGAAAAGCGAAAGGGCGATGGACTGCCCTGGTTTGGAATTGTCCGGGGTGTCGTCCCAGTGGTAAGTTAAGCGGCTATAACGCTGAAGAAATGCTATATGGTGCAGATGCCATGTAATGGTGGATGGAATCTGAATCACCATTATTACTGCATTCGACATATACGTGTGTTCAAAATGCTAGGTCTTAAGGAATTTTTATATAATTGTATTCAAAAGCACTCTTCGCAAAAGAAAATAAACTTAAGCCATCCTTGATTAGCCATACATGTTATATACTGCATTCTGTGTGTTGATTCGCTGAGCACGGGGTCGGAGTGCTCACGCTCGCTTTGCGGCAAAAATCCAGAAACAGGAGCGCAAGACCACTACGCCTACGAGGAAGCTCCCGCTACGGAGGAGAAGAATGACGAAGGAAACTAAGGCGTAGGCTTCGTTAAGTAGACGCGGACAAGTGGACATCCGGCGTTGTGTGCACGTATGTTACTAGTTAGCTGGTGACATATAATGCACACAGTACCTTCCAGTCGCTTGCCTGTGGATTTGGGTTTGCTTTGCTATGATTCCGCTGTGCGTGTTTGTAATAAAGACATTGGCCTAATCGGCCTCTTTTGTAAACCCTATCACCCGACGTGGTGTATTTCAATTTATGTAATATAATGGTTGATTATGCGATGTATGAAATGATTCAGCAATGTACCTGTGTGCACTAACTACTGATCCAGGGATTAGTGCAGTGAAACACAGTAAGATTCGGATTGAAAAATCCGGGTCTGACAGCACTGGTATCAGAGCATACGACTGCAGGGTAAAAGCCGTAGAATGGTCGTTACAAGAACCTTAGGGTGGTAATTTTTAAATACCAAAAGCATTTCTAAAAATATAGCGTATTAATGCTACTCGTACCCTTCCTAGTTCTGCACCCCTTTACTTTTCAGTTAACTATTTTTAAACGTTTCTAACGCAAAGTAATTGCCTTTACAGATGGCAGGTAACTGGGATTACGTCGCTCATGGAGTTTATGAGGGCGTGTTCGCAAGAATCCTGCACAAGCTCCTCCACTACCTAGAATACCCGGAGTAGCCCATTTATCGTGGGCGTCAGACATCTGCAGGAGGGGTGTACTGTTGGACGTTTGAAGTATTCATCTACTCGAAGAGCGAACATGACCCACCCCACGTCTTCCAGACAGAGCACCTGAGAAGCACCAGGTCTGCCGCACTCCAGGATGCTGCACGTCTCGCCGCCGCCCGACTTTGTGACATCTACCAGATCTCCCTGCGCCGCACACCCTTCTGCTTCTACCCTTCCCGCAGGGAGGGAGTATGCCATAATGAGACCTACCTGCCAGTAAATGAGGATGATCCAAGGCTCACCCACCAAGTTGATCTTACCAGAGCCATGGGAGCAGCCCATACTGCTGCACTGGAAGAAATGACCGCCCTCCGGATGCACCTAGTTGCCCGTCACACCGAGGTGGCGACCCTTCGTGACCAGCTTGCCCAGTGCCAGCAAGCACTGGCAGCTGCCAAGGCAGAAGCCGCAGCAGCTCAGGCACAGCTCCTTCAACCTCTCGCTCCGTTGGCAGCACCGGCACCCCCTTCGGTGGGATCAGGCCCCCGCACCCGGCTGACTGCGCGCAAGAGCGTGCGACCACCGGGGCTCCAGTCTGCACTTCGACGGAAAAGGCCTCCACCGAGCCGCAGTCCCCCACGCGCTCCCTCGGATGCCGATGATTCCGACCCATCAGAGTTTAGTGGTAGTCGATCCCGCTCCAGATCGCCAAATTACAACCCCTTCATCAGTGGTGATGGCTATGCGGAGTAGTAGTTGGAAGTGTCGTTGTACTCGTGCCGTGCTGGTGTCTTAGATGTTGCATCAACCCTGCTATATTGTAGATGCGGTCATGTGAACTCTAACTATCATGTTATTGTAAGCCCAGCCTGGGAGGCTGGCTATGTGAATGCTTGTATGATAATGAATGGCCAGGCATAAGGCCTTATGATGAATGTTCTTTTGTCGTTTATCTTGTTGGTTCTTTTCGCAACAAGGGTTGATACCCTTCCTTTTTCTCAAGGGTAGTCTTAGTACTAAGTTATAAAGCTGTAACTGCAGATGTCCAGTCAAAGGGTTACACGATCTCGAGCCCATACTAACCCTCATCATGCTGAGGTAGACTCAAACCATGGCTCCAACCCCGAAGAAAATCAGAACCAAGATGCTGATCTCCCAAACCCCCCAGTTAATCCCACAATGGCCCAAGTAATGGCACAACAAACTCAGATTTTACAAGCCATTTATGCTGGACAGCAAGGAAGCTCTGGCGGACACAGAGCTGATCTAGGAGACTTCCAAAGGACAAGACCAATTACATTCACTTCGGCAGAAGAACCACTTGAAGCCGAAGATTGGCTTCGAGATGTTGAAAGAAAGCTGCGCTTAATCAAATGTGCAGAAGAGGATAAAGTCATATTTGCCACCCACCTACTTCAAGGAGCTGCCGCAGCATGGTGGGAAAATTTTGTAGCTGCTAGAGGCCAGGAAGATGCTACCACCGGAGGTGACACCGAAGCTATCCCATGGACTGAGTTCAAGAAGGCTTTCAAGGACAACTTCATTCCAGCCGGGATAATGCGGATAAAGAAGAATGAGTTCCGCAATCTCAAGCAAGGGAACTTATCCGTCAATGAATATCTGACAAAATTCACACAGTTAGCCCGGTATGATCAGAAGGATATAGAAGAAGAGGAAGAAAAGATTGACAGATTCTTTGAGGGATTGAAGGATGAACTAAGAGTGCAGCTGATCACCCAGGACTTCACCAGCTTTCACCAGCTGGTAAACAAGGCGTTGGCCTTGGAAAACGAGAAGAAAATCCTTGAGGCCAGTCGTAAGCGCAAGATGACAACTCAACGACCCCAAGGAAGGTTCATTCAGGAATTCTTGAACAAACCTTCCTTTTCAAAGCCTAACCAATCCAATGCTCCGTCCCCAGCACCCCGTTCCAGTGGTGGCTCCCTCCAAACGCCACGCTCAGCAAGCCAGTCCACTGGGGCGCACCCTGCCACCACCAGGAGCTGTTTTGGGTGTGGAGAGAAGGGACACTTTGTCAGCCAGTGCCCGCAAAGGCAGACAAATCCAGTGAGAATCAATTTAGGGCCTCCCGCTACCCGCAGTCAAGCCTTGGTACCCAGCAAAGGGCATCAGAGCTCGCAGGCCAGCAGGAACACCTCAGCGCCAAACCGCGGCCAAGTTAATCACATCACAGCTGAGGAAGCCCAGGAGGCCGCCGGAATTCTTATGGGTACGTTCTTTGTCAATTTAATAGCAGCGCGTGTTCTTTACAAAATCAGGGGGTTTCACAATCGTTTAGAGCCAAAAGGTTCATGGATAAGCTTGGGTTATCCACATAACTTTTAGAAACTATGGGCGCTTAACTCGCCTGCTAGGGTAACCAACCATTAATAGTGTAGCCCACCCAGACCCTGGACATCATAATTGTAATAGACTGGCTAACAAGGCACCAAAGAAATATTAGACTGCACCACTAGGAGGAATAGCTTACCAACTAGACCCGCCTGCAAGTTTAGCAGAGGGGCACAATGTATTCCATGTATCCTTGCCCAAGACATGTCTACAAATATCAAAAGGATCAAACCCTTAGGAAGCAGTCGAGCCCAAGGGTGACTTGATACCTACAGGAAATGGCCTATCAAGATTTTACTAATGGTAGTAAAGAATGTTGGGAATCAGACCATCCACTAATGTTGAGCTCAATAGAAGTCATCATTCCAAGAAAGAAGCTACCTGGGAACGAGAAGATAAACTGCGTCAAGATTACCCCGACCTATCCACTAGCTAGGCTGAATCTCGGGGCCGAGATTCTTTTTAAGGGGGGTATATTTGTAACATCCCGAAAAATATAAATAATAAATTATGGAGTTTTTGGATTATTTTATTTGTTTTCCATTTGAATTTGGAGTTTATTGGCTTTTTGTAATTATAAAGGAATTTCAAAAGTGAAAAGAGGAAAGAAATCAACACATAAAATAATAAAACATGAGCACCCAATAAAGAATCTGAAAAGATGATCCATAAACTATCAGGGGAGAAATGTAGTCAAGTATGAGATAACATGTTTAAAAATATTTGGCAAGAAAATTTAAAGGAGGTTAATGTTCATGCATATATGCAAACTCATGTGAAGAACCATATATATATAAGGACATATATATACACATGAATAACAGAAATAAATAAATATATATATTTGCACAAAAATAAGGAGGAGATGAATATATATATATAGGTATATACCCAAGATGTATGTGCAAGTGTATATACATGCAGAATTTAAATGCAAAAGCAAAATAAAACAAAAGAAAAAGAAAAGTGAAATGGAAATAACCCAGCCGGGCCGGCCATCACCCCGGCCCAGCTTCTCGCGCCGCGCCCCTGGTCGCGCCTCTCCTCCTGCTGCCGCGTGGCCACGCGGCGTTGCCCCGACCGCGCCTGCGAAGTGGGCCGCCTCCACTCGCGCTTCTCTCCCTGCCGCGGGCCCGGCGCCCTCCCGCTCACACCCGCTGGCCGGTGGACCCGCCTGCGCTCGCGCTCCTCTCTTTCTTCCTCCCCAGCTTCTTCTCCACGCGGCCGCGCCCCTCGCGCCAGCTCCCTCTTGCGTTGCGCAGCAAATCCCCCTTCCTCTCTCTCACCTCCAGGGCATGTCACAGGAGGGGGAGTGCACCTTCCCGCCACCTCTCCCCCACAAAATCTCGGCAAGATTTGGTGAATCTCCCCCAGGCTCCTTCCTCTCCGCGAGCACGCGTCGCAGCTCCCCCTCACGCTCGCTCTCTCTCGCGCTTGCTTCTCTGGCCGCAGCAAATCTCTCCCTCTCTCTCTCACCCCCGCGGGCAAGATTCAGCGCACACCCTGTTCTCTCTCTCCCGCAAAATCTCGGAGGAGATTTGGTTCATCTCCTCTCGCCGGCATGAGCAGGGCGGAGCCAGGTGCCGCCCTCGCCGTGTGCCCCTCCCGGTTATAAAAGCCCTGCCAAGGAGCCGCAAATGCGCCGCAACGCTTCACTCTTCCCTCCCCTGGCCGCAATTGCACCATAGCGTCCCAATTCCCCGCCGGCCTCTCCTTCTTCCCGAGCTCCGGCGCCACCCTCCCCGCCGCTCCTGGCCACCTCCGGGCAATCCCAAGCTCCCAGAGCTTCACGGGTGCGCGGTGAAGCCAACCACCTCCTTCCCCGGACCTCCCATCGCCGGAGCAACGCCGGCGTCGATCACCTCCCCGAACCTCCGCCGTCGCTCGCCGCCAGCCCTCTCCGGTCACCGTCGCCCCCGGCCGCCTGCACCAGAAGACTAACCCTCACGCGGGGATTACATATCACGCAGCCCCCGGACCTCTCCGGCCACCACTCACCGCCGGCGCCGCCGTCCTCTTCTTCCTCTGCCTGGAACCCTCCCGGAGCTACTTCAAGGGGATTACTTACCCCTATAGGGTAAGCAACGCTCGGGCGAACCGAGTGGCTTCCAGCGTTACTCTTTCCCTCCCCTCTCTCCCGCGGCGCGCGTTCGAGCCCCGGCTCCGCGCCTGCGGTCGAGCATTTCTTTTAAAATGCATCTCTGACAGCTGGGTCCCACCTGCCAGTGACTCAGCACCGCCATGACCACTGACAAGGGGGTCTCACATGTCAGTGACCGGACACGCTGACATATGGGCCCCACTGGTCATAGAGACAGGGAAAAATGATAAAAGAAAAGGATAAAAATTAAAAAGATGACATGTGGGTCCCACTGTCAGATATTTTACATTTTATGGAATTACTTCAATCTGAGAACTTCAAATAATCATAACTTATTCATTTTAACTCCAAATTGAGTGAGACAAATTTCTAAATTCATCTAAAATCAAGATCTATCCAATGGAACTGAAATCCTAATTTTTAGACTTCATTTGAATTTCTGGTGTTATTTGGTTTGATTTGCTGCTTTTCTTTTTGTACAAATTTTTGGCGCGCGCTAAAATAGCATACGAGGCACAAGAAGAAGAGATCGAAGCAGCGACACTAGAAGCACCAGAGAATCCAGATCCCGACCACTGTGACCAAGGCGAGTCAATACTTTGATCATGTTGAACCTACATTTTATGCAAATTATTTTAGTTTAAATTATCAAATTGCATGCCGTTATGTTATATACAAATACATGTTAATTTAAGATTTTAGTTACATGTCCATTGCTTGCTTGACTAATATTATACCTCCTTTGGAATATTTGAAAATGAGAACCTTGTCGCCCTAGTAAAACTATAACGGTTACATTTCGAAAATAAGTCCGTAATTTATATGCCGTGCTTAGTATTGTTTAGGTAATCATGGGCGCGAGAGCGCTCAAGCATCACTTTTAATCCTGAGAAAAATTGGTTGGGCAGTCATGGTGGTAATGACTGATAAATGTTGGATATGATTATTTTATGTTTCCAAAAACCCCAACATGCTTTAATATCTGGGCGGATTGGTTCGATGGTGTGAGAGTGTGGTGCAGTGGACGCACAGTGTGGTGCAGTGGATGCACAAAGTGGGTTAGTGGTAGACCGCCCAGATACCACTAAGGACCGAATCTTGTCATGACCTCCCGGGTAAAACAGTACAACCACAAGTTCGTAAAGTATGACTTGGCTTAGTAGATTTACCGGACCCTGAAAGTCATCCTTCCAGGAGGAGGTGTGGGATAGTGCAAGCGGCAGTCTGTGTGACGGCTTGAATGGGACACCCGGGTAGGGTGAAGTTCTGCTGTGGCGGGCTAGCAGGGGCAGGGAGCCAGCTGCTAGACGTTCAGAAGGAGGACATCCCGCACAACGTATGGGACCCACCGCAAGTGGGAGCGACCCATAGGGTGAAATGATGGAAGGGGCGAGGTACTTTGAAAAGTTACTGTGATAGTCTGCTCAACCACATGACTAAGGAATCGTGTGGGGCAACGAGTTGATTGTCTCTTGTGGTGAAAGTGTACAAACTCTGCAGAGTCAAAACTATTCGAATAGCCGTGCCCACGGTCAAGGGCAGACATGGGAACTTAACTAGATATAGTTCTGTTTTAAAAATATTGAAAAACTGGGAATGGAAAAGCGAAAGGGCGATGGACTGCCCTGGTTTGGAATTGTCCGGGGTGTCGTCCCAGTGGTAAGTTAAGCGGCTATAACGCTGAAGAAATGCTATATGGTGCAGATGCCATGTAATGGTGGATGGAATCTGAATCACCATTATTACTGCATTCGACATATACGTGTGTTCAAAATGCTAGGTCTTAAGGAATTTTTATATAATTGTATTCAAAAGCACTCTTCGCAAAAGAAAATAAACTTAAGCCATCCTTGATTAGCCATACATGTTATATACTGCATTCTGTGTGTTGATTCGCTGAGCACGGGGTCGGAGTGCTCACGCTCGCTTTGCGGCAAAAATCCAGAAACAGGAGCGCAAGACCACTACGCCTACGAGGAAGCTCCCGCTACGGAGGAGAAGAATGACGAAGGAAACTAAGGCGTAGGCTTCGTTAAGTAGACGCGGACAAGTGGACATCCGGCGTTGTGTGCACGTATGTTACTAGTTAGCTGGTGACATATAATGCACACAGTACCTTCCAGTCGCTTGCCTGTGGATTTGGGTTTGCTTTGCTATGATTCCGCTGTGCGTGTTTGTAATAAAGACATTGGCCTAATCGGCCTCTTTTGTAAACCCTATCACCCGACGTGGTGCATTTCAATTTATGTAATATAATGGTTGATTATGCGATGTATGAAATGATTCAGCAATGTACCTGTGTGCACTAACTACTGATCCAGGGATTAGTGCAGTGAAACACAGTAAGATTCGGATTGAAAAATCCGGGTCTGACAGCTGCCACCCGTTCGAAGGGTAGGGGACGGAGCGCGCGCGCGTCTACTTCGAGCTGGGCGTCAGCCTCCGCTGCCACCCGTTCGGAGGATAGGGACGGAGCGCGTGCGTCTACGACGGAGCGCGCGCGTCTGCTGCAACAAGGCACCTTCCATCCCAGACCTCAAGCTCCCCAGCCACAAGCTTGGAGAAATTCACAGGCCGCAGGGGACGGAGGGGGCCAAAGGACTCGGCAACATGGCTTCGGCCCTGTGAAGCCCTTCACCATGAGAGGCTCCTGTCGTAGGGATGGCCCCCACCTAAGCCCAGCAGGCCTGGTAGGAGATTATAAGGCCCAGAGCAGGCCATGTGTAATAACATAACTGCCCCCAGAGGGGATAACCAGACGTAGGGGCATAAATGTAAAAGCACTCCTCATGTGTGTGTATATATATATATATATATATATATATATATATATATATATATATATATATATATATATATATATATATATATATATATATATATATATATGTGAGTACAAGCCATGGGGAGGACCCAGGCCATTACATTCATCTTCATCACTCTCCACTACCATCTCTCTCTGTTTGGTCTGTAGCCACAACAAGTAGGTTAACTTAATTTTAAGTTGAAAAATCAAAATGCTTTGACTCCATTAACGATGCTTAGAGCAACTCCAAGAGATTAGCCAAAAGAAGTATCCAAATTTAGTGATTTAGCTATTCTCTAAAATGAATCTCACCCAAAAAAACAAGACTACTCCAACAGGCTATCTAAACTAGAGGGCGCGCGGTGGGTCGCGTACGCGCGGGAATGGGGCGCAGCATGCGGGAAGGAAACGCCGACCGCGCCAAGAGGCTGGATGGTGAGCGAGGTAGGCTATCCAAAAATAGAGAGCGAAGGAGGAGGGGTGGAGAGCTACTAAATTTGGAGAGTCATTTACAGAGTCTATTGGAGATGTTTTTTCTCTAATAATAACCAAATTTACCTTTAGAAAAATAATTTAGCTCTTCTCTTGGAGTTGCTCTTAGCGGGCCAAACCCAAATCCATCTCTTTAACCCCAAACCAAACGGCGCCACGAGCTACTGCGAACCTGACAAGAGCTCTCTCTCTCTCTCCACCCCCAGCCGCCGGGAAACCGTCAAACCCTAGCCTCGCCTCTCCGACCTCTTACCCTCGGTTCGCGCGAGACCTAGCGAGATGTCGTCGTCGGCGGGCGGCGGAGGCGGCGGGCAGCAGTTCCGGTACACGCAGACGCCTTCCAAGGTGCTGCACCTGCGGAACCTGCCGTGGGAGTGCGCTGAGGAGGAGCTCGTCGAGCTCTGCAAGCCCTTCGGCCGCATCGTCAACACCAAGTGCGGCGTCGGGGCCAACCGCAACCAGGCCTTCGTCGAGTTCGTAAGCGCTCCCCCCCCCCCCCCCCACCCCTCCCTCTCAAGCCCCTCCCCCCCCCCCCCCCCGTCGATCTCCGCGATCCGGTCGGGAATTCGGGATGAACTCACGGCTGGATGATCTATTTAGTTTAATTGACACGATCATCCATGTAGTTGCAGGTGAATCACCTTATCTCGCTAAGTTGTGCAATAGTGGGATTTTATTAGTTCCGCGGATATGGCTTTTGTTAGTATCCACGTGCAGCTTAGATGGTAGATCGATCGCACCTGATTTGGCCTGCGCATCAAGCATCACATGATTTAACCTGGTGTGAGATTGTTCAATAAATGAGATTGTATGGGGGCTGTTTGTTGAGTTTTATGGATCAGGCGTAGTTAGAGGATTTAGTGTCTCACATGCCATTCACGCATCTACTTGGTTTAGTCTGGTTTGCTATAGATTCGAATGGATCAATAGGTTGGGGGCTGTGGAATTTGTCCGAGACTGAATCTTGAAATTTGAGGTGGATGATTGGGTGTTCTGATTGGAGTTAATGGAAGTTAGTTATATAGTAGTGGGATGTTATATTATATCAATCTGCAGGGAATTCATGTAGAGTGTACTAGCATATCACCAAGCATCGGCAGCTAGGTTCTTTTTGTTGTTGTAAGATCCCATGTGCCACTACTTGTTTTGTTTTATGATAGGATGCTTGCAGGATTTAGTGACCTATATGTGTGGTAGAAAGTAATTTTCTTTTGTGGAATTTGGATACGTAATTCTGGGGACTGTAGAATTACTGGAGCAAAGTGTTATTTTGTGGTATTAATGGCTTTCAAGTGTGATATTTTTGTATGATTGGTTAGCTTGTAAAAGTAAGTGTATCTTCTAACTTCTAAGGCAGGCATAATTTGGAAACTTTCTCTTGCTAGAAATCAAATCACCGTGTACATTTAATCATTTTTTGTTTGCTTGCTTTAGCACTAAATGTTTTATATGTTGAAATAGATGATGCCAGGATTACTTATGCAAAGCCATCTATTCTTTGCAGACCGACACCAATCAAGCTATTTCAATGGTTTCTTACTTTGCATCATCTTCGGAACCGGCACAAATCCGAGGCAAAACTGTTTACATTCAGTATTCAAATAGACAAGAAATAATTAACAACAAGAGCCCTGGAGAGACTGCTGGAAATGTGTTGCTTGTTACCATAGAGGGTGTTCAAGCTAGTGATGTCACCATTGATGTGATCCATTTGGTGAGTTCTAAATTTTAGTTTTTTTTCCTTGTCTTAGAAATACTTTATTGGTTGAGTTAGTAAGATAACAACAAATTGAAGTGTGCCTGTTGCTATATTGATTGTCATTGACCGAAGAGATCCAAGGGAGTCTACCTGACCTGATCCTTGTAAATCAAAGATTTTACATAGCTGTTCATCTCGTAGTAACGTATTCTGCATGAATCAGCAGGCCCATGTTAACACGGAGAAAATGTCATTATCAACACCTGCAATTGGAGAGATACCATGTTTGTTTTGCTGCCTCTGTCTTCTAACTATTACATCTGAAGTTTTTATGAACTCTCATCCTGAGGATGCCATTTTCTAATTATCTTTCATCATCGCGCTTATCTCCAGTGTAGGGCATCTCCATGTTTATCCAAGTTATTGATGAAAGGTTAAATTCCCAACCTTTAGAAAATTAGTCTCTCTTTGGTGCTTTTTTTGAGATCATTTTGTGGTGGTTTATTTCCAGCCAGTTGTTAACAGTACAGTTTAATTCTCATTCATTGGCTGATGTGTTTCTTTTGCTAAGACATTTCCCCCTTGTTTTGTGGCCGAAAACGGATTGGCTTCAAGTGTTAATTTCCTTTGTTTCAAAATGTGGTTCATGCTTCATTCCATCATGTCAAACAGAATATTCAATGATTGAGTGCCTGTACTGCAGATTTTTATGTTTGTCATTTGTTTACAGTAGATTGGTCTCTAGTTCCTGGGCTACTTTTCTTCTTTCACTCCTATATATGACCCTTTTCTCTTGTTGTATTTCAGGTTTTCTCGGCTTTTGGATTTGTTCACAAAATAGCCACTTTTGAGAAGGCTGCAGGTTTTCAGGTCAGTTAGAATTTCATTTTGTTTCACATACTTGATTCGTTACAAAAGATGAAGTCCCCATCTTAATTTTTCCCACAGGCATTGATCCAGTACACTGATGCACCCACTGCTTCAGCAGCAAGGGAAGCGCTAGATGGAAGAAGCATTCCAAGGTGACATCTCTTAGTATTTTCTTGTATAATCCATCATTGAATAATGTTTGTACTTTCTTGTGCAGTTGTGCCTCTTATAAACTGAATTTCTTTGAGACTTGAATGTAATGTAGGTACTTGCTTCCAGAGCATGTAACATCCTGCCACTTGCGAATTTCTTTCTCTGCACATAATGATTTGAATATCAAGTTCCAATCACACCGCAGCAGGTATCATTCATAATTTATTTATTTGCCCTGAGTTAATTGGTCATTGCTATTTCTGATAAAGGATTTATCCCTAAATGTCATTTCCTCCAAGTTATTTGATCATTCACTAGTTCGTGGTGTTGCTAAATGAGCAGACTCCTAATGCTAACGCCGTATTATCTCTTGTTGGAACAAACTAATTTGCAAAACAAGAGGTTTTGTGGGATCAAATTGAATGGGTGGATAAGATGCCTCTCTTTATATATATTTAGAAACATTGTAAAACAATGTAGAGAATATTCACAATATGCCACTGAATAACTAGTTAACTACATGATTCACACACAATCTGCCACTCGTTGTGAGGCTGACATGTGGGGAGACATCTGTGGCATATAATAAATCCCCCCCACATCCCTCCACACACATCACACCCACCCACCCACACCACCACCACCACCATCCAGTGTTTTTAGGCTAATGGCATCAAGCCCTGCTTCCTTAAGGAGATCCTATTGGTTACAAACCCTTGCATAGAAATCACAAGCCTTGGAGAGCTATATTTGCCTGTGGAAGAAATAGTTGACAATTGATGCTTTTAATTATCTGAAAAGCTCAAAATTTGGCTTGACTACCTACAAGTTTCTACCACAACTGGTGAGGTTCTTGTTCCATGGGCATCTAGTTTGGGTGGCATACACCATAATAACACTTGACTTCTAATTTTTATTACCTCTGGGGCTATTTGTCTGAAACTTCTCTTGGATGGTTGGACCTATTGTACGACGATAAATCTACAAGTCTGCACTTACTGGACTCAACTTTTTCATCTTTGTTCCTTCTTATCTTATTAAGTTTTTGTTAGTGTAGATCAAATTACTAAGATGGTATCTTGTTTAAAAAAATGCATTTGTTTTCACTCCACTGTTGTTAAAGCTTCCTTTTTTGTTTTTTATTTTTGCAGAGATTACACCAACCCTTACCTTCCAGTTAATTCTTCTGCTATAGATAGCACACTGCAGGTATTACTTCCGCAAGGATTACAAAAATTCTAATCTTTTAATTCTGTCTGTTTTGCCATTTTATATGACCCTGATATTTTTGCACAAATTGCCCTATGATGTGCCTTGGCAGCCTGCTGTTGGTGCTGATGGAAGGAAAGTGGAGGCTGAGGGGAATGTTCTTCTTGCGTCAATTGAGAATATGCAATATGCTGTTACAGTGGATGTTCTCCATACCGTAAGTAAAATTTGGAAAACACTTATTCAAAGATGCTCCATGATGTTGTTGCTGTGCACTTAATTTGTGCTGACTATGATTAATTAAATTCCAGGTGTTCTCTGCATTTGGTACAGTCCAGAAAATTGCTATTTTTGAGAAGAACGGTGGAACACAAGCTTTGATTCAGTACCCTGGTACGAACCTAAGAATTGATCATATCAGGTGTTAACTTGCCAAGCACTCCCATCAGTTCTGGTGCTGAACTAGTGTTTTTGTTTCCTTGTCTTGTGAGCTAGCAGACCACCACTCAGAAGCTTGAAATTCTTATTCCCTTTACAGTAATGATTTACCAATTTTTATCACCATAGTTGTGAAGGGGCAATCCTTAGATCTCAAAACTTATTAGATTAAATTCTGCAAACTAATTAATGCAAACATGCTTTTCTTGTACTGTAGCCTGAAATAAGAGGCTTTGCATATGCACCTTGCACTGAAATTAATTTAATCTGGTTATGCTACCATTCATTCTCTGTTGGCTAAACATGTGACTGATTCTGTTTATGATTCCATGTGCTTTTATGTAGAAATGGTTCTTCATTATCTGACTCTTTCATCACATTGCCATTCAGATGTAACTACAGCTGCAGTTGCGAAGGAAGCATTGGAAGGGCATTGCATCTACGATGGTGGCTACTGTAAGCTTCACCTGTCATACTCTCGTCATACTGATCTGAATGTAAAGGTATAATAGGTTCAATTTCTTTAGCGTGTTTTGGGAATGAAAACCATTTGACTATATGATTTACTGCCTATATAAAACCCTCTGGTTTGTTATACAAACTCCTATTTTGATTTGCCTGCCATATGAAAACATATGTATTTCTGTGTCCTTCAGGCACATAGTGACAAGAGCAGGGATTACACAATCCCAGAAGGAGTAATCCAAGCGGTACTGCAAACACCTGGTATACCTGCTACGTCTGCTGGGTGGCAAGGTAATCTGCAAGCAGCTGGAGCATACGCAACACCTGGTGTCGCTGCCCAAAACCACAGCACTAACGGACAAGTGCCAAATTGGAATCTGGGCAACTCAGGGTACCCCCCAGCTCCAGGAGCATATCCAGGCCACATGTACTCATCTCCGGTGCAGTACGTAGCATCAGGTGCCTTCTCTGCCCATCCTGCTGCTCCTCATGGGTTGCATGATTCACAGCAGATGCCGCCTCCGCACAACGGAAATCAGCCAAGATCAGCAGGTGCACCTGGAACCGGCCAGCCGTCACCATATTACCGTTAAGTTATAACTGGGCCGTTTCTAATTCAGTTCTGGCATGATGTAATTTTGCAATACTGCTATCCGAGCTACGTTTTCCCCCTGTTGCCTTCCCATGAAACATTGCTTTCAATGCACTCACCCTTTGGTTTTCATCAATACCAGAAAATGAAGGAAAGCTGCTTGTGTCAAAATGCAAAAGACGCATTATATATTATCAGTTGTCGTTTCCTTTTCTTGGTATCCAGTGGCAAACAATTAGGGGTGGGAAACTGATAATCCGTTTTATCGGATATTCGTATCCGAGAAAACACGAATGTGGTAAGTAAAATCTATATTAAAAAATGTTCGTATTCATATTTGCGAATATTCGTATTCGAGAATATTTGTATTCATATTCGAGACTTAGATTCGTATTCGATCTGTTTTCTATGCCTATTGTCGGTAATTGGTCAAAAACTGGTTAAAAATATGCAAAACTGCTAGGAATTTGTTCTACTAAGGTTTGTTATAAAAGTTTGAGGATATTTGTATTCGATTCGATTTCGTATCCGTTGCGACATTCGATTCGTATTCGTATTCAGGAATATTCAAATTCACATTCGTTTTAAACATATGGATACATATTCGTATATGAGACTATTTAATCGCATCCGATCTATTTCCATCCCTACAAGCAATTTATTTGTTACTAGGGCTGGGCATTCGGTCTTTTCGGTCTATTCGGTTCGGTCTATTCGGTCTTTGAAAAATTCGGGTTCTAAAAAATGAGGACCAAATTTCTCAGAAAAAAAACAAGGACCGAACCCAAATAGACCGATTTTTTTGTTCGGTCTATTCCGTCCACCGAATTGACCGAAATAAGATGGGGATCCTTGTCACCCCTCAAAATCTTTGTAAATTGTAATGAGCTAAACAAAACAAATAATATTCATGCATAAAGCAATGAGTAGCCAGCCAGTAAATAGATGATAGACATATCAAATAAGTACATACATCACATATTAAGTTCATGAATTCAAGAGACAAGAGACATATCAAATAATTCGGGTTATTTGGTCTATTCGGGTTTTGTAAGCCAAAGACCGAACCCGAAGACCGAACTAAATCAAAATATTGACCGAACCCGAACCCCGAAACCCGAATAGACCGACAATTCGGTCTATCCGGGTTCGGTTCGGTTCGGTGTTCGGTTCTCGGGTTTAAAGTGCCCACCCCTACTTGTTACTACTCATTTACTATTGACCAACAAATTGTCGGTTTTGTCTTTGTCGAAATGAAGACCATGAGGCACATGGTGTAACATCCCAGCCCATCTACTGAGCCCGAAAAGTTACCATCACTCTGGAATTGTACCATTTATATTTATTGCTGCTAGGACCCCATAGCAATTTCTCTGTTCGACTCAAAGACACGATAAGCCCACACGCTTAGCGGTGAGCATTGATGTAGCTGTACCCATTTACCAATTATTAAAAGAAAGGCATAAGCCACATAATATGAAGTAGTTCTAATAAGACACAATTTTAAAGCTAACTGCCAAAACATGACATTAAAGTCCGATAATAATATCTAGACGTGATATGTGAATTACTATTGCACATGGGAATATATATGTGCTACTCCGACCCATGCATGTCGCCTTCACCACACACCTAAAAAAACAAAGGGTGAGTCTAAAGACTCAATAAGTACATAATAAAAAAGAAGCGACAACATAGCAATTCAACAAACCTCATATTTGGAAGCTTTTGTAACTGTCAGTAAAACATATATCTGTAAGTTGTAATTGTAATCATTGCACCTATATCACTGTCCCATGTTTCCTTCATGCAGTGCAATGCATTGCGATGCAAAATGATGTGATGCAATGCAATGTACCTGCAACTGTAACTTATACCGATATAGTGAAGTGTTCACCTATCGATGAACCTCTCAAGCTCCGTCCTCTTTCATACGGGGTTCCAAGCCTACCGATGTAGAATTTTATTTTCCAAGTACTATGGGATGCCTACCCAAGATGGGTCTTGTGTATGAGTGCAATGCACAATGTAACGTGTTACAATCACGAACATCCAACTTTACTCAAATTCCTCTTTCGTGGAATGCCTACCGAAGTAGGTCTCTTGTATGGGTGCGCTATATGACGCAACACTTTCAACATTATCAATCAACCATAAGCATCTCTCGTCACCATTCAAAGAACAAGCAAGCAGGGTATCATTTCATAAAATGCTATAAAATATGGCATGGAAGAATAAGTACCAAGCATCCATCACAATCCACTATTTTACTATACACTTGCCAGTTCAACTTTGTAGACGATGCGTGAATGGCACCACACCCGAACATCCACCTAAACAAGCATTCAATCCATCTCAGTACATCATAGGCACACATGCGCACATACGAATGGCATCGTTCCTATGCGCGAACCCAACACATTACCATACTCTTTTACTAGATACCAACCATTGTTTCAGGTGCTCGATCGACCGTATCTTTTAAACCCGAAACCTAATGTAGCAAATATTCTGGGTTCAGTAATCTACATAACTCTACTCATATATTTCTGGTTACCATGATTTAAATATTACGCCATCCTAACCTCCAATTTCACCCCGAAAGCCGAGCTATCCCATACCGGGCAGTATTCGACTCTGACGCCAACTTACAATCCAAAATGCTAAAAGTGGCATTCCAGCCTTCTATAGAGCTTTAGCAATTACCTCAGTCAATTAGTCTGTACTAATTAACCTATACTAATTAATCCATACAAATCATTCGCTTATCTCATTCATCCAATCAATCACTAATTAGCCAGGTACTAATAATCTACTCACTAATTACTCACTGAACGTTGGTCGGTCATGCATGCACCAGCACAACACCACCGCACTGGACACAAGTTCCAACTACTAGCTGTGTTCTAATCATTCTATGCATTTGTCTCGGTATTCGACAATTCAACCTCTATATGGCTCAATAATCAACATTTTAGCTTCTGCATGAATCGATAAATAAGCAAGGGAAAGAGGTTTCGTGGCGTTACCCTAGCTTTGGATAACTAAATCGGGGCTCCTTCTTCCTTGTCTTGGCCGAATCTGTTAGATTAGGAGTCGGATCAGCCACCCCTTTCTTTTTCTCTTCCTTTCCTCATGGGCAGCACTTCACTTTTTCTCCCTTTCTTCTTTCTTCTTTTCTTTTCTCCTTCTCTCTTCCTCTTTCTTCCTCACGGCCAACCTCTTCTTCTTTTCCCAATCGGCCGGTCGGCCCTTTTCTTTTTCCTTCCCTCATGCCTGAACCCCTCCTCTCTCATAGCCGGTCGGCTCCCCTCCCTCTCCTGGCCGACCCCACCACCTCCTTCTCCTTGGCTAGCAAGACGGAGGGGCAGAGGTGATAGTCGGTGGCTAGGGCTCGGGGAAAGTGACGTCGGCGAGGCGCGGCCAGCGGGCAACGTCGGCGGCTTGCAGGGTCGCGAACACAGAGGGCGAGGGCAATGCGTCAGTAGCAAGGCGGAGCAGCGCTCGGCAAAGGCACGACCAGGAAAAGCCGGCAGAGGGAGTAGCGGTGACTTGGCTGCGGCTGCGTGTGTAGAAGGAAGAAGGGTGGCGATGCGGGGTGGGGCGAAGGGGCAATGCCGGTGGCCGGGGGCGACGACGATGCAACGCACAGAGCTGGGCGACGACGGCCAGTAGCAGCAAGGCAGCAGCGTGCACAGAAGGGAGAAGAGAGGCACATGGGTTGGCACGGGGGAGGAGTGAGCGAGTTGGCCTCCTCCTCCATCTGGCCTATTCTTATGGGGTCTATGGCATGGGCTGGGCTGAGACCGGCCCAGACTCCTCTCAGGTATTACACATGGATCGTAAAGCTAGGTCATTAGTAGCCGAAGATGGAGGTGGAAAGTGTTGGATTATATGTGGGCCAAGCCCATATAATAAGAATAATTCCTATTAAATCTCAAAGGCCCACTCATGCAAAGGAGGCATGCATGTGACCTTTAGTACCATATTGCTAGTTCTAGGAGAGGAAGACCACCTTAAAAGGGATGGTGCACTCCTAGCCACTTGAGGCATGTGTGGGAGAGAACTAGAGGATAACACGCCGCGCTCGCTCGCCTCGCCTCGCCGGGCCGGGCCGGGCTGGGCTGGGCTGGGCAGGGCAGGCGGCGCGGGCGCACGGCACCTGCGTGAATGGTCCGCCAAAATCCGCTCCAGGTGCTTGCGCAGACGCGGCTTCCTTTTGCAGTTTTATTTTGCTGTTTTGAGTGGCGGTGAATCCGGATCGGTTACGGTTGCTAATCCGGTTCGGTTACGAGTTATGGAGAACGTGCAGGCGTCTTGATCACGCGTCCTGGTTTTCTATAAATACGGAGCCGCCGCCTTCATACAGAATATGCGAAAATCAATCTAGGGTTTTGCCTCCTCCATCCATTGTGCTACGCCGTCCCACGTAGTCTACTCCGTCCCGTCCGCCGGCGTGCACTGTCGTTCGGGAGAGCAGGTCTCCGGAACTGTCGCCTTCGAAGTCCTGCACCGGGAGAGGGCGAATAAGGTTTTTGGGAAGCGCTCTGCGCGACTGCTCGCTGTAGCTCTGGCTCGTCTTCCTCGTCGTTCGGCTTCGGCGAATCATCATCGACTTCGTGTCATCCTCACCGTGCCTGCGGCGTCTACATCGGCAAACCGATCAGAACAGAACCATCGGTACGTAACAGTAATGTTCTCCGTATTAGATCTGTTCATGTACAGTTTCCTGGTTTACATGTCTAGATCTTTTATGCCTGTGATGGTTCTGTTATTGTGCGTGCATGATGTCATGATTAATTTATGGAATAAATTAAACCTACATGTGCTTATATTTTCAACAATCCAAAAACCTTATTGTAGGCATTGTGGTTTTACTATGGCTGGATTTGCCGATGCACTGAGGCCTGATAAGTTCTCCGGTGTGCATTTTAAGAGATGGCAGATCAGGGTCACTCTGTGGCTTACTGCTATGAATGTATTCTGGGTTAGTAATGGCAAGCCTGAAGGTGTTCTTGATGCTGAAAAGCAGAAAGAATTCGAGACTGCCACTACTCTCTTTGTTGGATGCATTCTTAGTGTTCTTGCTGACCGTCTGTGCGAGGTGTATATGCACATGACAGACGCGAAGGAGTTATGGGATGCACTGAATTCCAAATACGGTGCTACTGATGCCAGCAATGACATGTATGTCATGGAGCAATTTCATGACTACAAGATGGTTGATAACCGTTCTGTAGTAGATCAGGCTCATGAGATACAGGCCATTGCCAAGGAACTCGAACTCCTGAAGTGTGCCTTACCCGACAAGTTTGTGGCTGGATGTATTATTGCGAAATTACCTTCTTCATGGAGGAATTTCGGAACAGCACTCAAACACAAGAGACAAGAATACTCTGTTGAGAATCTGATTGGGTCTCTTGAAATTGAGGAGAAAGCTCGGGAAAAGGACGCTGTGTCTAAGGGTGATGGAGGGCAGTCTAGTGCCAATGTGGTACAGAAACCCTCAAGCAAGAACAAAGGGAAATTTGTTAAAGCCCAACAGACAACCAACTTCAAGAAGAAGAACAACAACAACAATCAGGATGATAGAACTTGCTTTGTGTGCGGTGAGTCTGGTCACATGGCCAAGAAGTGCCCACAACGCAAAGGAAAGAAGGCACCTGCAGGACAGACTTCTAAGTCTGTCAACGTGACCATTGGCAAGACTGGAGATGGGACTGGGTATGGTAATTTACCTATTGTTCTTTCAGTTAGTCAATCTACCAATTGGTGGATTGATACAGGAGCTAATGTACATGTGTGTGCTGATATTTCGTTGTTTTCTTCTTATCAGGTCGCCCGAGATTCCTCCGTCCTAATGGGGAATGGGTCACATGCTACTGTTCATGGTGTTGGCACGGTAGATCTGAAGTTTACTTCGGGAAAGATCGTGCAGCTGAAGAACGTGCAGCATGTCCCTTCTATAGACAAGAATCTCGTTAGTGGCTCCCGTTTATGTAGAGACGGACTTAAGTTGGTATTTGAGTCTAATAAAGTAGTCGTGTCTAAACATGGACATTTTATTGGTAAAGGCTATGAGTGCGGAGGCTTGTTCCGCTTTTCCCTATCAGATTTCTGCAATAAGACTGTAAACCATATTTGTGGCAGTGTGGATGATGAGGCTAATGTTTGGCACTCACGTCTATGTCATATTAATTTTGGTTTGATGTCTCGGCTTTCCAGTATGAATTTAATTCCAAACGTTTCCATCACCAAAGGTTCTAAATGCCATAGCTGTGTGCAATCAAAGCAACCTCGTAAGCCTCACAAGGCTGCCGAGGAGAGAAACTTGGCACCACTAGAACTCCTGCATTCAGATCTTTCTGAGATGAATGGCGTGTTGACGAAGGGTGGAAAACGATATTTCATGACATTGATTGATGATGCAACTAGGTTCTGTTATGTGTATTTATTGAAAACGAAAGATGAGACTTTAGACTATTTTAAAATCTATAAGGCAGAAGTTGAAAACCAGTTAAATAGAAAGATAAAAAGACTTAGGTCAGATCGTGGTGGAGAGTATTTCTCAAACGAATTTGACTTATTTTGTGAGGAACATGGCATTATACATGAGAGGACGCCTCCTTATTCCCCCCGAGTCAAATGGGATTGCCGAAAGGAAAAACCGCACGTTGACTGACTTGGTGAATGCCATGTTAGATACTGCGGGATTACCTAAGGCATGGTGGGGGGAGGCTTTGCTAACGTCTAATCACGTATTAAATAGAGTTCCTAACAGAAATAAGGACAAAACACCATACGAGGTATGGATTGGGAGAAAACCATCACTTTCTTACTTGCGTACATGGGGGTGCTTGGCGAAAGTTAATGTGCTAATAACTAAGAAACGCAAGCTTGGACCTAAAACTGTGGACTGCGTTTTTCTGGGATATGCTAATCATAGCATTGTCTATAGATTTTTGATAGTTAAAACTGAGGTACCTGACATGCATGTTGGTACAATTATGGAGTCTCGAGATGCAACATTCTTTGAGAATATTTTTCCTATGAAGGATACACATAACACTACTAGTCAACCTTCTGAAATAATTCCCAGTTCAATCACATCACCTGAACCTTTTGAACATACACATGAACTTGTCAATAAGGAGGATGACAGTGGAGCTCCTAGAAGGAGCAAGAGACAAAGGATATTCAAATCCTTTGGTGATGATTTCACTGTGTACCTTGTGGACGACACTCCCAAGTCTATTTCAGAAGCGTATGCATCCCCTGATGCAGACTACTGGAAGGAGGCTGTCCGTAGTGAAATGGATTCCATTATCGCTAATGGAACCTGGGAGCTGACAGATAAACCTTATGGGTGCAAACCTGTAGGGTGCAAGTGGGTGTTCAAAAAGAAGCTTAGGCCTGATGGTACTATTGAAAAATATAAGGCTCGGCTTGTTGCCAAGGGCTATACTCAGAAAGAAGGCGAAGATTTCTTTGACACTTACTCACCTGTTGCTAGACTGACCACAATTCGAGTACTACTTGCTTTGGCTGCCTCACATGGTCTTCTCGTTCATCAAATGGACGTTAAGACAGCTTTTCTTAACGGAGAGCTGGATGAGGAAATTTACATGGAACAGCCTGATGGATTTGTAGTAGAAGGTCAAAAAGGCAAGGTGTTAAAACTGTTGAAATCTTTGTATGGTCTGAAACAAGCCCCTAAGCAGTGGCATGAGAAGTTCGATAGAACACTGACATCTGCAGACTTTGCTGTCAATGAGGCAGATAAATGTGTATACTATCGTTATGGTGGGGGTGAGGGAGTTATTCTATGTTTGTATGTGGATGACATCTTGATTTTTGGGACAAACATTAGTGTGATAAATGAGGTCAAATCATACTTGTCTCAAAACTTTGATATGAAAGATCTGGGAGTGGCTGATGTTATTCTAAACATTAAATTGGTTAGAGGTGAGGATGGGATTACACTTTTGCAATCTCATTATGTGGAAAAGGTCTTGAGCCGTTTTGGCTTTTCTGACAGCAAACCTTCTCCAACACCTTATGATCCTAGCGTGTTACTTCGTAAGAATAAGAAAATTGCTAGGAATCAGCTGGAATACTCCCAGATAATTGGCTCACTAATGTACCTAGCTAGTGCAACAAGGCCAGACATCTCCTTTGCTGTGAGCAAATTGAGTCGGTTTACATCTAACCCAGGAGATGATCACTGGAAGGCGCTTGAGCGAGTGTTGCGCTATCTGAAAGGTACCTCGAACTTTGGACTTCACTATACTGGGTACCCGTCGGTGCTGGAGGGTTACAGTGATTCCAACTGGATCTCTGATGCTGATGAGATCAAAGCCACTAGTGGATATGTTTTCACTATTGGTGGTGGTGCTGTTTCATGGAGGTCTTGCAAACAGACCATTTTGACGAGGTCAACCATGGAAGCAGAGCTTGCGGCACTAGACACTGCTATTGTTGAGGCAGAATGGCTACGAGATCTATTGATGGATCTACCTACGGTGGAAAAGCCAGTGCCAGCTATCCTTATGAACTGTGATAATCAAACCGTTATCGCTAAAGTGAACAGTTCTAAGGATAATATGAAATCGTCTAGGCATGTTAAGAGACGATTGAAGTCTGTCAGGAAATTGAGAAACTCCGGAGTTATAACCTTGGATTACATCCAAACAGATAAAAACCTGGCAGATCCCTTTACAAAGGGACTATCACGGAATGTGATAGATAGTGCATCGAAGGAGATGGGTATGAGACCCATGTGAGTTATCTATGGTAGTAACCCAACCTATGTGATCGGAGATCCCGTGAATTAGGATCTGGGAAAAACAAGCCATTAGTTAACTGGATGAGAGTAATTTCAACCCTCTCTATGTGAAGATGCAATACTCTCAGAAACTGCAAGGCAGGTTGACTAAGGTCTTAATGTGTTCCATTGGCTTTTAGAAGCGAAGACGCTATCCTGCAGAGCGTTCTTGAAAGAACACACCTATATGAGCCCGACTGTTAGTCGCAGTCTATGGAGATCTTGGGTAATCTCCTACTAAGCTCATGAAGAGACCAAGGAGTATGACTTATACGCTCCAACCGAGGGGTAGCCTACTGGCGGCCTAGTATCAGTTAAGTCTTTAAGTGAAGCTTGCTTGCACCAAACTTGCAATTCAAGGCATAGTCCATTGTTCAAGTTGTGAGTAAGTGTAGCTTGGAGTTCTAGGTGGATGTTCAACCTTAATCGGTCTCCATCGAAATACTGATATATAAACAGTACATTGGAATTCAGGCAAATCTCTGTGGGACTTTGAGATCTGGTGGGGGATTGTTGGATTATATGTGGGCCAAGCCCATATAATAAGAATAATTCCTATTAAATCTCAAAGGCCCACTCATGCAAAGGAGGCATGCATGTGACCTTTAGTACCATATTGCTAGTTCTAGGAGAGGAAGACCACCTTAAAAGGGATGGTGCACTCCTAGCCACTTGAGGCATGTGTGGGAGAGAACTAGAGGATAACACGCGCGCGCTCGCTCGCCTCGCCTCGCCGGGCCGGGCCGGGCCGGGCCGGGCCGGGCTGGGCTGGGCAGGGCAGGCGGCGCGGGCGCACGGCACCTGCGTGAATGGTCCGCCAAAATCCGCTCCAGGTGCTTGCGCAGACGCGGCTTCCTTTTGCAGCCTTCATACAGAATATGCGAAAATCAATCTAGGGTTTTGCCTCCTCCATCCATTGTGCTGCGCCGTCCCACGTAGTCTACTCCGTCCCGTCCGCCGGCGTGCACTGTCGTTCGGGAGAGCAGGTCTCCGGAACCGTCGCCTTCGAAGTCCTGCACCGGGAGAGGGCGAATAAGGTTTTTGGGAAGCGCTCTGCGCGACTGCTCGCTGTAGCTCTGGCTCGTCTTCCTCGTCGTTCGGCTTCGGCGAATCGTCATCGACTTCGTGTCATCCTCACCGTGCCTGCGGCGTCTACATCGGCAAACCGATCAGAACAGAACCATCGGTACGTAACAGTAATGTTCTCCGTATTAGATCTGTTCATGTACAGTTTCCTGGTTTACATGTCTAGATCTTTTATGCCTGTGATGGTTCTGTTATTGTGCGTGCATGATGTCATGATTAATTTATGGAATAAATTAAACCTACATGTGCTTATATTTTCAACAGAAAGAACAGTATAGCTCAGTGCGTGCACTGACCAATAACGTGTTTCTTTACTGATTTTCAGCACTGAAATTCACATGACATGGAATCAGGTAACTAGAGCACTAGATCCTACCATTAACCAATCAAGCCTTTTTTATTCGATGTAGTAAAAAACAGCTTTTCGTTCCTGGGCAATACCGCTATACCAGAACAAGCAAGGGGAGAGACAAGGACAGTAGAGAACTAGCGGCCAGCATACACACAGACTGAACAACTGCTGCTTGTTCTGTGTAGCTTGTTTTGGTGGGTGGATTTTGCCGAGACTGGGAGGGGATGACAAGCTGGTGAGACACGCATTTGCTTGACTGTGTTGTCCCATTTGGAGCAAAGCCTGTACTGCAGGGGATGGCCTACGCTGCTCATAGTGAGGCCCTAATCCACAGGTAACTAGTGCACGCTGCACAGTGCTCTACTGCCCTCCACCTGGTTGCAACTAGCCAAAGCAAACAGCGAAAGCTACGCATGAAGCACGGGCCGAGAGCATCCTGTTGGGATTTACCAGCGGCTCAGGCTGCGAAATTACAATATGTCACTCCAGACATGGTAAATGGACAGGAAACACTTTCGGTGCTCAACAGGGTACTACAGCCTGGTGAAGAGTTGCACGCTTTGTTTCGCCTTACGCCATTGAGGAAATCCTCCTCCTCGCTTGTTTTGTTGTCAAGGAAATCCTCCACACAAACGCCTGCACAGGGGACGGGTTAGATATAGGCACATGCCAACGCCAAGAAGGTCATTTGGAGATGTTTTATTATGAGAACCACATATCAAAGTGGTTAACTGATGTTGTAAATAATCTTGTTTAGAAGCCTTGTGCAAGTTTTTTGTTGTAATCGAAGTCAAATCGCAGTCGAAAATTAGAAAGTCGAAGTCGGAAACGGAGGTTAAGTCGTATCTGAAACGGAGTCGGAATCCGAGTTGTAACCGTAGTCAAACCCGTGTTATAGTTGTAGAACCGGGTATAAAAGAGGAGGAGTCTTGTAACTAACTTGTATCGAAAAGTGCGGAAAACCACCGCAAGAAAAAGAGGAGAAAGGAGAAAAGGCAATCCCTGGGCAAAGCTACAGTAATTCTTCGACTACGTTGGAGACTACGGTGGTCGTAAGGAGTTTGAAGGTGGTCGTAAGGAGTTACGACTATGCCGACGTGGTCGGAAGCGACTCCGACCACGAGGAAGGAAGTGAACGTGGTCGAAAGGGTTTTCGACCACGGTGAACAGTGATCGCCAGCATCACTGCGTGATCGTAGAAGACTTCGATCACGGTATCTCGAGCGGCTGAAGGAAGGCAGCGGCAGCGATACTACAGAGTGGTCGTAAACTGCTACAGTAAAGTTACGACCACGTTGGAAAAACGATCGGAAGTGATTGAGGCGATCCGAACTGGTCGTATTCAATCCTCACCGGTCGTAAACGACTCTAGCCGATCGTAAACGATCTTGGGAAGTCGTAAGACCTTCCAACAGTTGGTATCAGAGCAAGGTGAGCCATGGCTGAGAAGGTAAAGGAGAGGTGTCGCTGCAGTACCCGATCCTCAGTTCGGATAATTATCCGGTCTGGGCGATGAAGATGAAGGTCAACATGATTGCGCAAGGCGTGTGGGGCGCGGTCGAACCAAAGGAGAAGGACAAGGTCCTCGATGATCGACTGGATAAGATGGCAATGGCGGTAATCTATCAAGCCGTGCCCGACTCGATGATGCGGCAGCTAGTTGGCAAGGAGACGGCGAAGGAAGTTTGGACTACTCTGCAAATCATGCATGAAGGAGTAGACCGAGTGAAGGAAGTTCGACTCCAAACATTGAGGAGTGAATTTGAAGCAATGAAGATGGGGAAGAATCAGACAGTAGAAGAGTTTTCTGGTCGATTCAACGAAGTCGTGAACGAAATCAAATCTCTCGGCGACGACTTGAAAGATGAGGTGGCGGTGAAGAAGTACTTGAGAGTGCTACCAGAAAAGTTTCTTCCGGTCGTAACCACACTTATGTACTCGCAAGACCTCTCGAAGATGAAGATTGAAGAGGTAACCGGAGCGCTCAAAGCACACGAGCAGCTCCTGAAGAGTTATCAAGATGATAACGGACAGCAGGCTCTACTCGTAAGAGAAGACACAAGGAACCGAGGAGACTCATCATCAAGGGGCGGTCGTGGTCGTGGGACATCGACCGGCAGCGGTGCATCTCACGGGCGTGGACAAGGCCGAGGCTATGCGCCAAGAGGCCGAGGCTCCCAATCTGGGAGAGGAGGAAGAGGTGGTCGTGGAGATAGTGCTGGTCGTGGAGGCGGCACTTACCAGACGGACAAGTCTGATGTCCAGTGCTACACGTGCGAGAAATTTGGACACTACGCCGCCGAATGTCGGAGCCACATCTAGTGCCATAACTGCAAGAAGTATGGTCACTATGCTGCGAATTGTCGGGGCAAGAAGAAGATGGAGGAAGCAAACTTGGCACAAACTACAGAGCAAAAAGAGCCGACACTGCTGTTGTCGTCCTGCACTGTAGATGAACCGACAATGGTTCTGTTGAATGAGGAGAAAGTCTTTCCAAGTCTGTTGGAGCAGGAAAAGCAGACACAAGCCGACTGGTACCTAGACAATGGAGCAAGTAATCACATGACGGGCACACACTCGATGTTTCACGAATTAAACAAGAGTGTGCTCGGAAGAGTACAGTTCGGAGATGGCTCGACTGTTCAGATTAAAGGGAGAGGCACAATCCTGATGAAATGCAAAGATGGAAGTCGAAGAAAGCTCTCGGATGTATATTTTATACCAAGTCTTCGGAGCAATATAATAAGTCTTGGGACAACTACTAGAAGAGGGATGTCGGATCGAGCTCAAAGACAGTTATCTGAAAGTGTTCGACCACAGTGAGCGACTACTAATGAAGGTACAAAGAACAGTGAACCATCTGTACAAGATTCAGGTTGAAGCGTGCAAACCAAAGTGTCTGAAGACTATGACCGATGATGCAGCCTGGTTGTGGCACGCAAGATTCGGACACTTGAACTTCCAGAGTCTCAACACGATGGCAAGGAGGGAGATGGTAGTCGGACTACCAAAAATCGACCACCCGGAACAAGTCTGTGAGGGCTGTCTGACGGCAAAACAAACTCGTAACAGCTTCCCATCGCAGGTACAATACAGAGCCTCTCAACCACTCGAGCTAGTTCACATTGATCTGTGCGGTCCGATCACACCACAAACTGATGCCGGAAATCAGTACTTCATGCTGATCGTGGACGACCACTCGAGAGCCATGTGGGTGTACATGCAGAAGAGCAAAGATGAGGCAAAGTCAAACTTTCAGAAGTTTATAGCGCTTGCCGAAAACGAAGTCGACAAGAAGGTAAAATCGGTCAGGTCTGACCGAGGAGGAGAATTCCTCGCAAAAGAGTTTGACTCGATCTGTGAAGAGAAGGGCATTGCAAGATTTTTCACGGCTCCGTACTCGCCTCAACAAAACGGAGTCGTAGAAAGAAGAAATCGAACTGTGATAGCAACAGCAAGAAGTCTCCTAAAAGGTCGATTTCTCCCTGGGCGGTTCTGGGGAGAAGCAGTAAGGCATGCAGTCTATCTTCTCAACCGCACGACCACAAGATCGCTCGATGGGACCACCCCATACGAACAATGGTCGGGAAGAAAGCCGAACGTTAAGCATTTAAAGGTTTTCGGCTGCTTAGCCCATGTAAAGCCATCCACACATCTGAAGAAACTGGACGACCGGAGCAGAAGGATGATCTACCTCGGCTCGGAGCCAGGCACCAAGGCGTACAGGTGTTATGATCCAGTCAGAAAGAAGATTTATGTGAGCAGAGATGTGGTCTTCCAAGAAGACAAACACTGGGAGTGGGAAGAACACCAGGACATTAAGAAAGTTATGTCGAAATGGGTAACTTTCAATGTCGAAGATGACGAGGCCGACGGCACAGACTGGGAAGAAGGAGTTACGACCACATCTCAAGGCTCAAGTTCAGCTGGCCCTATCGACCATGAAGTTTTACCTGAAATAGAAGACCTCGATGAGGAAGAGTCAAACGGCCGAGTACCGAAGATGAGGAGCATAAGTGAAATCTATGCTCAAACTGAGCAGGTGCAGACAAATGAGCTGTTACTGTACACAACAGCCGAAGAACCCGAAAGCTATGAAGAAGCAAAGGGAGATGAATATTGGAGAGCTGCAATGCAGGAAGAACTAAAATCAATTGAAGACAACAACACTTGGGAACTCACTGATTTGCCGAAGGGTCATCGGGCAATTGGTCTAAAGTGGGTTTACAAGGTGAAGAAGAACTCCCAGGGAGAAGTCGTAAAGCACAAAGCACGACTTGTGGCAAGAGGTTATGTCCAAAAGCAAGGCATCGACTACGAAGAGGTATTTGCTCCAGTAGCTCGGATGGAGACAATCCGAGTACTCCTTGCGCTGGCAGCAAACAGTGGATGGGAGATTCACCACATGGACGTGAAAACGGCATTTCTAAATGGAGACATCGAGGAGGAGGTATATGTCTCTCAACCGCCGGATTTTCAGTCCAAAAGGCAAGCTGAGAAAGTCTTGAAGTTGAACAAAGCTCTCTACGGGCTCAAGCAAGCACCACGTGCATGGAACTTGAAACTCGACAAAAGCCTTACGACACTCGGTTTCAGAAGGAATAACTCCGAACATGCTGTGTACACGAGAGGAGATGCAAAGTCGAGACTGATCGTGGGCGTATATGTGGACGATTTGATCATCACTGGATCAAATCCAAGGGAGATTATGAGGTTTAAAGAGGAGATGAAGAAGCTATTAAAAATGACTGATTTGGGACTTCTGTGCTATTACCTCGGTATTGAAGTGAATCAAACCGACAACGGCATAACAATCTGCCAGTCAGGGTACGCTCGGAAAATTCTGGAGAAAAGTGGTATGGGAGAGTGCAACCCATGTCAAGTCCTAATGGAGAACAATCTAAAGTTGGAGCAAGACAGGCCCAGGATCGGCAATTGACGCCACACAGTACAGGAGCATAGTTGGAAGTCTGCGGTATCTGGTACACACTCGACCGGACATATCGTTTGCAGTCGGATATGTAAGTCGTTTCATGGAGAAGCCGACTCAGGAGCATATGAACGCCGTAAAGCATATCTTAAGGTATATTAAAGGTACCATGAACCTCGGGATTCAGTACAAGAAAGGAGAGGCAAACAATTTGCCGCTGACGGGCTACAGTGACAGTGACATGGCGGGAGATGTTGACGATCGTAAGAGCACGACAGGCATAGTGTTTGTGCTTGGGGAGAGTCCAGTCAGCTGGCAATCACAGAAGCAAAAGGTGGTCGCATTGTCGTCATGTGAAGCCGAGTACATTGCAGCAAGCGCAGCATCGTGGCAAGGAGTTTGGCTCACACGATTGCTTAGTGAATTGTCAGATGAGGCGGTTCAAGTGGTAACGCTCAGGGTAGACAACAAATCGGCTATTTCATTAAGCAAGAATCCGGTTCTACATGATAGAAGCAAACATATAGATACAAGATATCACTATATCAGAGATTGTGTCGAAGAAGGGAAGATCACAATCGACTACATCAGAACAGAGGAGCAGAAAGCAGACATACTGACAAAACCACTGGGGCGGATAAAATTCTCAGAGATGAGGAGGAAGATCGGCATGATCGAAGTCGAAAAACAAGATTAGGGAGAGAATGTTGTAAATAATCTTGTTTAGAAGCCTTGTGCAAGTTTTTTTGTTGTAATCGAAGTCAAATCGCAGTCGAAAATTAGAAAGTCGAAGTCGGAAACGGAGGTTAAGTCGTATCTGAAACGTAGTCGGAATCCGAGTTGTAACCATAGTCAAACCCATGTTATAGTTGTAGAACCGGGTATAAAAGAGGAGGAGTCTTGTAACTAACTTGTATCGAAAAGTGCGGAAAACCACCGCAAGAAAAAGAGGAGAAAGGAGAAAAAGCAATCCCTGGGCAAAGCTACAGTAATTCTTCGACTACGTTGGAGACTACGGTGGTCGTAAGGAGTTTGAAGGTGGTCGTAAGGAGTTACGACTACGCCGACGTGGTCGGAAGCGACTCCGACCACGAGGAAGGAAGTGAACGTGGTTGAAAGGGTTTTCGACCACGGTGAACAGTGATCGCCAGCATCACTGCGTGATCGTAGAAGACTTCGATCACGGTATCTCGAGCGGCTGAAGGAAGGCAGCGGCAGCGATACTACAGAGTGGTCGTAAACTGCTACAGTAAAGTTACGACCACGTTGGAAAAACGATCGGAAGTAATTGAGGCGGTCCGAACTGGTCGTATTCAATCCTCACCGGTCGTAAATGACTCTAGCCGGTCGTAAACGATCTTGGGAAGTCGTAAGACCTTCCAACAACTGAAACACCAAGTCTTTACAGTCCATACCTCGCACAGTAAACTGCCATGGTACTAGAACAGTCTTGACCACAAATTTTTTTGGTAAAAACATAAACGTATGGCAAGTGGGCCGGGTGTTGAAGAAAACATGACAACACGACGCCTCGCCTACACAAAGGCAGAGGTTGCGATTTCGGTCATAACAAGAAGAGATGGTCACCCAGTCACTTCCTTCCATTTGAACAGTAAGCTCACTAGAAGAGAATTTGGTTGGTTAAAGAGCGGCCTGCTACGCTGCTACGAAGAATCAATGTAAAGAGTGGTGCCAGAGAGGTCTCTCCTCCAGTATTCCCTGAGAAACAACGCCTCTGGATCGGATCATCAGATGCACTTGCACGTCACCCTGCGAAAAAAAGCCAGGCAGCTGTGTATTTCTCAGTGCGTGCTTAGCTTTATGTTCCCCCCCAATGCTGCTATCTACTGTGTATTTGTCAATCTGTGCAACCTCTTCAGTTTTTGGAAAAGCAATGATTAAACAGAGAACTTGAGTGCATCTCCCTCCCTAGTGTTATAATGTATGAAGTCGACTCACCGTGAAAAAGAACCTAAAGATCGACAGCACTTGGGAGCAGCCAACAACCGGCCTGCCATGGAGTTGCAAGCCACTACGTGCACTGGATAGAAGAATCTTGTGACACTTAACCATATGGATCAACCAATTCGATGTGGACGTCTTATCTGCCATGCCACCAAACTCAGTTTTAGTCAAAGATCAGAGAGGTTTCTGACAATGAATTTTCTTTCTTTGCTGGAAAAAAAATTTGTTCTCCACACTCAGGCAGGAGTCATCATAGACAGGTCCAAGAAAATCTCAGCGTGAGAGATAGAAAGGTTGTAAGCAAATCTTCGTTGCAACTTTTTTGGAAACGTCTGTATCCAGAGATATTTTGCAACAATGAAACGAAGCCCAATTGAAAACCGTGAAAGGAAATCTTTGACACTGGTAGCGGTAAGTACGTGGTTTATTATGATTTATGGACCTTCCTAGTACTGAAAGCTTATACTTTGCAATTCAGACATTAGGTGATTAATATTAAAAAGAAATCCTGAAATCATGGTCGGGAAGAATTGCCGGTTTCTTTAATGGACGGTACATGAAGGAAAAAGGTAAAAGAGCAGGAAAAGATAGAAAGCTGAGGTGGTTAGGCATTAGGATCTAAAGTTACAATAATGTGACGAAGTCGGTCACCCACGGTTGGAGCTGTACACTTGCTCAGGAAAACAAAAAGGGAAACCGTTGGCATGCTAAAATTATCAGGGTATGTAACTTCTGAAATCTTACATGCAAACGGCACTTAACAAAAGGGAAATGTATATAGGACAATCGCACTTGAAGAAGGTAAAAATTTTGGTTGTCTGACATTAGATCCATCTGTCTGAACTTGCCTGATGAGTTAGCTACCAACGAGAAAATTGTCTGCAACTCTTGCCTCAGTTCTGTTTGTTCTGACAAGACAGCGAAGATGTCAACACTGAAACAGCACACGGTGTACCAATTACCAAACCATAATAGCAGAAATCTCCATGGGCATTTCCAAGATCTAGTGCACAGAGATTCTATCAATGAAGATGTTGTGCGTGTACCCCGAGATGCTGTTCTATTTGTCTTGTATCTGCATAGTCCCTCCCTTTGATGCCAACAGGACATGATCTGAATTCATGGGGTTATCTCTGTTCATAAGTATGCCGACAGATCTTGGTTTGATCAGTTCTAAAAAAAGAGAATACCTAGAAGCAACTAGGTATTTTTTAATTAAGAAAAAAAGCTATCAAATTCAGGTCGAAGACTTGAACCTGGGTGGTTCAGGGGTGTACACCCACACGTAGCTAGGCTCAATTCCTCTGGTTTCATCAGTTCTCAAGAAAAGATCTTGGTTTCATCCACAAAATTTTTGGTTACTGGTTACAACTTACAACCAAATGTAGCAACTATGCTGGAGGAGCACTAACTACCAGTGGCATTGCCAAACTGAACATAGTTTACATAGCACATTGCTGAAATGAAAAGACAAGAAGATGACTGCTACTTCAGAACAACGCAGAAGTATCTCAAGTGGTTGTGACGGATTAAAGCTTTGTCTTGCCTGCACATTTAGTGCCCCCACATGCAGCCTCCTTAGCAGTCTTGTTGGAGCTAGTCTAGAGATCTTGACATCATGGGATATGTCACGGTGCTGGTCCTGTACGGCTGCAGCTAGCTTTCAATTTGGCCTCAGGCCTACATCCACAGGGGAACTACTTACTGGCTGTCACAAGTCTAGTGTACCACTGCACCCAGTATTTTAAGTTAATTATGGGTTAGAATTAAGTTACATGAGGACTGTAAATCCAGAAGACTACTCTTCCGGTCATCGCCAACTGTCACCAATATATCCGGCGTCCTCATCAACATTTGGTCAGAGCCGGCCATCCCCTTCATCTCCGGCGTGGATTCAACTAGAACCATGAGGATGGTGTGTGTAGACACTTTGCTGTTCAGTCCAGATGGATTGAGTTTTGTAATTTTCTTCTTTTTCCTGGGCTACAATGTAATTGGGGCTCTGTTCTATGTTATATCTTAATATAATTCAGGATCTTTTCTTTCAAAAAAAGTTGAGTGACAAATGCAAGCATTGTGTTTTCTGTAATCTGAAATAACTGCAAATAACAGGATTTGAGGCTATTCTGTTGAAGGAAACAACTGCATAGACGGCCATAAAAAACCTTAACACTTGCAGGCTGTAACATGCACCATTGTTCTCTTCATACATGAAGTTACCTGCTCTAGCTTTATGACTACCAGTTCTTCTACTAGGGGAAAAACGAGTAAATCTTCAATTAATTTGCATGCCTTGAGTTACCAAGTAAGCGTGCATCGATCACCATGAAATGAACAGAACTGGGACCATGCATGTGCTGTTCTACCCTAGCCTTGGCCCCTCACAGAAAAATGAACAACCTTGTTGTCACATTTACTACTTGTGCTCATAAAAATGGTCTGGAAGACATTTCCAATTAAGCTTATGGATACACTTGCATCAAAATTTATATTCGTTTCATAGTTGTATTTTTTGTGCATTTAACAACCCAATCTAGCTAATATATTGATTCTTTTCGATGCCACTGCGTTCTTCTCTCTGCCATGCATGCCTTGTTCATAAACAGTCTGATATCTGAAATCTGAATGGCTTTGAGCCAACAAAGTTGGTAGGTAGAGAGAGAGAGAGAGAGAGAGAGAGAGAGAGAGAGAGTAACAAAAGGCAGCAGTTAACCTGTAGCATTACATTTTTTTTCTTTTCTGAACTTGAACTTCAGTAGCATTACAAGTTACCACTAGTGTGTCAATTGAGCAGTAATTGAAATCTATTTATAGCCCTCTCCCTTTCCTGCGCTCTCAAAGTAGACTAGAGTTCACTTGCACGTGCTGCGTACGGTCAGAAATGGCTTTGCTAGTGATGCTATTCTTGCTTCCCCTGCTCTTGCTGTCCTCTTCAGCTGACGGCTATGGCCCTGGCGGCTGGATCAACGCCCACGCCACCTTCTACGGCGGCGGCGACGCCTCCGGCACCATGGGTAACGTCTGAAGTAGAAGTAGTGAAGTACTAGTGTCCATGCTGAGCAGAAGTATTATCGCGGATTAATTTAGATTGTGTGCGCATTTGCGTTTCTTGATCGTTGTGAGTGCTGCAATGTACGTATACGTACGTACGTGTTGGTGATACAGGAGGCGCCTGCGGGTATGGCAACCTGTACAGCCAGGGGTACGGCACCGACACGGCGGCGTTGAGCACGGCTCTGTTCGGCAACGGGCTGAGCTGCGGTGCGTGCTTCGAGCTGCGGTGCGCCGGCGAGAAGCGGTGGTGCCTGGCGGGCTCCATCGTGGTGACGGCCACCAACTTCTGCCCGCCCAACTACGCGCTGCCCAACGACAACGGCGGCTGGTGCAACCTGCCGCTCCACCACTTCGACCTCTCGCAGCCGGCCTTCCTCCGCATCGCCAGGTACCGCGCCGGCATCGTCCCCGTCGCATACCGCCGGTGAGCAACCAACCAACAACTCACTCAATGCACACTCATGCTCATGCTCATGCTCTGCTCCACACACACAAATGCACTAGCTTATCCTGGCAATAATGGCGCATGCGCGCATGGACGGCCGGCATGCAGGGTGGCGTGCAGGAGGAGGGGCGGCATCCGGTTCACCATCAACGGCCACTCCTACTTCAACCTGGTTCTGGTGAGCAACGTGGGCGGCGCCGGCGACGTGCACGCGGTGGCCGTGAAGGGTGCCCGGACGCGGTGGCAGGCCATGTCCCGGAACTGGGGCCAGAACTGGCAGAGCGGGGCGCTCCTCGACGGGCAGGCGCTGTCCTTCATGGTAACGGCTAGCGACCGCCGCTCCGTAGTGTCGTACAACGTCGCGCCGGCCGGCTGGGCCTTCGGCCAGACCTTCACCGGCGGCCAGTTCCGTTGAGAGTTGTGACCACTGACCAGACAAGACACAAGACCGCTATACTATACATGCTAGCCAGCTGGATTTGGTATATAAACCGCACACGTACGGTATGCTTTAGTGGGATACATACGCTGAAATCTACGTGTATGACGTTTAGCCCATGTCATGTTTGGAACGTATAATTTTCACGGAAAGTATTGCAATCTTGATTAAATCCACGGTAAATTTCGCATGTTCTAAATAGGGTTCGCAGTATGTGATTGGCAGTGGTAGGCGCGCAACACTGTGAAGCCGCCCGCCGCCGGTGTACGTGTGTGTCGGTGGTGGCCATTTTTTTTTCTGTTTGGTGTTAAGGATTCAGAGCCCAAATAGAGGAGCTCAGCTAGTTGAGCACTACCGCGTGTCTTGGTCAAGTTTCGTTGTATTCTCTGGTAAGTAATCAGTGTAGTAATCTATTGTGTTAAATAGTTCTCAGGATGAATGTAACTTTTTATAATTTTTGTACGAGTTTGATCTACTCCAAATTCGTGTTTGGGTGATGCTGACAGCTAAAATTTGAATGCTACGAAGTTTCATAGGGGTACCTAGTAGTGAATTGGACTGTTAAAGCACAGGAGAACAAACATCTCAACCTGCTTTTCTACTCCACCGAGCTGCGGCGTCAACCATTGTTCTGCTGGGGATTATGAATTAAGACCAAGTTTAGCTGCACTGCTTTTCTACGTGCCTTTCTCTTCAATCAATCAATCTATTATATTATTAAAATGATAAAAAAGAAGTTACTATATTTATTTTCAAGGGCTAGTAATTACTATGTTAACAGGAGGAAAAAAAGAGAAAAGGATCTTCATAATTAGTTATGGTAGCTCTAGATTATAACAATACAGATCAAACAAAAATTGAGAGACGTTACAATTGTATAAATAATATAGCTATATGTTTATCATAAGCATTAGAATGTATAATAACTCTATATTTAGATATAAACATATGCATTGTCATTTTTAGCCGTGCAAATTGCACAGAAATTGGGCTAGTTCAGTTGAAATAGTAATCTATTAGTGGTGTTAAGCGCCTAAGCTAGCCTAGCTAATCACCACTAGAAATTGTGTAGTTCCCGGGTGCCACCTTGTTCCCATGTGTTTCTTGACGAACACTCGGGAACCTCCCGGGTTACCTTGTGCACTCGGGTTGGACCCCCGAGAGTCCTTGGATACGCTCGGGAGATATGGCCGGGAAAAACCGTTCATGTCCTCGCCACCGAGTCGCAACGTGGTTAAAACGGGTCAGGAAGTCCCCCAATTGTTTGTTCGTTGATAACACTCGGGCAATTGGTGTTGTCGAGAGGAAAATATTAGCGTTAGCTATTTTCGCTGCCTCACCCAATTTTTCGTATGTGCATGTTTTCACCTTTAACTCCAGATCTGCCAACGATAGGTTCATCGTGGCCCCTAGACATAGAGAGAGTTTAGGGAAGCGGTGGTCCGACGGTGGGTAGCGATGGAAGAAGGTACGACGATGGCAGCACACTGAATATTAGGTTGGGCGAGATGGTAACAGCAGGAGTGGGGGAGATGGTGGCGCGGCTAGACGGCGAGGTCGCCGCTGGCCGCTGGTGGAGGAGGAGGGGGCAGGGGAGGCGGAGGAGTGTGGAGATGCTTCGGCACCGGAGAAGAGAGGGGAGGGGAGCAGCGGCACTGATTCAAGAGAAGAGAAAGGGAGGGAAGGGGAGCAGCAGCAAGACAGCTTACTGCGTGCTAGTAGCTCTTCTTAAAAAAAAGTCTCCACCCTATGCACTACTTAGGGCCTATTCTTTATGGCTGTAGCTTATGACTTTTGGCTGAAATTTTTGAATTTTAGCTGTTTGTGACAGAGATTACAGAGAGAAAGATACTCGCTTGCCATTTTGGATGGTATAGATGTTAGGTTTTTAACGTGTACTACAATTAACTTGTAGATCTCATCTTGAAAAAATACTCTGTTTAAAAGTTAGGTACTATAGCAAAAACCAAAAGCCCGTTTCAAAAGCCGAAAATAACAGGCCCTTATTCCCTACCCTCCTCTCCTTCCTACCGAATCAACCACCACCGGCGAGCCTTGTCATCCTCGTCCACGTCCCCCGCCGTTCTAGCACTTCCGCCCATCTCCTCCAGCCCCTCCACCGTCACGGCCGCGGCAGCAGATCCGGTCTCCACTCTCCTCTCCGGCCCAGATCCAGTCTGTCCCCGCCGTACCCCCGCTGCTGTCCTCCTCTTACGTGCTTGACGACGCCATGGTCCTCCAGTTCTGTACCTAAAGCCACCATCGTCGCCGCCGCTGCCATCCTCCTCTGACGTGGCTGCCTCATCCTCCCCATTCTCCTAGCTGCTAGCCTCGCCTTCCACAACCTCCAGGTATATGTTCTCCTACCCATTCCCTAGATTTGTGCGCAAATATTTTGTACGACTATGCAAACTGTGTGGTCTGGACCTAACTAGCTATATCTTTTCTATGAATACTTGGTGTCTCTTTCCATGTTTGATTTGTTACTGGTGCGCTTTGGGAGTACTGATAAACAAGGTAATATGTCAATTGATGAGGCAATATTTGTCACAATGAACCCTTTCCACTTTGAACATGTCACCTTGTGAGCAAATGACTGAACAAATTAACCGATTTGTGAGCAAATTCTTGTTGTGTGCAGTTTAGTTTGTTATGCTGTTATGATAGTGGATGGCATCAAATTGTAGTATGGTGGAGATTAACATTGCAAATTTTCTTGATGGTACCGTATGGTGGTGGATGGCATCATATTTTTCTAGGTAAACAAGTTAGCGATGACAGCACTGTAAGTTCCCTTTATCATAGCAATGGTCCAGAATACTTTGGGTGTGAACTACCACTTCATACCCTCTCATTTTATCTATGTTTTTCCTCTTGCCTCCCTGTGATTCTTTTTGTCATGGGTGCTCAATGATAGAAGGATAATTTACCATCTCCATAGCCAAAGAACCTTAAAACAACACAAGTAACATTATTTGTATTTCAGTTGGTCTATTTTACAATAGTCCGCTGCTTTTGATAACTGTTGATATGTTTTACACTCTTATGCATACATTGACAGAAGCATTGGTATTAGATGTCCACCAAGAAATTTTCCTTTTGATCTTCAGTGTATTATCAAACTGTTAGGCTGCTTACAAGTTTCTTGTGTGGCTTCTTATTGCAGTCATAACGTTTCAGCTTTCAAGGAAGCGCCATAAACGTACAAAGAAGCTGCTCATTGAGAAGGTGAAGTGTTCTGCCTACCTCTTATTGTAACTGTAGTATTGGTTAGCTTCTTTTGGTTAACTGCGAATGAAAGATAGTTACAACAACTATTATGCTATTCTTTGATGCAGTTCTGCTGGATAACATGCAACCATTGATGGCAAAGTAAGTTATAATTCATCACGACCCTTCAAAATGCATCACAGCCATCTAGGAACAGCAATGTAAAGGCTTGCTAATTTGATGTATTATTAATAACCTTGTGCTATTGTCGTTGTATACAACGAAGTTGTGCATTGATATTGTCCTTTCATTTTTTTTTATGAAATTCAGGTTAGAGTAAATAGCAAACATCTGAAGTTACATCTCATTTCCTGCTTGGGATGGATGTCTGGATATGTATCGTTACCGTTTGGCTAAAAATATCTCTTGTTTGGATTGCGTCAATATGCAAATGCAGCGAGATGGCAAATGAAATGGATTTCCTTTTTTATTTGAAAAAGGATTTTTGTTGGAATAGTCTCGCATTGTTTGTGAAAAGGTAAGTGACATAACTTAAAAGTAAGAGAGCCTCTCACCTCACAAGTTAGTTTTTAGGGATGAGAATGCCCTTACGGTCCAACGAATGGTATCAGAACTTCGTCTCTCATTTATTAGGCTTTACCGCTTAAAGAGTAAATGATGACGACTATAGAGGTTGTGTATCCTAGTAGGATTCTACAGTTCAATGGTACAAATTATGCATATTGGTACGTTAGAATGTCTATATTTCTAAAGGCTATGCATCCTCAAATGTGGAGAATCATTGAATAAGATTTTGCTATACCTATTGATCCACATTACTCTACTCAAAGGGAAGAACAAAACCTACAACTCGATGCTCAAGCATTAAATGGTTTATTTAGCGCTTTGAACGCTGATGAGATTAATAGAGTGAGCAATCTTGAGAATGCTCATGATATTTGGACAACTCTTATGAAAATCCATGAGGGAGCATCCTCGGTCAAGGAAGTTAAAATGCATAGATTGAGGATAAAATATGAGAACTTTACTATGTTGCCTCACAAAAACATCAATGAGGTATATTTTAGGTTGAACAACATAGTAAATGAGATCAAAAATAAATCTTGTGAACTAACCAATATTGATATTGTGCACAAGATGCTTAGGGCTCCACTGGACAAGTATGAGACGTTGGTGACATTATTCCTCAACTCATCTGAATTGCTAATAATGACGTCCACCAGTCTCTTGGAAAATCTCATCATTAATGAGTACAAAAAGGACAAAGAGGAGATCAAGGAGGAAACCTCATCATCAAGTAAGAAAATTCATGTATTCAACGAAAAGCATGAGTTAAGTGATAATGAGAATGGATACACAGATGAAGAAATAACTACTCATAAAGATAATGAAGGAAATCATGAAGAAGCATGGCTCATATGATGAGGGCTCAAGAAGAAGCCCATCCTCTAAGACAAAACACTACAAGACCATTAAGTGCTTTCAATGTCAAGAAAAAGGACACATCGCCTCAAAGTGTCCAAACAAAAAGGTAGATGATGATAAGCCCAAGTCATCATAAAGAATGAAGAAGGATGGCAAAAGTAGACACTTTGCCAGCTTTGCTATTATGAAAGATCCATCAACAACAATCCAACAATAGTGAGGACCCATCACTTTTTGACATATCCACATGCTTTATGGTAAAAGGTAACACTGGGGTAAATGATGATGAGCCCTTATATGATGAATTGATGGATATACTAGAGAAGCTAAATGAGTACCTTAGAAAGCAGAAGGTAAAATTCAAAGCCTTGAAGAAAGAGCCGATCTCTCTTCAAAATAATTATAAAGTGCTAAAAGAAGAGCATAGGTCTTTCCTCCTCAAGGATATCATTAAGTCTAAGGTGGATATAGACATTGTATGTTATTTATTAGATGATATACCATGCATAGCTCCTAGCCATTGCATTTTATCTAAAGCTAGCATATCCACCTCCTACAATGATTTGCTTGATATGCCTTCTTGCTCAAATGAAAATGATTTCATTTCCTCTGTGTTTGTTGAGACTAACCTTGTAGAGACAAATAAAGAATTCAATGCCCAAGTCACAAAATTGGGGAATGACTTGGAAAGAAGCTATAAAGAAAAGACCTCTTTTGACAAACTTTTGAGCAATCAAAGAAAGTCAAATGACAAGAGAAGAATTAGCTTCACCTCCAAGAAGAAGGAGAAGAGCATCAATTTCAAGCGCAATGCAAGGCACATGAATTTTTCAAAACTAAGCCTTTAGCCAAAGGTAAAAAATTAGGAACTTATTGGTATATCCTTGAAAAATTAGTTGAAAAATTCATACAAATGCATTTTGTAGGTTTTCCAAAGGTTTTACTTCAAAAAAACTAATTTAAAGTAAAAATGAGTTTCTAACACAAAACTAGAAAAATGGTATCTTCATTTGGCTTTAAAATAAAAAATAGCTCAAAATCAATTAAAAAGGAATTTGAAAAAGTGTTCAATACCAAAAACCTAGAGTTAGCTGTTTAAAAAATGTTTTGTATTTAAAAGTTTTATAAAAGGCCAACCAATCAAAGGATATTTGGTGTTGAAACTCATCTAATATCCTAGTTTGACCTAAATGGTCACAATCTAATACTTAAAATGAGTTTTTGCCATTTCAACCAAAATTATTGACATATGTTGGCTCATAAGGGTATTTATATCTCATACATGCTAATGGATGACAAAAATACCCCTCAAATGCTCATTTTGGCAATTTTGAAGAAAATATTGAAAATGAGTTTGTATTGTAAAACAAAAGCATAATTTATTAAAATCTATCTTCAAAAGGTATTTAACCTTGACATATAGTTGGAAATGCTCCAAAATAAGTTTATATTTTTGGTGAAAAGTTTTGGAGCAAATTATATCAATATTTAACTTCTCAAATTTCAATCTTCAGCATGCATTTGGTTGCACTCCGATTTGACTAGGCTGCCTTAGTGGTCTGATCGGTCCCTGTCAACAGTTTGACTGATTTTGCGAAGTAGTTTGAACAACCCCTTCTAGCAATTTGACCGCTGCTTTGCCGCCGATCTGACCAAAACCTAGAAAGTTTGGTTAAATTTGTCCAATTTGTTGATTTCCAAATCTTTCAGCCATTCCTATTTCCCCCAAAGTCAAGTTGATACTTGTTTTCATTGATAGCTATCATCAAGTACTTTTCTTGTTTCCAAATACCATCACGATCATTTTATGATATTTTCATATGGTATCTTCAAGTAGTAGCACTTTTGATCACCTTGACCTTATCATAAGATTCATTCATTTCCTTTAAGTGGTATCTATTTTTTTTCTTGTTGAGCAAAATTTTCTTTGACCAAGCTCTCTCCTACAAGTGATATCTTCTAGATTTGGTCACTACTAAGTGGTTGCTTAATCTCAAGTGGTAATTCTTGAAGATATCTCAAGTAGTATCAAGTGGCCTACAAGTGATCTACATGTGGTACCTTTATTATCTAAGTCTATCTTCAATTGGTGTTCACAAATGGATTTCAATCTTTCAAGAGAAGATCAAGTGCTCAAATTAATTTTTGTTTACAGGTGTTATCAATTGTCCTAATAAGCAGTGTCAGTTTCAAGTGGTATATGATACTTCATGGAAAAGACAAAACCACAAAAAGGTTAAAAAACCTATTATAGAGAAAAAAGTCTTTAGTGAAAAAGTTTTGGTGCTTAAAAGGGAGAGAGACAGCCATAATTGTAAATAGAGAAATCTACACTTGATCATCTATAAAGGGAGAGAGAAAGCTACAATTGCAATAGGTTTGGTCTTTTGATATAGAGGGGAGATATGACAAAATTAGAACCTTTGTGTGTCAAAGGAAGAGGCAATTGCAATATGTTTGATCTTTTGAGACAAAGGGGGAGAAGAGTTGACAAAAAGAAGTAGAATCTTTGTGTGTCAAAGGAGGAGATAGAAGTACATTTGTGTAAGGGGGAGTTTTTCTTTGTGAAAAATTTATTAAATATTTTAGGCTTACTTAAAAAAGGGGTAAAGTATTAATATTAGGAATACTATTTTACCTATTTGCACATAATGAGTTATGCATCTTGTGAATGCATGTTTTACATTTTTCATGTGCTTAATTGTCATTTATTCAATTACCGCATTCCTTTGATTCAAAATATAGGTTGAACTCCATCTCGAGCCAAACTTGAATGTGTGCATATGGTTCCATCTCATATATCTGTATGCACATGTTTAGAAGAGTTTACTCTATATTTTGATGTTTCTTTTGCATTGATTCTTCTCTTTTATCCGCATATTGTGGATCTCTACTTTGAAATATATCCCTTAAGTATACAAAATTTGTGTAGTTCATATATACTCATGTTGATTTAAATTCAATTATTTATAATTGTTGTGGTTATTATTAATTACCAAAAAGGGGGAGATTGAAGAATCTAAACCCACTGTTATAAGTTATTGGTATGTTTTGATAATTAATGATAATCACATTGTGGGACTGATATTTTTCATGAGTTGGATGAATAGGTAATGTCTCATGATGATAAAGACTTTGGATGACATCATAAATTGATTGTCACCAAGACAAGGTTTAGGATAAATGATAGCATCATGTGTTGATGAACATCAAGTCAATACCCCGAAGGGAAAATGATTATGAGTTAATCATTAAGTCAAGAGAAGACAGATCATGTGTTGATGGAGGGCAAGTGGAGAATGTACCATGTGTTGATGCATATTAAGATAAGGACCCAAACTTAAAGTGAGGATGTTCTTCATCAAGATCCAAGAGGATGTTCAAGGCAAAGGTATAACTAGCTAGGCTAAGGATTTGTTTATAATCTTTTATCAGTCTTAGTGTTTGGTTGGAAGACCGGATTGCTAGTATAAGTTGCCGTACTATTAAGAGAGATCATGTCTAGTAGCTTAAGTCTCATCATGTGTTAATAGTTTAATCTCACTTGCGCTAGCTCTCTTATGGCATGATGCCAGTATTTACGAATGTGTTTTGCAAATAGTTGTAGTTCATACATAATCCTTGCGGCATGTGAGTTAGATTTGTAAATGTATTTTGCAAATGGTTAAAGTCCATGTTCCCTGCTCCTTGTGGTATGATGCTTGTATTTGTGAATGTGATTTATAAATAGTTGTAGCTTATGCACAATCCTTGTAGCATAAGACTGTAACACCCCAGCTTAACAAAAGCCTAGAATGTCACCCACAACTACAAATACTACCAATTTAAACTATTAATTACATATTACCAACAGTTAGGCCTCAAGTATATTTTCTTAACATAATCATGAATATATAAATTTCAGTAATATGGAAATCATTGATTGACATTAAAATGAACCAATTAATGATAACCTGAATCAATAATAAATTTAACCAAAATTAATTGTTAAATAGCAACAATATAAAACCATTAAGTGCTAAAGGGAATCATTATTTAACTAGGATTGCATGGATAGAATGAATTTTTGTTCTAACAATGAATAGGTGATCATTAAGTGAAAGAAAGAGCTATAAGTACAATAACATTCATGTGCTACTTCTCGCCCATGCATGTCATCATCAATGAACACATATAAATAAACAATAAAGCAAGGGTGAGTCCATGACTCAACAAATACACAATAGATTAATAAACAAGGCCAACCATCATATGAACAATTCATATCCATTCACCATTATCTCAATTTCACGTATTCATTCTCAATAAGTTCCACAAATATGTCTCATTATTCTCTTTTCATGAATGCAATTCTCATGCACGTGTCTCAACTTCTCTTTAACATATACCGGTATAGCGGAGTATCATACTCATTGGTGTCCACTCAAGCTCACCTTTTTTTGTGGGGACCTCAAGCCTGTCCTTTTTCATACAGGGATCACAAGCATGTACTTCGCATACAAGGACCTTATCCCACTCCTGTGGGTCACATCTTCCCATCATGAATGCTTAACATGCAATGCAATAGTTATATTTTTCTTTAGTTCATTTTTAGCATTAAACAATTGGTATAAACATCATTCTATTGTATTCATCAACATCAACATTTTATCATAAGCATGTGAGCAATATAAATCAGGCATATATGAATAATCATGGTAAGTATTTATTTAACAAAATAACAATTTCAAACACTCGAATACCATTCTACCATGCACTTACCTTTTCTAGTTGTGATGACCGGGTTGATTAAAAGATAACACTAACCCCGATGTTACTCCTCCTATAGTAATTACTCAATCTTAATACAAGCTACGGTAATACAAGATAATAATAAAATGACAACACTCCTGCATGCTTTCCAACTCCACAATTCTATTCTTTACCAAACAGTCACTCATGCTGCCCTGGTACTAAAACTGATATAACTTCCAATTCCTAAGTCCTATCATAGTAAACAATACTAGTTCTGGAAACTACACAAAATTTATTACAAGTTCTTATCTGTTCACAAATCTAGATTAAATCATTTAACCATCTATTTTTAACCCAGAACATATATCTATCATCTTCTGGACGGTAGGCTTAATATTTTCATATATATTAATCTACACAAGCAAATCCAGTAAACCATAACATTTTCAGAATCTATAAAAAATTGTATACCTCTTTCTAGTTATGCCTAAAAATTAATTCTATTATCTACCAATTCAATTTAATAATTTCCCATGACTGCCTCCAACAGCTACCGGTTCTGGACAACAGTCTTCCAAAATTCACAACTTTTGTTCTACCCATCCAAAATTCATATTCTTGGATTCTCTAATATACTTAGACAATTATCTACATTTTTTACATAGATCAAATACCCTATTTCATCCATTTAATATTTTTAATCTACAGATTACCAAGTGCTGCCAAAAGATGATAATTTTCTAGACAGCAGGCTTACAAAAAAAATCGTAACTCAAAATTTAACTATCCAATTGACGTAATTAGGTACTGTACAAAAATCTAACATAATTCTCTACGACTATCTAGTAGATGACATTGTCATATTAAACCTAACTAGAATCCAAAATCACAAATGAAATCTATATTAGATAAGCCAATATACTAATCGAACCCCTGATGAAAACTTGCTACTCCTCTCTAACCCCGACTCTAATCTCTAATACAATTGGTAGAATAGAGAGAGAAAATCCTTATCGTTATCCTGGTGAAGAATGCCAAGATTGTGACCCCTTCCTCACCTTCTCTTTCCTTCTCCCTTCTGATCATTGCCCAGTCGTGCTATTCCTTTCCCCGTAGCTTTTCCCTTAGTTTTTCATGATTCTAAAGTTTGCGAATGTATTTTATAAATTTATTGAAGTGTATGTACTCTTGTCTCTGCTGGAAATTGTAAGGCATTATGACCATGCCCTGTGAGGTTGGTCTGATCGGGGTGGTACAAACGACTATGTGTGAGTTGTTGGACTAGCCTGCGGTATGACTACTCTGAGTGTGGTAGTATGAATGAGGCAATCTAACTAACTTGTTTGGGCAGTTGTAGGATCAAGAATAACTGACTAGAGGGGGTGGGGTTGAGTAGGAGGTCATCCCATGTGTATGATGAGTAATTGACATAGGTTTAGCTAAGTCGAGTTTGGTTTGGGTGGTTTGGACCTTGACGTTGCGTGGTGCAACAGGCTCGGTCGGACTTTTGGTCAAACTTGGTCGTATGGGATTAGGTTGCATATTCTGATGATTCGACAGGTTTGGACTTCGTTATGGTAAGTATGATGGTATTTATGCTTTGATGTATCGAGCGGTGCTATTTGACGTGTTTCTTGTCTGTGTGACTGCAGGACGTCGAGACGGAGTCATGGCGAGACACGGAGGACTGGACTAGGCGCAGGTGGCGCTGAGGTCAGAACAGTCAGGAGGTGTCGAAGACGACGTGGACTCGAGGTGGTTGCGAGGCGTGCGAGACAAGGAGCGCGGAAGCTTCCCGGAAGGTGCAGAGGGGCGAATCGGGAATTTCGCAAGACTGCACAAGCGGGAGCGGGCTCCGTTGGAAATAGCGGGCGTAACGGGGCGGAGACCCGTTAGCCATGGGCTATAAATAGGTGGAGAGGGCTGCATGCCCACTTGAGCACTTGAAAGGAATTTAGGGTTTGCTAGAGTCAAAAGAGTCTTTAGTGGTTGTTTTGGCTTTAGGCTTTAGTGGTTGAGGTTTGTTGGTGGAGGCAGAGGTGTGCTCCCTGCTTGTCCCCTTCGTAGCTTTCCAGAGTGTGTTCATCCCTCCTCAAGCATGTATGGGTGTGTTCTTGAGGTTTGAGAGTGGGAGAGGATGAGACGAAAGCTTGTAATCATTCCTCTTGTATCAATCATGTATCTCTCTTCCTCTAGATCAATATGAGATGGTGTTTGTTTCTATTTGAGCTCTCTGTCATTTTTCCTTCGATAACCTCTTTTGGAGATTTCTTGATTTCTTGGTTTTGAGTTCTTGCCTGCTGGGATTGGCCAAAATGGGTTGCTCTGTGATGGGTTAGTGCTTCAAGATCGTTTGATCGAGTTTCCCTAGAGCAAACTTAATTTTATTCTCAGATTTCCTTTTTGAGTTCCCCTGTTCATGGTTTGCATTTCTAGGGTTTGAGGCTGTTCTTGATTCCCTCCGCGAGATGGCTTGAAATTTGGCATGGAGAGTCCAGAGGCTATCAACTAGCTTCCCTCAAAATTTCATGGCCAGAGGATCAACGATTGAGGAGTAATTTGATTTTTGGTGGAGGCTCTGTAAGTTTTCAGGATTTAGCCCTTTTCTGAATTTCTAGGGTTTGGTGTTATTTTCGATTTCCTTCACGAGATGGCATAAAACTTGGCATGAGAGGTCCAGAGGCTATTGCTAACATATCCTCAAAGTTTAATAACCAAATGATCAAAGATGAAATGGGAAATTGAGTTTTTGGGCAACCCTCTGTACTTTTCAGGTTTTTGTCCAAATTCTGAATTTCTTGCTTCTAAGTTTGATTTCTTTGTTTTCCAAGCCCTCCTTGCTATTTGATATTTAGTGGTGATTCTCTGGGACTAAAAGATTGGAAGCAAACCCTTGTTTTCTCTATTTTTATCTTGTCTTTAGTAAGTTCTCCATTCCTGTTTTCAGCTACTTCTTGCTGCAGATTTCAGCCTCTTCTTGCTGCTGTTTTCAGCCAATTGAAGTGCAGTTTTTAGCCAATTTGCAGTGTTGTTTTCAGCAAAGTGAAGTGCTATTTTCAGCCATTTGAAGTGCAGTTTTAGCCAATTTGCAGCTCTCTTTTGCTGTGCAGTTTGGCTCATTTTCAGCAGCAAAATAGTCTCTATTTAGAGCATTTGTAGTGGCAGTTTTCAGCAGCAAAGGGAGTCCTTTTTGGGCTATTTTCAGCTGCTGTCTTGAACAGCGAAGAGTTCATTTTCAGTCTTCTCTTTGATATGTTCTGGGAGTCTCTTTTGTCCAATTAGCAAACTTCTTCTGGCTTCATAGCTTTTTAGCTATTGGAGAGAAGTTGCAAGTAGATACTTGTGCGGGGATGAATTTTTAGAGACCGACATTCACCCCCCCTCTGTCGCCATTTCGGTCCTACAATTGGTATCAAAGCCGGTTAGCTCTAATCAATAGATCTTAACCGGTCTCAAGAGGCATAGAGACGGACAAGTACTCGACCAAGCCGCCCATTTTCGATGGCATCGATTACCCCTTCTGGAAGAGCCGAATGGAGACATACATCCAGGCTCAGGGGTACGCTATCTGGCGCAAGGTCAAGGTCCGGTTTGTTGTTCCTACCGATGAGAACATCAATGCTGGGAATATGCATGATGTTGAGGCAAATGCTAAGGCAAGGAACATCATTATCCAAGGCCTGAGTTGTAGCGAGTTCGATCGCATCTCCCACCTGTCGTCCGCCTACGATATCTGGGTGACCCTCGACGCATACCATGAGGGCACCACCCAGATCAAGATGGTTTGACAGGACCAGTTCAAGCGGGAATACAACAAATTCGAGATGCTTGCTGGTGAGTCTCTAGATGAGTGCTTCGCACGGTTCCACAAGATCTTGAGCAACCTCCGAGCGGTCGGTCTCACATACCCCGACTCGGACAACGCTCGTCAGATGCTTGCGGCACTCGATCTGCGTGTGTGGGAGATGAAAGTGACCAACATCAAAGACACGACAGACCTCTCGACCTTGACTCTTGACGCGCTGTACTCGCGCCTCAAGACTCACGAGATTGACGTTGTCTCTCGTAGGTCGAAGTCACAGTCGATGTCTTTGGTCACCGATCCCGTTTCAGCTTCTGGTCTCTCTTCTGAGTCTTCTTGCGGTTTCTCCCTTGCTGCTCTCTGTGACATAACTGATGATCAGTTAGAGCAGCTTGCGGATGAGCAGCTTGCCCTCCTTGCTCGAAGATTCTCCCACGCTTACAAAGAGAGGAGGGACAGAAAGAGAGGAGGACCCGTGATTTGCTTCGAGTGTGGTGGCCCCAACCACATCCGAGCAAACTGCCCCAAGCTTGGGAAGGGCAAAGGTGACTACGGCGGTTCGGGCAAGAACGACTACACCGACAAGAACCGCAACACGAAGCCCGAACCGCAACACGAAGCCCTCAGCACCTGCTCAAGGCAAGAAGAAGTTCTGCAACTTCGGGAAGGCCAAGAAGCTCTTCCACCGCGTCCTCACCGCCTTCGACGACCTCGACCTCAGCGAGGTGGAGGGATGGAGCGACGACGACGGGACGGGTGACCAAGAGCCCAAGGATGGCAACGACGACTTCTCCAGCATGTGCTTCATGGCCCTCGAGGGCGAACTCAGCGACAGCGAGCTGTACTCCGTCTCGGACGAGGTATGTCCCACCTACGACCAGCTCAATCATGCTTTTCTTAAGCTAGGTGGTTTTCATGCTAGAGCTAAGGCTAGGTGTGCTGAGTTAGAGAAGGAAATAGATAGACTGTCACTAGAGATTATTGCTCTTACATCTGCTCCCTCTAGTGATGATTGTGATACATGCTCTGCTTTGCTGGTTGATATGGAGAAATTAAGGACCTCGCATGATAGTTTGTCCTCCGAGCTTGATATTTTTAAGGTGGAGAATGTTAGTCTGCTTGCTGAGCTTGAGATGAGTAGAGTAGCGCCTATTTCATCTACTGTTGTTGAGACTACTTCTGGCACCTCATGTGAGGATAAGGACAATGCTTTTAGAGGTCATTACACCATGCTGCTTGATCTGCCCGAGTCTTGTGAAAACTGTAATAACTTGAAGATGAACCTAAAACGGGCAGATCATAAAATATCTGAGTTGTATGCTTGGCTGTGTGAACCAGTTGCGTCATGCTCGAACTGTCCTAGATTAACTGCTGAACTTGAATCTGTTTCCAAGCAGTTTCAAGAAATGATTGACCACAATAAGAAATTGGCTAATTATGCTTCTAAGGACCCTGTTAGCTCACCATGCAAAAATTGTGATAAACTAAAAATTGACTTGATTGCATTGGAAGAAAAGTGTGTGAAGCTAACTAAGGACTTACTAGAGAAGCCACAATCTTGTTATGATGTGATTGCTGAGGAGGGGGAGAAGCCCCAGGGTAAGGTAGAGACGCCTAGCGACGTGAACCAACCGGCTAGCAGTAGGACTGTCCATTCAGAGTCGGCTGTGTGTGCACAAGCCATTCTTTCCTCTGCTGTTGGTTCTTCATCTGCTCCCTTACCTCCTGCTGTTCCCTCTTCTCCCTGCTCTTCTTGCACCTCTCTCTTTCGGGAGTGTCAGTATCTTATGAACACTCTCGAGAGATTTGTAGGAGGCAAGAAGAAGCTTAATCTTATTCTAGACCAATCCAAGATTTGTAAGTTCAATCAAGGTCTAGGATATGACTTCTATGAGGATATGAGGAAGCATCCACCTGCTATTCTCCGACCCATCTTAGGAGGTGTGATCAAGGTTGAGCCCAGATCTGATGAGGTCAAATTCAAATCAGCGGGCTTTGTCCAAGGGATCTCTGACAGTAAGGTGATTCCACCTGTTGCTTCGGCCTCTCAGAAGGCGAAGCCTCTTCGTGCTACTTCCACCTCTCAGAAGGTGAAGTACCACTGCACCTTCTGTCAGAAGGATGGGCACTCGATCGAGAGATGCTTCAGGCGCGCTAGGATTACGCGTAGAGACTGTGCAGAGGCACTTAGGCGTATTCAGGGTCAGCTCCAGATCCTGAGTGCTCCTAAGACTAGCACGAGGTCCATGTTTGCTTCTGACGGGTTTGGGCAGCATCGAGGACTTGGTTTTTCTGAGTCTTCTGGTTTTCGTCCTCATGCTGCTCCGGGTCGTGACTTCCACCGTCCTGAGGGTATATCTCGTTTCCCCCATCGAGACAGTTACCCACGGTGTGATCTGCGTGTTGCCGGTGTTCCGACTCGCTCTCCCGTAGCAGTCGGACCCCGCAACAGCTTCAGGTCTGCTCACAGACCTTATGCTTCTTTGAGTCACGGAGAGCGTAGGGTAGATAGAGGTCAGTCGTGTTTGACTACTTCATCTGCTCCACGTGTTACTCAGTATTGGGTGCCAAAATCACTCTTGATTTAACCCAGTACTGAGACTTTACTCTCTCATTGACTCAGGTTCGCCGGGCTAGGAAGGGAGAGGTTTGGCTTGTAGACTCCGGTTGTTCTCGTCATATGACCGGAGACTCACGTTGGTTCTCTTCCCTAGCCCGCGCTCCAGGTGATGAGATGATCACCTTCGGAGATGCTTAATCTGGGCGCGTCATCGCCAAAGGTACTGTGCGTATTAATGCTTCTTTTATTCTTAAGGATGTTGCTTTGGTTAGTAAGCTGTTTTATAATTTGCTTTCGGTTTCTCAGCTTACCGATGACGATTATGAGGTGAGCTTTAAGAAAAATGCTTGCAAAATTCTTGATTCCTCGGGTAGTCTGGTTTGCGGGATTTCACGTTATGGGAGGATCTTTCGTGCTGATTTTTCTGAGTCTTCTGGTGATCCTCTCCGCTGTTTAGTTGCCTCAGAGTCCCGTGATTTGACCTTCTGGCATAGGAGACTTGGTCATATTGGATTTGACCATTTGACCCGAGTTAGCGGCCACGACCTTATTCGTGGTCTGCCAAAGCTCAAAATGGTCAAAGATCTTGTTTGCGCTCCATGTCGGCACGGCAAGATGGTTGCCGCTTCACATCCTCCGGTCACTGTGACCATGACTGATGCACCGGGACAGCTGCTCCATATGGACACTGTTGGATCAGCTCGAGTGCAGTCAGCCGGAGGGAAGTGGTATGTTCTTGTTGTGGTTGATGACTATTCGAGATTTTCTTGGGTGTTTTTCTTAGCCTCGAAGGATGAGAAATTTTCACTTTTCCAAGGTCTTTTCGGTAGGCTTTCTGTTGAGCTCCCGGGTGCCTTACGAGCGATCCGCAGTGACAATGGCACGGAGTTCAAGAATTCCTACTTCGAGAGTTTCTGTGGTGAGACAGGTGTAGAGCACCAGTTCTCTTCTCCGCACGTCCCACAACAAAATGGCGTTGTGGAGAGGAAGAACCGTACCTTGGTCGAGATGGCCAGGACGATGCTTGATGAGTACTCTACACCGCGGAAGTTTTGGGCTGAGGCTATAGCTACCGCGTGCCATGTCTCAAATCGAGTATTTCTTAGGGCACACTTGCACCACACTTCTTATGAGTTGAGATACGGGCGAAAGCCCAGCGTCTCTCATTTTCGTGTGTTTGGTTGCAAGTGCTTTATTTTGAAGTCAGGGAACCTAGACAAGTTCGAGTCATGTTCTTGTGATGGTATCTTTCTAGGTTACTCGCCTTCTTCGCGGGCTTATAGGGTTTGGAACTGTGAGTCTAGTAAAATGGTAGAGATCTGTGAGGTGACCTTCGATGAGGCCAGTCCGGGGACTAGACCCGATATCTCAGGTTCTTTAGAGTAGTCCGAGCCCATCTTTGTGGATGATGAGGATGATGGAGATGAGGGTTGTCTACCCGATCCAGTCTCTCATCCACCCCTTGAGGTGCCGTCTTCCACTGCACCCCGAGGCGATCAGCCCTTGCCTTCTGCGTCTTCTGGAGCTAGTGGCTCTGTTCCTACCTCTTCTGCTCATGAGGTAGAGGCCACTTCTTCATCTCATCTAGGACCTCGTAGACACATTCAGAAAGCTCATCCTTCCAAGCAGATTATTGGAGACCTTTTCGAGCGTGTGACTCGCTCAAAATCTGGCTTATCTCAATTCTATCTTCATTCTGGTTTCATTGCCTCATTTGAGCCCAAAGATGTTTCTCATGCTCTTTCCGATGAGTCTTGGGTCAATGCCATGCATGAAGAGCTAGAAAACTTTGAGAGAAACAAGGTCTGGTCACTTGTTGAGCCCCCGCGAGGTCACAATATCATTGGAACCAAGTGGGTGTTCAAAAACAAGCAGAGTGAGGATGGGGTAGTCATTCGAAACAAGGCTAGACTGGTAGCTCAGGGGTTTTCCCAGGTTGAGGGTCTAGACTTCGAGGAGACCTTTGCCCCTGTAGCTCGACTTGAAGCCATTAGAATCCTGCTTGCCTTTGCAGCTTCTAAGGGTTTCAAGCTTTACCAGATGGACGTGAAGAGTGCCTTTCTCAATGGCCTTATTGAGGAGGAAGTCTACGTCCGACAGCCTCCAGGTTTCGAGAACCCCAAATACCCTAACCATGTCTTCAAGCTTTCAAAAGCGCTGTATGGACTTAAGCAGGCTCCTAGAGCTTGGTATGAGAGGCTTAAGTCCTACTTGTTGAGTCATGAGTTTGAAATGAGTAAAGTAGATAAGACCTTGTTTATCCGTAGGCTTGGTAATGACCTTCTGCTCGTCCAAATCTATGTCGATGATATCATCTTTGGCGGTTCTTCCCATGCTCTGGTTTCACAGTTCTCGAATGTCATGAGCACCGAGTTTGAGATGAGCATGATGGGCGAGTTGACCTTCTTCCTTGGCTTCCAAATCAAGCAGACTCGAGAGGGTACCTTCTTGCATCAAGGCAAGTACACTCGTGACCTCCTGAGACATTTCGACATGAGTGATGGTAAGCCGGTGTCAACTCCGATAGCTTCTACAGCCTATCTTGACCCAGATGAGGATGGCGAGCCAGTTGATCAGAAAGAATACAGAAGTATGATCGGCTCCCTTCTTTACCTCACTGCCTTGAGACCAGACATACACTTCTCAGTGTGTCTATGTGCTCGTTTTCAGGCTTCTCCTCGCGTATCTCACCGCCAGGCGGTGAAGCCCATCTTTCGGTACCTTCGAGCTACCATTGACTATGGTATCTGGTACTCTTCCTCATCCTGTCTTTCCTTGAGAGCCTTCTTGGATGCAGACTTTGCCGGCTGTAGGATAGATAGGAAGAGCACCTCTGGCACCTGGCAATTCATTGACACTTCTCTTGTTTCCTGGTCTTTGAGGAAGCAGTCCGGAGTTGCACAGTCCACCGCAGAGGCTGAGTACGTTGCTGCAGCTAGCTGCTGTAGCCAAGTACTTTGGATGGCTTCGACCCTGCGGGACTTTGGGTTGGTCATAGATATTGTTCCACTCTTCTGTGATAACACTTCTGCGATTAACATTGCTAAAAACCCAGTGCAGCACTCTCGGACCAAGCACATTGATATTCGATACCACTTCCTTAGAGACCATGTAGAGAAGGGTGATATAGTGCTCCAGTTTGTGGAGAGTGACCACCAGTTGGCTGACATCTTCACCAAGCCTTTGGATAGTTCGAGGTTTTCAGCTCTGCGGGGATAGCTTGGGGTGGTTTGTCCTTACGGACTGTAGTGAGGGGGAGCTTTGGGCTTTACTGCTTTACTGTATGGATTATGCTTCTGTCTCATTTCTGTTGCATTGCATTCAGGGTGCATTTGGGTTTTGTCCTTCCAGCATAGGTTAGAGTGTTTTTCTTGCCGAGTTGCTTAGACTTCTTACTCTTATCTTGTGCTTCCAGGATTAGCTGCTTCTTATCTCACTAGGTCGAGCTCATTCACTTCTTGTAGGTTCTAGCGAGGGTTGGGCCACCCTCGGGTAGACAGGGTACGTGTTTGCTCTCTAGTGTGTGATTTACGGTCAGCTGATGTCCTGGAGTCATATGGGGTAGATGAGAGTCAGTCTGAGCCATAGTTGTCTCTATATCTTATCTATGCTTTAAGGACTACCTGTTTGGTTTTATTTGCCAGCTTGTCAATTTTATTGCTTTGGTTCAGGGGGAGTTCATTTGGGAGCTTCTGAAGCTTAAACTTGACATAACTTAACTTGAACTTAAAGCTGGAACACATGTTGAGGGGGAGTTGGATTTTCTGCATTTTCAGCTTTTAGCATTGTAATATAACTATATTGAGCCCTGATTATTATCCTGTTATGACATGTTTACAATGCTATACACCTTGCCATGATTCGTGCTTTATGTGCTAGATTGATCATGACTTCATATGTGTAGACTAGCTTCTACCATGATAAGCTAATTAAAATTGCTCAACTTGAATTAAAACTTGTCATGCTAGCATTTGAGTCTAGTCCTCCTTGAGCTATCTTTTTATGATACATGCCATATCAACTAGGCTTAGCTGAGCGTTGAATCTCTTATTGAGCCGTAGATTGAGCTATTTTAGTCTCCTGATGTAGCATGAGGTAGTACAACATGTTTACAAAGCAAAAAGATCTCTTTTGTGCGAAAAAACTGATTTCACCAATTCTTTCTCATGAGACGGCTTGCCATTGCACTAGGCATGAACTCAGGGGGAGTTTTGGATGACCTAGGCTATCTTCTTAAGCTTATTGCTTGGAGTAGTCGCATAAGGCTTGAGATCTAGCACATAAACAAAAAATTGGGTTGGAAACGACCATATGCTTTCAAAAGACAATGTTTAATGTGCTCAATTTGCTTAATCTACACAAAGAATCAAGTACTTGCGCCAATGTTTTATTCTTGAGCATAGCACTCTAGTTGGTCTCAATATTAGTTTCTTGGTTCCGCTTAGCTTAATTGACATGGCCGGCATCATCCTTGGATATCTCGAGTTAGGCTTTACTTCTTGATGACTTGACATTCTCACTTAATGCACTATATTTCAGATTGTCATCTACGTGTTCTAGCTAGCTTATACATGTCATGTCATGATCTAGATAGCTTTTTATAGAGTTATGGCTTGGTGTATCTCATTATGGTCATTATGGATAATTCTCATGGCTCACAATGCTTAAAAATAATCAGACTTCAGCCATTTCATCCATATTTGTGATCTTATTCTCTATTTGGTATTCTTGATGTGTTTATTGCCAAAAGGGGGAGAATAGAGAAGAAAAAGCTAGTTTGGGATCATTTTAGAGCTTTGGAGAACAATTTGCTCTTTCAGTTGTTGCTCTAGTGTTCCTTCTGTCGACATGGTCATTAGCTTCATTTTCTTGTCTTTGGACCATGTTGGTTACTTCAAACTCAAACTCAACTTTGTGCTTTTTCGGAGTTTGTCAATATACTCATCAAGGGGGAGATTGAGAGACCATGTGGAGGTCATCCCATGTGTATGATGAGTAATTGACATAGGTTTAGCTAAGTCAAGTTTGGTTTGGGTGGTTTGGACCTTGACGTTGCGTGGTGCAACGGGCTCGGTCGGACTTTTGGTCAAACTTGGTCGTATGGGATTAGGTTGCATATTCTGATGATTCGACAGGTTTGGACTTTGTTACGGTAAGTATGATGGTATTTATGCTTTGATGTATCGAGCGGTGCTATTTGACGTGTTTCTTGTCTGTGTGACTACAGGACGTCGAGACGGAGTCATGGCGAGACACGGAGGACTGGACTAGGCGCAGGTGGCGCTGAGGTCAGAACAGTCAGGAGGTGTCGAAGACGACGTGGACTCGAGGTGGTTGCGAGGCGTGCGAGACAAGGAGCGCGGAAGCTTCCCGGAAGGTGCAGAGGGGCGAATCGGGAATTTCGCAAGACTGCACAAGCGGGAGCGGGCTCCGTTGGAAATAGCGGGCGTAACGGGGCGGAGACCCGTTAGCCATGGGCTATAAATAGGTGGAGAGGGCTGCATGCCCACTTGAGCACTTGAAAGGAATTTAGGGTTTGCTAGAGTCAAAAGAGTCTTTAGTGGTTGTTTTGGCTTTAGGCTTTAGTGGTTGAGGTTTGTTGGTGGAGGCAGAGGTGTGCTCCCTGCTTGTCCCCTTCGTAGCTTTCCAGAGTGTGTTCATCCCTCCTCAAGCATGTATGGGTGTGTTCTTGAGGTTTGAGAGTGGGAGAGGATGAGACGAAAGCTTGTAATCATTCCTCTTGTATCAATCATGTATCTCTCTTCCTCTAGATCAATATGAGATGGTGTTTGTTTCTATTTGAGCTCTCTGTCATTTTTCCTTCGATAACCTCTTTTGGAGATTTCTTGATTTCTTGGTTTTGAGTTCTTGCCTGCTGGGATTGGCCAAAATGGGTTGCTCTGTGATGGGTTAGTGCTTCAAGATCGTTTGATCGAGTTTCCCTAGAGCAAACTTAATTTTATTCTCAGATTTCCTTTTTGAGTTCCCCTGTTCATGGTTTGCATTTCTAGGGTTTGAGGCTGTTCTTGATTCCCTCCGCGAGATGGCTTGAAATTTGGCATGGAGAGTCCAGAGGCTATCAACTAGCTTCCCTCAAAATTTCATGGCCAGAGGATCAACGATTGAGGAGTAATTTGATTTTTGGTGGAGGCTCTGTAAGTTTTCAGGATTTAGCCCTTTTCTGAATTTCTAGGGTTTGGTGTTATTTTCGATTTCCTTCACAAGATGGCATAAAACTTGGCATGAGAGGTCTAGAGGCTATTGCTAACCTATCCTCAAAGTTTCATAACCAAATGATCAAAGATGAAATGGGAAATTGAGTTTTTGGGCAACCCTCTGTACTTTTCAGGTTTTTGTCCAAATTCTGAATTTCTTGCTTCTAAGTTTGATTTCTTTGTTTTCCAAGCCCTCCTTGCTATTTGATATTTAGTGGTGATTCTCTGGGACTAAAAGATTGGAAGCAAACCCTTGTTTTCTCTATTTTTATCTTGTCTTTAGTAAGTTCTCCATTCCTGTTTTCAGCTACTTCTTGCTGCAGATTTCAGCCTCTTTTTGCTGCTGTTTTCAGCCAATTGAAGTGCAGTTTTTAGCCAATTTGCAGTGCTATTTTCAGCCATTTGAAGTGCAGTTTTTAGCCAATTTGCAGCTCTCTTTTGCTGTGCAGTTTGGCTCATTTTCAGCAGCAAAATAGTCTCTATTTAGAGCATTTGTAGTGACAGTTTTCAGCAGCAAAGGGAGTCCTTTTTGGGCTATTTTCAGCTGCTGTCTTGAACAGCGAAGAGTTCATTTTCAGTCTTCTCTTTGATATGTTCTGGGAGTCTCTTTTGTCCAATTAGCAAACTTCTTCTGGCTTCATAGCTTTTTAGCTATTGGAGAGAAGTTGCAAGTAGATACTTGTGCGGGGATGAATTTTTAGAGACCGACATTCACCCCCCCCCTCTGTCGCCATTTCGGTCCTACACTTAATTAAAAATGTTTTGCACAATCAAGGCTTAAATTCTTTTTTTCACTAAGGCACCGCAAAGCTATGTCAATACTATATATAATTCTAGCTGCGCAATTCAATTCAATTAATTTTCTAGATATGTAAATATGGAAAGTAAAGACAAAGAGATAAACCATAATGGAGATAAATGATATTTTCCCGTGGTCTCAAAGACTTTCTGGTCTTCTCTAATCCACGTTGAGGTAAGTCCAAGTGGATTAGACCGGCTCCACGGATTAAGTCTAACACCTCAAGTCCACTAAAGTTGCTCTTCCTTCACTCTAGAGATGGCGAGCACCACACCACTCACAACTATACCAGGTCTCTTCATAAGTTCTTTAAAGAGGTCATTGCACAAACTCTTCCAAGCCGTCTAGGTGTCGGCAACCACCAAGAGTAATTAGTCACGATGCTTGCTTGAAATTTTTTCAAGTGCCACAAGGATCAACTAATGATGCAATACATTTGAATGCTCTCAATAACCTCAAATGTGAAAATGGAGCTATCAAGTGAGCTCGTTTTTAGGAGTGCCTTTATATTATATAAACTATACGATGCTACATAGTGATGAAAATATATATTTGTGTAGCACCACATTACTTTTGGGTCAAGACGAGCAAGAGTTCGAGCTAGACCCATTTTGGAATCCAATTTGGCATCCAAAAATAGCACCGACTTCAAATATGCATAACTTTCACATAAAAAGTCTATTTGAGCTCCACGAGTACTTGATTGAAAGCTTATCTTGTTCTCTTTTCAACGAATCTAGCTCCACCTCCAAGTTCCTTCTAAGCACATCGCAATCATCAATAGAAAGTGTTGTATCATTTGTTTGGGCCAATTTGGTCCTTGTAATCGTACCGGGCTTGGCCCATCTGGTGGCTACTATTCATGTAGTACTGTTCACACATGAACAGTACCATGAATAGAATCACCTCACCACTTTCTAGCTTTATGTGGCTCCTCCTCCCCTATTTAAGGTGGCTGCACCCCTCTAGTCTCCTTAGATTTTGTTTAGTTAAAAATTAGCTACATTACAAGCTCATATATTGGTTTGTGTCGACTAGACTAACTCTAAATACTACTTTGGAATCCCACCATATTGAGTATTTCAATCCTATTTGTAGTTTTTAGATTGCTTATTATCTTGTTCTTGCTTGTTCTTCAATTACATGCAGGAATAGACCTTCGTAGTCAGGTTGATCGTGCTTTTGCAAGGTTGATAACAATATTGGAGTTAGTTCAGCAATTGCCAGGCATATTGGTCTTATGTGATTGGTAGCCAAATCGTGAGAGTCGTCTCCTCAAATCGAATTATCGTTCTCATCAGAAGATCAGGACATCAATCGTCACATCGGTGGTCCCATATGGCTACAAGTTTCCACAAAAAATTTTAGCAAGTTTAGCCCACGAGATTGAAAGATATAGTAGTTTCAATTTGAGCCTGAGATGGAGATATAGCAGTTACAATTTGAGCCCGAGATGGTTTCTAGTCCAAATAGGATTCCGTTTCCAAGACAGCTTCAGTAAAACGGGCATAACTTTTGCATACAGTGTCCGTTTTTTATGTTCTTGTACTCGTTAGAAACCTAACGATAAGCCCAATCCAAAAAAAAATGACTAGCATAGCTAGTCACCCTCGAAGGGTCTCAAAATTGCCCATCTTTGGACCCGAATTCGTGTCACAAGTTTTTGCCTTCTGTTTTTGCCCTTTTTCTGGTCTCCCCTTCAGAATTTTGGTTTTGCCTCAACCACAGAGTTGTAAATCTCATCAAACCTTTCAAATGAGCATATATAAGGCATATAAAACTTTGCCCCTTTCATATTTGAAACTAGCTATTATTTTCTTCTTAAACTAGAGGGTTGTTTACATTGCACGTTATTCCTATCTTTGTGTTCTACATCTTGTGAACCATCTTGTGCCCTTGGACAAAAGGTTGAGTAGTGGGCTAGCATCTCTCCTAGCACTTGGTGTGATATTTTTCTTTGCTTACATCAAGTCACCTTGATCTTTACGTGTGCGTTCATACACTAGACTTCTTTTTCTAGGCTAGGATTAGCAACATTGACTAGTAATTTGAATAATTATTCAACTTACAATTAATGATTTGATTGTTGCTAATCCTTGCTACCATACTAAAGCCTATCCTAGCTCCACCTTCTACCATCGTACATGTACTAGTTGCTTACAATTGCTCTGTCAATCTTCGACAAGCGTTTGACACCGACACTAGTTGCCAGTCATCACCTGTTTTGCTTGGTAAGAACTGATAAGAACTTGGTATTAGTTTGAGTGTGAGTGACTTTGAGCCTCTAGATCGTAGTAGTTAATAGGAACATATACTTATGATTTGTTTCCTAATTTTCTACTAACAATGACTGGCTTGAGGAAGTTGGTAGATTACGATGACATAAGCATATTTGAACTTAAAAGGAAACAACTACCGTCATACATCTTGCCACTCACCACTGAGAGTACGTACTTTGAGAGACAGAAACTTGATCCTTATGAGAAGATAGCATGGCAAGGATGGCGCTGATTGATGATGTTCAATATTGGTGGTTGAATCTCAAGTAACACTACATGTACACATGGGAGGAGATGAAGAAGAAATTACAATGTCATTTTGTACCTCCACCACCCACGGCCGCAAGTGAGGTGCAACATAAGGTAATTGAAAATGCTGACATTGTTTTGGTTACTATTCTATCTACAGATACCACCGAGATGCTTGAAGAGATGGAAGACAATCTGGCGCATCTTATGTCATTAGAGAAGAAGTTTCAGGTACCTACAGTATCTGGTGAGAACGATAATGACAAAGGTATTGATATGATGCTACAGCAAGACATAGAACAACATTGTGAGTATATACCTACTGTAGTGCAATCTTTTGATATTCCTTGCATTGACTTGAATGAACCATGTGCTGATCTGAATTCTCATAATTTTGCACAAGTTGAATTAATTACACATAAGGAAGTATTTGATATAATATCCCCTGTTGATGCATTGTGTTATATCGTGCTTAATGAGGCCGTTAGTTTGGAATGTGATATGGAGAAGATTTCTAACCTTTCATCTCTAAATTCTCTATCTAGCACCTACACATACTGTTTTAAATTAATTGAAGATTATAGTATAGACAATCAATTTCTTGTATATCGAATATGCATAACTTGTGATCACATGGATGAATTGAAGCTTGTTGTTTTGAACAACAATTTTTGTATGCTGAATTATGAGAGAAAAATAAAATTTAGTGACCATTCAATGTCTATGTGTTCATTTCTTATTGCACCATCTAGTATTGACAATCTAAATAATAAAGTTGATGTATGGAAAAACGTACAAATCTTTTCACCTTTGCTAGATGAATTTGCTATTGCTCGACTGAAATCTGATTATATAGATGAACTTTGTTTGATTTCAAAAGTTATAGCCTTGCCCATCTGTGCTACCACTGCAAGTTTACAACTTCAAATATTTAAATTGTATAAATGCTTTACTTACATTTGGAAGACCAGTAGCAATAATTGATGTGTGAGAAATTTTATTTCGCTCATTAACATATATGATTATTCTTTAGGTAATAATACTTGCAGCTGTTTTATAATATTAATTGTGCATGAACAAAGAACCGTGAAAACAGATGACATGTACATATACCATACACACACCTTGGCTTCTTTGTTACCCTGATTTTAGCTTATCAAAAGCCAAGGATGGTTTTATTTTCAAGAAAGGGAGGATGATGAGAACATGTCCCCTATGGATACAACCATACTTGCTATGCTTGTTGTTCCAATTTACAAGAGCTCCTACGCACTATTTAAATTATCAGGTGGGCTCGTTTTTAAGAGTGTTTTTATATTATATGAACTATATGATATTATCTAATAATGTAAATATATATTTGTGTAGCACCACATCACTTTTGGGTCAAGATGAGTAAGAGTTCGAGCTAGACCCATTTTGGAATCCAATTCGGCCTCCGGAGACAGCACTGACTTCAAACGCGCATAACTTTCACATACGGAGTACGTTTGAGCTCCATGAGTATTTGATTGAAAGCTTATCTCATTCTCTTTTCAACGGATCTAGCCCCAGCTCCAAATACCTTATGAGCACATTGCAGTCATCAATAGAATGTGTTGTGTCACTTGTTTGGGCCAATTTGGGCTTCATAATCAAACCGGGATTGGCCCATCTAGTGGATACTATTCATGTAGTACTGTTCACATGTAAACAGTACCATGGATAGAACTACCTCGCTATCTCCTAGCTTTGTGCAGCTCCTCCTCCCCTATTTAAGGTTGTCGCACTCATCTAGTCTCTTTAGATTTTGTTTAGTTAAAAGTTAGCTACATTGCAACTTCATGTATTGGTTTGTGTCGACTAGACTAACCCTGAATACCGCTTCGGAATCCCACCACATTTAATATTTTAATCCTATTTGCAATTTTCAGATTGTTTATTATTTTGTTCTTACTTGTTCTTCAATTACATGCAGGAGTAGACCTTCGTGGTCAGATCGATCGTGCTTCTAGCAAGGTTGGTAACAATCTTACAGTTGGTTCAGCGATTACCGAGCATATTGGTCTTGTGTGATTGGTAGCCGAATCATGGGAGTCGTCTCCTCAAATCGAATTATCATTCTTATCGGAAGATCGGGACACCCATCATCGCATCAATGTCCACCCTCAATCTTGCTTTGCAATCTGTGCTTGGCCATGCACCCCATGTATTTCTTATTTATTTGGCTTTTCTAAAATGTCATCCATCTCTCCTCTCTCTCTCTCTCTCTTGGTCTCACCTCCACTTGCGATGAGCGGCGACCGAATCAGGCAGCGGTGCAGCACGTGACCTCAGGCACTAGTGGAGCTCGGATGGCGGTGGCGGCGTGCTCTAAAGAGTGGCGAAGTTTACAGTGAGGGCGCACGGGATGTTTCCAGCGACTGTGGGAAGACGGGCTCCAACACGGGTGGCAGTGCGACCAGCGAGTGGCAATGTTTCTAGTGGCAGCGATGGAAGGTTTCCAGCGATTGTGGTGAGACGGGCCCGGCACGGGTAGCAACGAGGTTCATCGAAGTGGAGGTCGAGAGAGATCGAGGAGAGAGAATAGTGTTTTTTTACCGTATTTTACAATTATTATTTTATGCCTGTAAATACATGCGCGCATCTCAATGCAAACGAACGGTGGTTCCCGTGGGTGCATATGCCCCATCGGGTAAAAAAATCACCTCCGTATGCCCATACCGTAAAAAATGAAATGCATGCCCATAAGAGCAGGTACAATAAGGCTTAGTCAGCAGGCTATAGCAAATATAATATCAACCAAATCTTATGTGGCAGAGAGAGAAATGAAGAGAGAAGGAAGCTGGCTACTAAATTACAGCTAGCTATAGCACGTAAAAATATGCATTTCACTCTCTTACACGTGGGGCCAAATAGTTATTGTAATAGCTACCTTATTGTATGAACTATTTTTTTGAAGGCTATAGATGAAATGGACAAGTGTTATAGCCACTAGTTGGCTATACTATTGTACTTGCTCCGCGAGCTAGCTCACAGTAAATGCTCTGTCTGACCTCCCTAGCTAGCTTACTTTGACTCCCAACTTTACTACACTAATCTAGTCACTTGTTAGATGCAGATGCAGCCTTTGCTCTCGATCACATATTTATGCAGTAGGTAATAGGGTCAAGGTCTCCCCTACATAAAGGCCAGTCAGCGCTAAGCTATACACTACTTGCCTTGCCCGGTCTCTAGTCTATACTACCAATACATTGTATAAGATGAGTTCTTTTTGAACTGTGATTTTTTATTTAAATTTTAAAATATTAATTGTTCACAAGAGAGAGTATAAAAAAAGGTACTCGTATACGATTTTAATCGATGTAGATGAAGTTAAGATAGTATATACTTCAATCGATTTACAGGTCTTATCTTAAAAAGATATTTATTTGAAAACTAGTTACTATAAAAAGGTAAGACATAAAAAAACCCACGTATATGTTACAGCTCTATAAATACATCTCACCTAGCTCCTTGCCTCCCTAGCTTGTCCTTAGCCTACCACCAACTCACGAGAAAATCTATTGCGCAACGGCACAAACCAGTTTGTGTCACGGGCCAATCAGATGTTGACACATGGCAACAAGTATTAAATAATTATTACTATTATTATTACTGTTTTATACTGTAGCAAATCAATAAAAAATTGATAATCATAGAGTAGCTAGTCTTTTAATACTATTACGTGGTCCATATAAATCTCTCACACACAACGCTAGCTCAAACTCAAGAGGCACACAGCTCTGATTGCTCGCTCTTATCTTGCTTGTCCTTGTGGTGGAGTGGAGTGGATCATCGATCGGCCGGCGAATCGATGGGCCGCCCGCCGTGCTGCGACAAGGAGGGCGTGAAGAAGGGGCCGTGGACGCCGGAGGAGGACATCATCCTCGTCTCCTACGTCCAGGACCACGGCCCCGGCAACTGGCGAGCTGTCCCAGCAAAGACAGGTACCTACGTGCATCCATGCATGCGCTCAAGCTATCCAGCTCATGAGTTGCCTTCTCGGTTGGATTTGCATGCATGCGTTGCTTGGGCTCGCTTGACATCGTTTGCATATGCAGGGCTGATGCGGTGCAGCAAGAGCTGCCGCCTGCGGTGGACCAACTACCTCCGCCCGGGCATCAGGCGCGGCAACTTCTCCGATCAGGAGGAGAAGCTCATCGTCCACCTCCAGGCGCTGCTCGGCAACCGCTGGGCCGTCATAGCCTCCTACCTCCCGGACAGGACCGACAACGACATCAAGAACTACTGGAATACCCACCTCAAGAGGAAGCCGAACCGCGCCGCCGCGCCGCCCACCAACAAGGAGCAGTGGGAGAGGACGCTGCAGACGGACATCAACCTCGCCAGGCGCGCCCTGCGCAAGGCCTTCTCCGTCGATTTCGGGGCCGCCAGCCCGCCGGGGGGTAGCCGCAGCGATTCCACCGGCGCCACCAGCCCGGCGTTGATCGAGTCCGCGGCGTACGCGCTGAGCGCGCAGAACATCTCCTGGATGCTTGACGGGTGGGCGCCCGGGAAGACCGCCGGCGCAGGAAACCCCGCGACGCCCGGCGCGGCCGAGAGCTCGTCGGGGTCGTCGGAGCTCACCGAGTACTCCGGCTCCAGGGCGTCCAACTGCGCCGCGCCCGTGCTCGGGTCGTCGCCGTTCGGGTACGAGAGCAACGCCGCGGCGGCGGGGGAGGAGGTGCCGCTGTGGGCGATCGAGTCGTGGCTGCAGCTGGACGACAGCAACGAGCAACCGGCGCAGGACGGCCTCCTGCTTGATGTGGCAGTGGCACTGCGTAATTACGGCTTCTAAATTAGTACTAAGTATCAATCAAGTAGACTAGTAACTACTTATAATTAATTTTTCTTTTTTGCGGTTGTTCATTTTAATTAGACTAGCTAGTTAGCTGCACATCATAGTACTCCGTACTAGTACAACTTCTGAGACGTACAAGAGTGCGCAGATGAATTACTGCTAATATATGCAGAACTGTCGTGTAGCAATTTTTTTTTCCAAATATGGTCTTAACACGTCTGCTTTTCCGAATATAGGTGCGCTCCTTTGAACTTAAAAGCTTAGATTTATTGGTTTTTTTACTATAGTAGCTAAAAATATATTGTAACTACTGATAGCTTTTCAGCATAATTAATTTTTTAAAAAAAATTGTATCATCACAGACAATGCAAAATAATCAGGGAAAAACAAAAAAGACAAAAAAAGGCTAAAAAGAAGAAATTAAAAATTAAAAGCCAGCAACCAAAAACTACTCAAATGAGCAAGGACTAACTTCTCTCTATGAATCAACCGAGTACCTACCGAGCAGGGGAAGTCGGTAGGTCACCTATCGAGCTCACCCCCTCTGCGACAGGCCATTAATGGTAATGATTAATGCTAATTAAATATGATCAACACTAATTAAATATAAATAGTGCTACTTACTCATGGCATAGTGTGCTAGCCGGCGACCTGTCGAGCTCTCCTAACTCAGTAGATATCTACCGGGCTTGGTATGTTATGGAAGGGGTTAGTTTGTAAAAATGGATGTTCGAAGGTTATTTTTTAAAAAAAATAGTTACAATGTTATTTATGTGAATAGTTCAACATCTGCATGCATGTATGGGCCAAGTGAGTGGGTGGCTAAACCGTGAAAGCGAAACCGAAATGTATTTTACTTCGCGTCATTAGCACGCATGGTTTTGTCAGGGTTGAGTACAAAAGGAGCCAAAGCTTATCCGCACTGCTTAGATTATACCGAGAGTATGTGGTTGAACAACTCGCGTAAAATTGTATACATGCGTCAACGTAGGTTCCTTCCAAAATATCACCCATACCGCAAGATGAAGAAACAATTTGATGGAAAAAAGAGGATGACTCAGTATCAAGGCCTTTTAGCAGGAAAGAGGTGTATGATATGGTCAAGGATATTGACGTTGTGCTTAGAAAGGGACATAAATTGAGGACCTGTCGGAAGAACATGTGGAAGAAGAGGTCAATATTTTGGGATTTGCTTTATTGGGAGCACTTAGAAGTTCGCAATTGCATCGATGTCATGCATGTAGAGAAGAATGTATGTGACAGTTTGATTGGTCTCTTAGAGCATCTCCAGCAGGAGCCCTCAAATCAAGGCCCCTATTTTTGATTTGTGGGCTCTCCTAACATTTGAGAGCTTGATTTTTTTGCATCTACTCCAGCAGCAGCTCTCAAATCAGGGCCCTCAAATTCATCCTAATAGACATTGCCATGTGGGACCCATTCATCATCCTAAACCAAAATTTGAGGGCTGAGGACAAAAACACATGTCCAGCAGGGCCCCTACTCAGGCCCTCAAAAGTAGGGTCCCCAGGAATGAGGGCTTGATGGGTGAATTTGAGGGCCTCCTACTTTTGAGGGTCTGAGTAGGGGCCCTGCTAGACCTGTGTTTTTGTCCTCAGCCCTCAAATTTTGGTTTAGGGGCTTGTTTGAGGGCCCTACTGGAGTTGCTCTTACTGAACATTTCTGATAAAATAAAGGATGGTGTCAACGCAAGGCGTGACTTGGTCTCTATGAACATCAGGACCGGGTTAGCACCGATAGAGACTGATAAAGGCCGGACGTACCTTCCCCCAGCTTACTACACTATGTCTAAGTCCAAGAGAACTCGACTGTGCCAGTCCTTACATGGTGTTGTTTCATTCATCTGTGTGATTTATGTAATGATTGTCCTGTGCTATATGTGATCTTGCTTGTTTTCAGATAGCATGGTTAGCATATCCTGATGCTAGCCGAAAAAGAGCAAATAAAATCTCAGTTGAAATATCTATCACAGACGGTTTTTGTTATTAACCGTCTATGATATAGTTCATATCACAGACGGTTAATAACGAAAACCATCTGTGATAGTCAAGTATCACAGATAGTTTTTCTGCAAAACCGTCTGTTATAGTCGAGTATCACAGACGGTTTTTCTAAAAACCATCTGTATTGTAAGTTATCACAGACGGCACCTATTATCACTGACACATAAACGAAGACGGTTTAGGGACTGTCTATGATGACGGTTTTGAACCATCTGTGATAACACTGTCTGTAGCAGTGATGGGCAAATATCATGTCGAAACCATCCTTTTTCATGTAAATTAAATCCGTAGAAACCATATGCGAAAGTTTTGAAAATTTCTAAAAAATTATCATACGTAGGGAAGATCGTATTCTGTAAATATAGAAAAATTCAACATCAAACTCAGTCACTTTTCCAAGTTATGAAAAAGACAAATTTAGCATAAATAATGATTTTCATTGTTCAAACTATTTATTTCGCTACCTGTCAATTTCATATCTTTCAAATACTATTGAGTTTAATCCTGAAATTTTACAGGGTTATGCAAATATCCCTTATTTTTCACTATTCATAAATTTCGTCTTTTTCTGAACTTTTGGCTTTTTGTTGAGCTTTTTTGCCGGTTCTTTTTTTCCCGTATTTGTTTGTACTATACGTAATGGGCTAACATATATTTTATATTTTTAAATTTTTTTAAATTTAATTATGCTAAATAAGCATCTGCCAGCTACAGTGTTTTTTTTCAGCCAGCTACAGTGTTTTCAGCCATGAGCTTTTAAGCCCAACTGATCACCACCGATTCATCTTGCATACATATTATATTTTTTTTTTCAGTTTTTTAAACTTTTACACGTGACTTTCACAGAGTTTACGTGAAAAAAAATTGTTTCCACCTAACAAGTCGTCATATATAGGGGGCTGGACTAGCTACGAACACGGTGAGACTATACGTTCACTTGCTACTAATTAAAAAACATATTCCTTAACGGATTACATGGTCTCAAAGATTTAAACCAAAAGTAATGATGATACTGTGTTTAGAAAGGAGTTGCATAATTGCGCAAAGATCATAAAAACTGAAAGGGATGACACGAAACCATGCCCATGGTGCAGGTGCAAGGCATGGGACGCAGGCAAAGACCCAGGTTGGATCGTGGTCGTGGTTGTACGGATTTTCTCTAGAAGCAAAGATTAATTGGGCCGACACGTACGTGACGTTTCCCCCTTCCGGCCACCGCCCATTTTAATGCAGCTAGTGCTGCCGAACCCGCCGCGCTACTTCAGGGCGTTTGAAACAACCAGGGCTTTTAGCTTTAAAATAGTAACAACTAAAAATAAAAATACAAAACTTTTGGGGTCTACGTAGTAAAATGCTATAGCAGCATCATCGGCGTCTCTTCGTCTTGGTGAGTTTCCTCGTGGTTCAATTAATTAATGGAGGATATCCTTAAAATTTTGAGGAAAAACAATAAAGGCACCCAGTTGTCATCAAAATTCTGGAATTTTGACATTTACCACGAGTGTAAAAGGAGCAAGTAGGTACGGAGGTCATGATTAGTCAGTTTCGCCACGGGATATGATCGTGACCAGCGTACGTCATCTGTCCTCTTCTACATTTCTACTTGCTGCCGGCCCGGCATTCGTAGGGTTGAGTGTTTATTTTGGTGGTGAGTACTACAATTTTTTACCCGTAGATCAGTAGATCTCTATACAATGAATCTCGATTCTACCCGTGCTTTGGCACTTGTAGCATATATTGATATCGTATTTATAGAAATATCAGTATATATATAGTAATAACAAAAATATCTATTTTATCGTCTAGTCACCGGTGGCAGCACCATGAAGATGACACCTAGCTAAAGGAGCCCCATGGCCGCGCGGCAGGCGCCTGGCCACCATGCGGCCAAACCGCTTCCACCCGGCCACCGTGCGGCCAAGGCGGTGTAGGCGGCTCCCCCTTTTCGACCACGGACTACTTCAACTATGGCGCTTTGACCACGACGTTTTGACCATGGCATTTTAACCACGGCGCTTCGACCACACGACACTGCCTTAGCCGTACGGTAGCCGGGAGGCAAGCGCTTGTCGCACGGCTACAGGCTCCTTCAGCCAGGTGTCACGTCCATGGCGTTGTCGCCCGGTAACCAGGCGGCAAAACGGATATTTTTGCTATTATCACTTGCATACTGATATTCTTGTAAATATGGTCTTAAAATGTACTATAAGTGCCATTAGCTAATTCTACTCTCCCTACTTCTACCTAAACCTTAGTCATCACCCAACCCAATCCCCAGAAACTTCTACCGCTACCTGACCCCAACCCCTGGTCGTCATTGTCATCGTCTGGCATACCACTGTCGGAGAACCACCAATGTCAACAAAGGCGAAGCCGAGCACAGATTGTGAGAAAAATCCAATGGTTCAAAATTCAAGTACTCTAAAGGTGAGAAAATACTTGAGTACTCCTTAGCAAATACCAACAAACAAAACAAGTGCAGTGATTTTTCATCTTCTCGATCATTTTGCTTGCGAATTACAATAGGTGGCATAAAGGCTATGCAAATTAACCTTTTGCCAACTGTACCTTTGTAACACCATGACCCAACCTTTGAGCCCGAAATGTCATCCTTATAATTCACTTGTTGTTTTTAAACTATCTAACAAAAACTTTTGATAATACCTTCTCGACCTAGTCCTCCACAAAGAACTAATTCAAAATAAACATGACTCACTAACCAAAGTAAGAATAAATAATTGATAAATTAAAACTTAGATAATTTGTGCCCAAGAATGCTCGATACCACACGCTCAACAACACTTGGAACTATGCATCCGAGAGCATACTTAAACTTGAAAATAGAATATTACTGAGAAAATATACATTACTAGAGAAGTTAACTAATGTTCATCATCAATTATTGACTAAGTTCTTATTAACAAGCTACTTTACTAAGGGAATCTTAAGAAAAATAGAGATGATGTTCTAGATCATTTTTATGGGATGTGGTGTGGGTGTGTTACTCCCATTCTTGATGCATAATGCCTTATCAGGCACATAAAATAGCAACAAAGCAAACGTAAGTCTAAAACTCAATAAGTACATAGCAGAACAGTAAACATTAACACCATCATAAGTATAAACATAACCATATCATTTTTCACATATCTTATCATTATTATTTTCTCTCCATTAATGCAATGCACATATCTATGTCACTCACATTACCCACATGACAGAACAATAAGCATTTATGTATAACTCTTTTCTTTCATTGATGCAATGCAATGCCCATGCATATGTCTCCTTTTCTCTTTCTTTAGCTTGTACTATTATAGCGGAGTGAGCACACATCAATGTTGTTTAGACCCAAATATGCAAATCCAGACTCTCTGTATATTCTGCACTAGTCCAAGATCACGCTAGTGCATATATATAGTGGAGATGAAATATTGACCATGATCACAATTAACTAAGAAAGACTTGAACATTATTAATTATCATAGTTGCGACCTTATGATCAATCTTACAATTAATAGCCTGATGGGTTTAGCAAAATCTAGTAGTGAAAAATAAAGATAAGCATAGTAGCTATTCGACATACCCACAGGCAATCGGCTAAAGAGCATAGTCCTAATCCATGAAGACATCGAAATACTCCTCCATTACCTTTGGCTGAAAGGGTTGTCCTCCAACAACTAAGCAGCAAAGGATATAGCCATGAGTACATAGAGTACTTAGTAAGTCATTTGTAATAAGATGCAACATATAATGATGCAAGGCTTACAAAATATTGGCTGAGTGGTTATTTTGTAAAAAGTAACAATTTAAGGTAAATACAAAAAATAGATTGAAAGCAAATATTGAAAACAAGTAATAAGCAATTAAGTCAAAGGAATTAAGTAAACCACCAGTGAACTGCTAACCACCCAATGAACCACTCGAACTAACCCTTCACGGAATGAACCACCAGAGAGCTAACCATTCACTTCCCAACTTAATCCCAACTAGGTTTTTATGAAATTCTACCCCTCATGTGAAATCACCAAACATTGCCCACAGCCAGGGACATGGCTATTTGAATAGTTTTACACTCTGTAGAGATTGCACAACTTTATCTACATGAGATAATCAAACTCGGATGGTTGTATCCAATATAGCATATATGGTTGTACGGTGTGACTCAGATGTGCGGCAACATCGTTCGGTCCTTAATTGACCCAGACGAGAATCTCCCCCTATCTGTATGCGAGATTCTGCCTCACATTCAACAGTTTACCATATAACTCGCCCGCGTCCAAAAACTATGTTTTCATTTTTGTTTTATACCAAACTAGCAGAGGTTCCTCCTCTAAATTAACATTTCAAAACCATCCATATCCATGTGTAAATTTTTCAAAATGTCAAACTTAGTGAAAACTATTGCTGGGCTAAGCATCTAGACCATATATCAATGTAGTATTCCCAATTTGACACTATATTATCTAAACCATGTCCTAGAGGTTAAAACCGTGAGGGTATCAAGTTTTCAAGGAGGTTCAATGCATACGAGTGGTCGTAACTACCATTACCCACAATATAGCAGTTTTATGGAACATACATGTATACATAATAGATTTTGCAAATAATATAAAATAATTGAAATACTGGAATCAACATGGTCAAAGGGGTGCTTGCCTTGCTCTTGTTGCTCAGAGAATGTTTCGGATGTGTTCTCGGCGTTGTCTGGCATGGAGTCAGCTAACCAACAAATAAATCTAGATAAAAAAGCAAATAAGAGCCAAATAAACAGAGATAAGACTCAAATGTTTTTGTAAATTCAGAAAGATCTTGTTTTATAAAAATTTAGAAACAAATATCACTAATTTTGGAGTTCGTATACAAAGTTATAAGTGTTTGAGTTTTGGCTTGGTTTGAGTTATCTCAGCATTTTTTTATAACTACCCAAGCTCCTCGGTCACTACGGTGTTCTTTCGACTTCTATCACACTTCAGTCGCTACTCAATTTTATCTACGGCTACTGAAGCCTACTATTGCTACAGCTTATGATCATTATAGCTTATGACCATTATTGCTACTGACCACTACGGCTACCAATCTTATGAGTACTACTTCAATACATCGAACGTTCAAACCACTATGGTACTTGGTCGCTTTGACTACCGACTACCGATTGTGGCACTTCAACCACACGGGTCTTCGACTACGTCGATCCTATCGTAACTCTTGTTGTATCATTCATGTAGAGCCGGTACTAATGATCTTCATCCACACGGGTTTTCTGATAATCGACCGGGTACTGTACGACTATCTATCAGGTACTCTAACTTACGACTACCATTCACGACTTACGACTAACGACCACGACCTATGACTATCGACCATGGCTTACAACTATCGACCACGGCCTACGAGTATCGACCGTGGACTACGACTATCGACCATGGATTACGACTATCGACCATGGCTAACGACTATCGACCATGGCCTACGACTATCGACCACGGCCTACGACTATCGACCACGGCTTACAACTATCGACCACGGCTTACAACTATCTTCTGCACTTACGACCTATCTATCGCACTCAAGGATTATGAGTCCGGCTATAGTCGAAGATTTCGACATAAGTAGCAGTCGAAGATTATGGCAGCACGAGTGGTCTAAAATCACGACTATGCCAATAGTCGAAGACCACAACTACGCGAGCAATTGAAGACCACGACCATGCCAGCGGTTAAAAAATCTCAACTACACAAGCAGTCGATGATCACGACTACGCAAGCGGTCGAAGATCACGACTACGCAAGCGGTTGAAGATCTCAACTACACAAGCAATTGAAGATCATGACCACGGTAGTGGTCGAAGATCTCAACTACGCAAGGGGTTGAAGATCACAACTATGCAAGCTATCGATGATCATGACTATGCCAGTAGTCGAAGATCACAACGATGCAAGAGGTCGAAGATCACAACCACACAAGCGGTCGAAGATCTCAACTACACAAGTGGTCAACAATCACAACTACGCCAGCGGTCGAATATCATGACGACACAAGCGGTCAAAGATCACGACCATGCCAGATTTCGACTTTGACTGCTACAGTTCTATTCTCACATTTGATTGCTATGATTCCCTTTTTGAGTTTGACTACTTTAGTTCTCTTCTTGATTACTCTAGTTCTCTTTTTTTACTATAGTCACTTTAGTTCTCCTGTCAACTTTGATTACTTTAGTTCTCTTTTTGACTACGATTACTCTTCTTAACTTATGAAGTCTACCAGGGAGGAGGAGTTCACCAAAGATGATGGCGGCCCATGAGACGAAGCGAGAGGAGCTAGCGTTGGAGACCTCGTTGGCAGTGAAGGGGCCCACGGTGACAACAATGTCCGGCAACAGAGACGCTACAAAAAAGGGGTGTGCATGATCTTGCATGCAAGCATGCAAAAGTATGAGTGGTAGGAATCGAGGTACTGCTCACTGGAGAGAAAGATCTTATGATAGATTTCTGGTCGAAAATAAGAAGAAGGCCTAGTTCGAGTGATCCACCAAGTAATCCACTGTACGGAACGTCAAATAAATGAGTAGGGTGCACTAAGAAGAGATAAGGCATGTTGCGATGGAGTTGGGGAGGAGAGAAGCTCACCAGAGAAGTTAACACATAGTGGCGTGCTCGCTGCCATCATGGACAACTTTGGTTTTCTTGACGTTTTAGAGAGCAAAGTGATCAAGGATCGTGCTCAAGAGACCGAGGGGGCGAGCTGAGGAGAAAGGCATAGATGGGGGGCTTTATATGCATGAAAAAGGCTGAGGCAAAGCATGAGTTCTAGCGAGTGTGGTGAAACGGCATGCTCGGTTTCTCGTCATGGACTGCGAGTGATGAAGACCACACAGGGAGGAGAACTATCGCATTGGAGCAATGGGTCAGGTAGGAGTAGGCAATAACAGAGGGGAACCATGGGCACGGCATCTAAAACCAGGGGCAGCTCGAGCCATGATCAGCGGAGCTAGCACATGCACACAAGGTGGAAGACGATTGCTGCCAGCAGGCCTGGCATGTCAGCGAGCGAAGAGAGATGTCCTGAGGGGATTGTCTTGACATGCAAAAGGGTTTAGGAGTATGTTCAAACACCTGTGGCAAAACTTGCTAGCTGGCCGAAACTCTTGAGGGCCAACTTAGCGGTCGAGAGGCAAGGTAGGCACAAGGCTGGGATGATGGAGGAAAGGTTTGGTGCAGGGCATGGGTATTCAAAATGATGAGCATGGCGTCCAAAACCAGTGGCTTGTGCTCATGCATGCTGGAAGTGGAAGAAGGGTCCTACAAGTGGGCCATTCTCAACAGTGAGAGAGAGAGGGTAAGGAGAGCTGAGAGGTTTGATCAAAAGCTAGACATATTAAATGAGTTCGAAGGATTATGAAAATCTTTGCGAATGCACCTTATTGGAAATAATCTAGACTTGATTGGCAAACATCGAGTGCAGAGTACGAGTCGATTCAATCCAGTTGTGGAATCGAACCAGGAGTTCAAGTTGTTTTCAGTTTTGGAGTTTAGTTTCAGTAAAAAATCGAGTTTGAGTCCAATTTATGTTTGGCGATGTTTTTCTATCTTTAAGTTGTAAACCTGAGTATAAATAGAGTGGAGTTTACCCAGAAAAGGTGCAACGATTGAAGTGCCACCAAAAGATCTATTTTATTCTATTGCTCTATTATTATCGGGTTGTTATCATTGTACGTGAACAACAGAGAGGTCCCGAGAACTCAGAAGGCTTGGAGTTCGACTAACGAAGCTGGGTGAACGGTTGAAGTTCGACTTCGAGAAAGAAGTCGAAGAGTATCAGACAGTGTTCGAGTAGCAACAGAGATCGGACTATGTCTGAGAGGTATTGCGAAGGATTAGAGCGAGGAGCAGCCTCACAAGATGCTTCCAACAAAACATGGAGTATTAAGCCATAATGGATATATCCAATTACCAATGCCTGCTTATGTGTGTGTGTGTGTCTATATATATGCATAGGTGTAGAATACGCATGGGAAAGTTGCTGCCGTGTGTGAATGAAGTTACTTCCAAACACATGTAGAGTTACTGTCAGTTGTAATACTACACAACTGGCACTAACTACATATATATATGCGCTATTTTGTGCTTTTGCGTCGAAAAGTTACTATCATGCGTATGTGTATGTGTCTATATATATATATATATATGTATGTATGTATATATATATATATATATATATAATGCACTATACAGTGCTAACATGTGAACTCCATTGTGGACCATCGGATGTACCTCAAACGGCCTGGATCTTTGAGGGTGGAAGCACCCAATCCACTTATATAATTTTGCAAAAAAAACCCTCCACCCTAGAAGCCCGATGATGGCGCTGCCCTCTACCACTGAGCCGCCGCCTCCATACCTGCATCGCCGCCTCCCCCTCCACCACTGAGCCGCCATCACCCTCGTCAGCTAGGATTTTGGCCGACGACGCCACCGCCCTCCACCACGGCGCAACCCTTCGCTCCTCCCTTCGTCGGCAGCGTTGCCACCTCCCTCCCCCACTGCATGGCATCCCCCCTGCCATCACAGCGCACTAGGGAGGTTGATTTGTGCTCTAATTGTGTTGTGATTCTGCAAAAAAATGCATTCTCCATTAGATTACCAGTTGTAAGGAAGCAGTGGAATGTTTGTGACATTATTGATTGTGTATGCATGGTAGTTTTGTGTGTGAATTGAACCATCAAATTGTATAATCTGTGATGTGAACCTAAATTGTGTGGAGTGCGAATGAAAGTGTCTGGGATTGATTGTTTATCTTGTGATGCCTGTTTTGTCGAATGGAGAGAAATAATGACTGTTTTTGTTGTGCTGGCTGGTTCTGAGTGAAAAGCAGAGAAATGAGCAGCCTGGACAATGAGCAGTATCAGATTTTTGTTGTGTTGGCTAGTTCTGAGTGAAACAATGAGCAGTATTAGGTTGTGTGCATATGTATCAGGTGGACAATGAGCAGCCTGGACAATGAGCAATATTAGGTTTTTGTTGTGCTTGCTGGTTCTGAGTGAAAAACAGAGAAATGAGCAGTATCAGGTGGACAATGGCTACTGTTTTTGTTGTGCTGGCAAATTGTTCAGTTGATGTTTTTAGGGCATCATACTATGAGATGTTTCCAGTGGTAAATTTTGGACAAGAAACAAGGGTTTTCTTCTCATTTTAGATTTCTTGGTCTCATTTTAGACAAGAAACTTGGTCTGTTAGAAATCATGAAACTGAGCACTGGGAGATATATCCTGGACAATGAACAATATCAGGTTTGATCTGGAACAGTATCATGAAACTGTGCAAAATGGTTACTCAACAGGCATACTGAATAAAAATAGTGAGAACACTTGGCATATTTGCAGTTGATAACCTCTCCTTGTGTGATAAAAACAGGCATACTGATAACCTCTCTACTAGACATAACATAACTGATAACCTCTTTTCTAGAGACATAATTGCAGTTGTCTATCAGAAACAAAATTACAAAACTCATGATGAACAAAAGTTCTAGTTGAGAATGGTGACTTCTCCACAGCTGCCTTGTATTCCAGCACAAGCAATAATTCTCCACCTCACCCTTAACATCTTATCACCAGTATTTGGAAACGACTTCTGAATGCGAGCACACTTGGATAGAAGTGGAAACTGCATGGTTAGAAAATGTAAATCAGAAAAGTATATGAGTCAGGGCAATGTGACAAATATTTTTTAAGAAGGTCATGTACAACCTTAAGACTGTGACAAACTGTGGTCAATGTGTTGTCGTCCTCAAAGGGCAACTACGGCTATCATGGTATACAATCTCCTTGCATGACCTACACAAGCGTGGCACCCTTGTTTTGTTCTCAACATTACCATTAACTTTCTTCTGCCCTGGCTTTATTCTCTTGCATCTACCCTTCGAGTTAACATCGTTTGGTGGCTTTATGTTGACTTCCTTAGGGATGGGACAACATGCAAATGCTTCAACTTGTCGTCGCTCCACCCCTCCACCTCGCTGAGATCGAGGTCATCGAAGGCGGTGAGGACGCGGTGGAAGAGTTTCTTGGCTTTGCCAAGGTCGCGGAACTTCTTCTTGCCTTGTGCAGGAGCTGAGGGCTTCTTGTTGTGGTTCTTGTCGGTGTAGTCGTTCTTGCTCGAACCGCCGTAGTCACCTTTGCCTTTCCCCAGCTTAGGGCAGTTTGCCCGAATGTGGTTGGGGCCACCACACTCGAAGCAAATCACGGGTCCTCCTCTCTTTCCGTCCCTCCTCCTCTTGTAAGCATGAGAGAATCTCCGAGCTAGGAGGGCCAACTGCTCATCCGCAAGCTGCTCTAACTGATCATCAGTTATGTCACAGAGAGCAGCAAGGGAGAAACCGCAGAGAGAATCAGAGGAAGAACCGGAAGCCAAATTGGGATCGGTGACTAGGGCCATCGACTGTGACTTAGACTTGCGAGAGACAATGTCAATCTCGTGAGTCTTGAGGCGCGAGTACAACGCATCAAGATTCAAAGTCGAGAGGTCCGTAGTGTCCTTGATGGTAGTCAACTTCATCTCCCAAACCCGAAGATCGAGTGCAGTGAGCATCTGTCGAGCGTTATTCGAGTCGGGGTATGTGAGACCGACCGCTCGGAGGTTGCTCAGAATCTTGTGAAAACACACAAAACACTCATCTAGGGACTCGCCATCGAGCATTTCAAACTTGTTGTAATCTCGCTTGAACTGGTCCTGTCGCACCGTCTTTATTTGGGTGGTGCCCTCATGGTAAGCATCGAGGGTCTCCCAAATATCGAAGGCAGACGAAAGATGATATATGCGGTCAAACTCGCTACGACTCAAGCCCTGGATAATGATGTTCCTTGCCTTAGCGTTTGCCTCAACATCATGCATATTTCCAGCGTTGATGTTCTCATCGGTAGGAATAACAAATCAGACCTTGACCTTACGCCAGATGGCGTAGCCCTGAGCCTGAATGTAGGTCTCTATCCGGCTCTTCCAGAAGGGATAGTCGATCCCATCGAAGACTGGGGGCTTGGTCGAGTACTTGTCCATCGCCATGGCTCTAGAGACCAGTTAAGATCTATTGAGAAGAGCTAACCGGCTCTGATACCAAATGTTGGACCGATATGGCGACAGAGGGGGGTGAATGTTGACTTTAAAAAGAAACTAACCCCTCAAAATATCTACTTGGAAAATCTCTTTCAATAGTTACTGGAACTATGAAGAGGAAACCAAGTGCATACTGGAGCCTCTACCACCAGAGAACAACTCAAGACAACACCAAACAAGAGACACGACAAAAACAACAAACACGACGGAAGCAACAGAAGGCCGGTCAGACCGCAGCTATTGGGCCGGTCTGACCGCTCCCAAGCCGCCGGTCAGACCACCCATAGCCTGCCGATCTGACCGGTGTGGTTCGGCCGGTCTGACCGCCTTCATCCCTCCGGTCAGACCGCCCCTCGGCATTCAGGCTGACAGCAGGCAGGTTTTTTTCAGAGATAAACTCAAAACACCCAACTGTAGAGAGAATTTAGGATTTCCCTTTTGTTTCCTCTGCCCAGAATTGTATGGATATAACCCAAATAGCCAGAGGAACTCAGGGAGCCAAGAAATCCAACCCAAATCAAAGGAATTTACGATTTGACCTAGAAACTGAAAATATGCAGAGAGGTGCACAAAAACTCAAATTGCTCATTGGTCTTAAGTCCTTTGCTTATGAAATTTTGTAGGCAAGTTAGCAATAGCTAGAGGACTTCCCAGACCAGAAATTAGGCCATCTCCTCAAGGGGAACCAAAATCTCCCTCAAACCCTAGAGATGAACAAGAAACTGAAAAGGTACAGAGTGCAACCTCAAAAATCAAATTCCCAACAATTCTTTGATCCTTTGGCCAAAAGACTTTGCAGATATGTTAGCAATAGCCACTGGACTCTACAAGCCAAGATTCAAGCCATCTCAAAGAGGGAAACACGATTTGCACCAAAACCCTAGAACCAAGAACAAGAACAGAGAAGCCAAAAGTGCCAAATCTGAAATTAAATGCTATTTGCTCTTGGGAAAATCGATCAAATGACCTTGAGGCACTATCCCATCATAGAGCAACCCATTTTGCACCTCTACAGCAAGAAACAACAAGAAACACAAAAACTCAAGAATCACTCAAAAGAGGTGAATGAAGAACAGAGAGCACGAACAGGAGAAATAAATTTTAGATTTCTATTCCAAATCAAAAGAGGAATACAGAGGAGTCCCGATACGCATGGACATTAGAACAGGGATGATTACAAAGGATCTCCTCTACCTCTCCCTCTCCATCTCAAGAACACACACATGCCCTACATGCTTCTTGGAGAGGAGACAACACACAGCACTCAGAAAGACATCGAAGGGGACATACTCTGCCCTTCACACCCACTCTCAACAACTAAAGCCTAAAGCCAAAACAACCCTCTAAAACTCATTTTGACTAAAGCAAACCCTAGAAACCCTTAGAGTGCATGCAGCAACAAGGAGACACCTCCTCCTTATATGGCCTTCGGCAAACGGGTCTCCGAGCCGTTACGCCCGCCAGACCCGAACGGAACTGCTCCCACCTGTGCAGCTTTGTGTTTTTATCAAAACGCCCCTCCTGCACCTTTCGGGAAGCTTCCGCGTTCCTTGTCATCCAAGCCTCGCAACCACCTCGAGTCTCCGCCGTCTTCGACACATCCGACCGTTCTGACCTCGACACCGCCCGTGTCTAGTCCGGTCACCTCGTGTCTCGCCACGACTCCGCCTCGACGTCCTGCAGCCAACACAGACAAGAAACCCTTCAAATAGCACCGCTCGATACATTTAAGCATAAATGCATTAATGAAATAGCCCAAACCTGACAAGTCGACATAATATGCATCCTAACTATTTTGACCAGGTTTGACCGAGTCCGACCGAGCCCGATTGCACCACGCAACGTCAAGGACCGAACCAACCAAATCAAACTCGACTTTCCTAAACCGATGTCAATTACTCATCACACACAAGGGATGACCCTCACATGGTCTCTCAATCTCCTCCTTGATGAATATGTTGACAAACTCAGAAAAAGCGCAAAGTTGAGTTTGAAATGCAAGAAAGAAGTCAAACATGGTCCAAAGGAAAGAAATGAAGCTAATAACCATGTCGACACAAGGAGCAAAAGAAAGAACAAGTTTTCCTCAAGGCTCTCGAAATGGCTTTTTCTACCACTATTCTCCCCCTTTTGGCAATAAACACATCAAGGATGCAAGGAAGAGAACAAGTCATGAAAATGGATGAAATGACTGAAGTTTGATTATTCTAAGCATTTAGAGCCATGAGAATTATCCAAAATGACCATAAAGTATTACATCAAGCCATAACTCAATAGAATGCTATCTAGATCATGACAAGATATATATAAGCCAGCTAAACCAAATAGATGACAATCTGAAATTTAGAGCAATTTGTGAGCAAGTCAAGTCATCCATGATCAAAGTCTAGCTAGAGGTATCCAAGGATGATGCAAACTATGTCAATAAACTAAGCGGAACCAAGAAGCTAGTATTGAGTCATATTAGAGTGCTACAAGCTCAAGAGTGAAACATTTGTTAAAGTACTTGTAACCTTTGTAATTTTAGCAAATTGAGCACATTTGATAAGTTTTTTTTCCTTTAGAAATCTCATGATTGTTGCCAACCAGATGTTTTGTTTTATCATGTGCTAGATCTCAAGCCTTATGCGACCACTCCAAGCAAGAAGCTTAAGAAGATGATCTTGGTCATCCAAAACTCCCCCTGAGTTCATGCCTTGTGCAATGGCAAGCCGTCTCATGAGAAAGAATTGGTGAGATCAGTTTTTGCGCACAAAAGGAGATCTTTTTGCAATTTCATGAATGTAAGACATGTACTAACTCATGTATCATCAAGAAACTAATATAGCTCAATCTAATGCTCAACAAAGATTCAAGACTCAACTCAACCTATTTGACATGGCATGAATCATACAAGGATAACTAGAGAAAGACTAATCTCGGGAGTTAGCATGATAAGTTTTAATTCAAGTTGAGCAATTTTAATGAACTTATCATGGCAAAAGCTAGTCTTACACATATGAAGTCATAATCAATCTAGCAATGAAGCACAAATCATGGCAGTATGTAAAGCGATGTAAACATGTCATGAAAGGATAATAATCAAGGCTCAATGTAGATATTTACAATGCAGAATGACATGCAAGAAATCCAGCTCCCCCTCAACATGTGATGCAACTTTTAGTTCAAGTTGAGTTATGTCAATTTTAAGCTCCAGAAGCTCCCAAATGAACTCCCCCTGAACTAAAGCAATAAGCAAGAGAAGCTGGCAAAGAAAATCCGAAAGGGCAGTCCTTAAAGAATAGATAAGATATAGATGATACTATGGTTCAGACTGACTCTCATTTACCCCATATGACTCTAGGACTATCAACTGGTCAGCTAACAGACTAAGGAGCAAACACGTACCCTGTCTACCCGAGAGTGGCCCAACCCTCGCTAGAACCTACAAGCAGTGAGTAAGCTCAACCTAGTAAGAAGAGAACCAGCTAATAAGCAGCATCCTAGAATCACAAGATAAGAGCAAGAAGTCTAAGCAGCTAGGCAAGAGAAACACTCTAACCTATGCTGGAAGGACTAACCCTAATGCACCCCGAATGCAATGCAACAGATAGGAGCAAGAGCATAATCAATATAATAAAGCAGTAAAGCACAAAGCTCCCCCTCACAACCATCCATAAAGACAAACCACCCCAAGCTCTCCCCGTAGAGCTGAAAACATCAAGCTATCCAAAGGCTTGGTGAAGATATCAGCCAACTGGTGGTCACTCTCCACAAACTGGAGCACTATATCACCCTTCTCTACATGGTATCTAAGGAAGTGATATCGGATATCAATATGCTTGGTCCGAGAGTGCTGCACTGGGTTCTTAGCAATGTTAATCGCAGAAGTGCTATCACAAAAGAGTGGAACACTGCCGATAACTAACCCAAAGTCCCACAGGGTCGAGACCATCCAAAGCACCTGGCTACAGCAACTGGCTGTAGCAACGTACTCGGCCTCTGCGGTGGACTGTGCGACACCGGATTGCTTCCTCGAAGACCAGGAAACGAGAGAAGTGCCAATGAACTGGCAGGTGCCCGAAGTGCTCTTCCTATCTATCCTACAGCCGGTAAAGTCTGCATCCGAGTAAGCTCTCAAGGAAAAACAGGACGAGGAAGAGTACCAGATACCATAGTCAATGGTAGCTCGAAGATACCGAAGAATGCGCTTCACCGCTTGACGGTGAGATACGCGAGGAGAAGCCTGAAACCGAGCACAAAGACACACAACGAAGTGTATGTCTGGTCTCGAGGCAGTGAGGTATAAGAGGGAGCCGATCATATTTCTATACTCCTTCTGATCAACTGGCTCACCATCCTCATCTGGGTCGAGTGAAGCTGATGTAGCCATCGGAGTGGACACCAGCTTACCATCACTCATATCGAAGCTGCAAAGGCAAGCAGAATTCTAATGGCTTCAAGTCTAGCTACAGGGGCAAAGGTCTCCTCAAATCAAGACCCTCAACCTGAGAAAAGCCCTGAGCTACCAGTCTAGCCTTGTTTCGAACAACCACCCCATCCTCACTCTGCTTGTTCTTGAACACCCACTTGGTCCCAATGACATTGTAACCACGAGGGGGCTCAACAAGCGACCAGACCTTGTTCCTCTCGAAATTCTCTAACTCTTCATGCATGGCATTGACCCAAGACTCGTCAGAAAGTGCATGACACACATCCTTGGGCTCGAAGGAGGCAACAAAGGCAGAATGGCGACAGAAAAGTGACGTGGCAGACTTTGAGCGTGTGACACTCTCAAAGAGATCTCCAATAAACTGCTCAGAAGGGTGAGCTTTCTGGATGTGTCTAGGAGGTCCAGGATGAGATGAAGAAGTGGCCTCTACCTCGTGAGCTGAAGAGGTAGGAGCGGAGCCACTAGCTCCAGAAGAGGCAGAAAGCATGGGCTGATCACCTCAAGGTGCGGTGGAAGAAGGCACCTCAAGGGGTGGATGAGGGACTGGATCAGGTAGGAAACCCTCATCTCCATCGTCCTCATCATCTACAAAGATGGGCTAGGACTGCTCTAAAGAACCTGAGATATCAGGCCTAGTCCCCGGACTGGCCTCGTCAAAGGTCACCTCACAGGTCTTTACCATTTTACTAGATTCGCAGTTCCAAACCCGGTAAGCCCGCGAAGAAGTCGAGTAATCTAGAAAGATCACATCACAAGAACGTGACTCGAATTTGTCTAGGTTCCCGGACTTCAGAATAAATCACTTGCAACTAAACACACGAAAATGAGATACACTAGGCTTTCGCCCATACCTCAACTCATAAGAAGTGCGGTGCAAGTGTGCCCGAAGAAAGACTCGATTTGAGACATGGCACGCGGTGGCTATAGCCTCAGCCCAAACTTCCGCGGTGTAGAGTACTCATCGAGCATCGTCCTGGAGATCTCGACCAAGGTACGGTTCTTCCTCTCCACAACGCCATTCTGCTGTGGGACGTGCGGAGAAGAGAACTAGTGCTCTACACCTGTCTCATCACAGAACCTCTCAAAGTAGGAATTCTTGAACTCCGTGCCATTGTCGCTGTGGATCGCTCGTAAGGCACCCAGGAGCTCAACAAAAAGCCTACTAAAAAGACCTCGAAAATGTGTAAACGTCTCATCCTTCGTGGCTAAGAAAAACACCCAAGAGTACCTCGAGAAGTCATCGACCACGACAAGGACATACCACTTCCCTCCTGCTGACTGCACTCGAGCTGGTCCAACTGTGTCCATGTGGAGCAGCTGTCCCGGTGCATCGATCATGGTCACTGTGACCGGAGGGTGAGAAGCGGCAACTATCTTGCTGTGCCGGCAAGGAGCACAAACCAGATCTTTGACCATCTTAAGTTTCAGCAAACCACGAATGAGATCGTGGCCGCTAACTCGGGTCAATTGGTCAAATCCAATATGACCAGGTCTCCTATGCCAGAAAGAAAGATCGCGGGACTCAGAAGCAACCAAACAACGGAGAGGATCACTAGAAGACTTAGAAAAATCAGCACGAAAGATCCTCCCAAAATGAGAAATCCCACAAACCAGACTACCCGAAGAATCAAGAATTTTGCAAGCGTTTTTCTTAAAGCTCACCTCGAAATCATCATCGGTAAGCTGAGAGACTGAAAGCAAATTATACTGCAGCTTACTAACCAAGGCAACATCTTTCAAAATGAAAGAATCATTAACGCGCACTGTACCTTTGGCGATGACGCGCCTAGATGAAGCATCTCCGAAGGTGATCGTCTCATCACCTGGAGCGCGGGCAAGGGAAGAAAACCAACGTGAGTCTCCGGTCATATGTCGTGAACACCCAGAGTCTACAAACCAAACCTTTCCCTTCCCTGCCCGACGAACCTGAGTCAAACAGAGAGTAAAGTCTCAGTACTGGGGTAAATCAAGAGTGATTTTGGCACCCAATTCTGAGTAACACATCGAGCAGATGAAGTAGTCAAACACGACTGACCTCTATCTACCCTACGCTCTCTATCACTCAAAGAAGCAGAAGGTCTACATGTAGACCGAAAGCTGTTGCTGGGTCCGATTGCTACGGGGGAGCGAGTCGGAGAACCGGCAACACGCTGATCACGCCGCGGGTAGCCATCTCGACGGGGAAAACAAGATCTACCCTCAGAACGGTGGAAGTCATGACCAAAGGGAGCATGAGGACGAAAACCAGAAAACTGGGAAAAACCAAGTCCTCGATGCTGCCCAAACCCATCAACAGAAGCAAGCCTAGACCTCGTGTTGGTCTTAGGTGCACTCAAGGTCTGGGGCTGACCCTGAATACGCCTAAGAGACTCAACACGGTCTCTACGCGCGATCTTGGCGCGCCTGAAGCATCGATCGATCAGATGTCCATCCTTCTGACAGAAGGTGCAGTTGTACTTCACCTTCTGAGAGGTAGAAGTAACACGGTGAGGCTTCGCCTTCTGAGAGGCCGAAGCTGCAGGGGGAATCACCTTACTGTCAGAAATCCCTTGGACAAAGCCCGCAGACTTAAATTGGACTTTCTCGGTCCTGGGCTCAGTCTCGATCACACCTGGTGCTATGGGTCTGAGCACGGCAGGTGGATGCTTCCTCATGTCTTGATAGAAATCATATCCTAGACCCTGATTAAATCTGCAAATCTTGGATTGGTTTAGAATAAGATTAAGCTTCTTCTTGCCGCCTACAAATCTCCCAAGAGTATTCATAAGATACTGACACTCCCGAAAGAGAGAAGTGCAAGAAGAGCAGGGGGAGAAGGAGTAGCAGAAGATAAGGGAGCAGAAGAAGAACCAACAGTAGAGAAAAGAATGGCTTGTGCACGCACAACCGACTCTGAGGGGACAGTCCTACTACTAGCCAGTTGGTTCACGTCGCTAAGCGTCTCCACCTTACCCTTGGGCTCCTTCAGCCAGTTGGTTCACGTCGCTAAGCGTCTCCACCTTACCCTTGGGCTCCTTCCCCACCTTAGCACAGACATTACAAGCAGAAGATGGCTTCTCTAGAAGGTCCTTAGTTAGCTTCACACATTTTTAATCTAAAGCAATCAAATCAGATTTTAGTTTATTACAATTAATGCAAGGTGAGCTAACAGGGTCCTTAGAAGCAGATTGAGCCAATTTTTTGTTATCATCAATTAATTCTTGAAACTGTTTGGAGACAGCTTCAAGCTCAGCAGTAAGCTTGGGACAATTCACACATGAGGCAATAGGCTCAAGGAGAAAAGCTTGTAACTCAGCAATTTTATGATCTGCCCGTTTTAGGTTCATTTTCAAATTATTGCAATTTTCACAAGTCTCGGGCAGATCGAGAAGCATAGTATAAAGACCTCTAAAAGTATTGTCCTTATCCTCACATGAGGTGCAAGCAATAGTCTCAACAGAAGTAGATGAAACAGGAACTATCCTACTCATCTCAAGCTCAGCCAAGAGACTAATATTCTCCACCTTAACAATATCAAGTTCAGGGGACAGACTTTCATGCGAGGTCCTTAGTTTCTCCATGTCATCCAACAGAGTACAGCATGTATCACAATCATCACGGGAGGGAGCAGATGTAAGTGAAGTAAACTCCCGTGATAGTCTATCTACTTCCTTCTCTAACTCGGTAACCCTAGCCCTAGCTCTAGCATGAAATCCACCTAGCTTAAGAAAAGCATGATTTAGCTAGTCGTAGGTGGGGGATACCTCGTCGGAGTCGGAGTACAGCTCGCTGTCGCTCAGTTCGCCCTCAAGGGCCATGAAGCACATGCCGGAGAAGTCATCGCCGCCCTTGGGTTCTTGCTCGTCCGTTCCATTGTCGTCGCTCCACCCCTCCACCTCGCTGAGATCAAGGTCGTCGAAGGTGGTGAGGACGCGGTGGAAGAGTTTCTTGGCTTTGCCAAGGTCGCGGAACTTCTTCTTGCCATGTGCCCTTGTTTTATTCTCAACATTGTCATTAACTTTCTTCTGCCCTGGCTTTATTCTCTTGCATCTACCCTTCGAGTTAACATCGTTTGGTGGCTGTATGTTGACTTCCTTAGGGATGGGACAACTTGCAAATGCTTCAACTTGTCGTCGCTCCACCCCTCCACCTCACTGAGATCGAGGTCGTCGAAGGCGGTGAGGACGCGGTGGAAGAGTTTCTTGGCTTTGCCAAGGTCGCGGAACTTCTTCTTGCCTTGTGCAGGAGCTGAGAGCTTCTTGTTGCGGTTCTTGTCGGTGTAGTCGTTCTTGCTCGAACCGCCGTAGTCACCTTTGCCTTTCCCCAGCTTAGGGCAGTTTGCCCGAATGTGGTTGGGGCCACCACACTCGAAGCAAATCACGGGTCCTCCTCTCTTTCTGTCCCTCCTCCTCTTGTAAGCATGAGAGAATCTCCGAGCTAGGAGGGCCAACTGCTCATCCGCAAGCTGCTCTAACTGATCATCAGTTGTGTCACAGAGAGCAGCAAGGGAGAAACCGTAGAGAGAATCAGAAGAAGAACCGGAAGCCAAATTGGGATCGGTGACTAGAGCCATCGACTGTGACTTAGACTTGCGAGAGACAATGTCAATCTCGTGAGTCTTGAGGCGCGAGTACAGTGCATCAAGAGTCAAAGTCGATAGGTCCGTAGTGTCCTTGATGGTAGTCAACTTCATCTCCCAAACCCGAAGATCGAGTGCAGTGAGCATCTGTCGAGCGTTATTCGAGTCGGGGTATGTGAGACCGACCGCTCGGAGGTTGCTCCTTATATAGCCTTCGGCTAACGGGTCTCCGACCCATTACGCCCGCCAGACCCGAACGGAACTGCTCCCGCCTGTGCAGCTTTGCGTTTTTACTGAAACGCCCCTCCTACACCTTCCGGGAAGCTTCCGCGTTCCTTGTCGTCCAGGCCTCGCAACCACCTCGAGTCTCCGCCGTCTTCGACACATCCGACCGTTCTGACCTCGACACCGCCCGTGTCTAGTCCGGTCACCTCGTGTCTCGCCACGACTCCGCCTCGACGTCCTGCAGCCAACACAGACAAGAAACCCTTCAAATAGCACCGCTCGATACATTTAAGCATAAATGCATTAATGAAATAGCCCAAACCTGACAAGTCGGCATAATATGCATCCTAACCATTTTGACCAGGTTTGACCGAGTCCGACCGAGCCCGATTGCACCACGCAACGTCAAGGACCGAACCAACCAAATCAAACTTGACTTTCCTAAACCGATGTCAATTACTCATCACACAAGGGATGACCCCCACATGGTCTCTCAATATATATATATATATATATATATATATATATATATATATATATATATATATAAAATAGTGTCTATATGTCTGGTCATGTAGGACATGAGATGATGTAGAAGAGAAAGTAAGAGCATAGAGAATTGAGTCATCTCTCAGACGGTAGTAGACTGTAACATAAGAGACATGATATATTGTACATGAAGAAGTTGTCTGAGGAAATCTTTAAAAAGCAATCTATTGTAGAAATTGTCTTTAGTGTTGTCTGTAGATGGTATAGAGTGTATTATAGACAGTAATTATCTATACCATTGTATATACCCTAAGCGTGCACATCACAATGCAAGCGAATAAGAGCATTTCTAATAGTGTCACTTTAACTGTCTCTTAGCTATACCACATTAGCAAATTACTATGTTAAGGAGAGAGGAGATTAGGAAAGGGAATGTGATATTTCTTATGCAAGTGACAACCTGAGCATACAAATTAACGCAAATAGTAATGAAGTGTGAGGGAAAATATGATATAAATAATATAAAATAGTTAAAAATAATTTTAGAAATGAACTGTTTAAGTAAGAGACAGACTATTATACATGTTGCTCTCTCTCTATCCCAAGAAGACGGGGGATTTAATTTGGGCGCTTCCCGTTTCATTAAAAATCTAAACGTGTCTGTTTGGTTCAGAGTCATGGTGGGACGGGATGGATCCAACCCATTTTTTAGGGACGGGACGGGACGGTCCCTGTTTTCTGTTTGGTTCAGAGTCATGGTGGGACGGGATGGATCCAACCCATTTTTTAGGGACGGGGCCTACCTGTCAGCCACTCGTCCCACTTCATCCCTCACCATCCCCTCATTTTTGGGGGATAGGATCATCCCCAATTTGAGAGCATATCCACAGAATATTCCCTAGAGGGATATCCCCCATCCCACCTGACTCTGAACCAAACAGCTCTGGAACGAGGACCGCCCCATCCCATCCCCCATGGTCCCATGAACCAAACACATACTAACTTTCCTGCTGCACCGACGTGATCCTGATGCGTACATTATGTCAGCTTATGTATGTGTACACAACGTGGAGAAACAGCCTTGGAGTTTGAGTGAAAATGTAGTCGTTTCCCTTAGGTAGTTATGCTGCTTATGCATACTAGTTTTCTGGAGTAGAGATTATGGGTTCAAATATCACCTGGATGCTTGATCCATTTGATATAGGCGGAAAATGTTGATGTGGAGAAGGCTTGAAGGGTCTAAGCACACATCAATCGTCACAGGATTAGGATATGGTCAGAAAAGCAAAAGGGTCTGGAGGAACACTGGACTAGCACATTGCACGCACAAAGGTTTCCCAATCATATTAGCGTTCTGAGCAAGGACCAAGGACAAGTAGCTTTCATTTGTATATAGCGAATGTATTAAGCTTTCATTTGTATATAGCGAATGTATTAGTAGGAAGTAAGGAAGTGCTCAGAAACATCGATCTACCTGGGATGAATGTGCACAGAAAATAAGAATCCATCTTAACCTCTGACGAGGAATTACTATATTACAGTCGAACTGAATAGCCTACCTTACACTGATCGATCTACCTTCTATCCTAAAGCTGAGCAAATAAACTACTGCTGTTTTGCCCATCCTTTCATCGCCTAAATTCATCGGAGCACATATCTTCTTCAGACTTCTTGATTTTCTTCTTCTTTCTGACCACACGTCTCTCTCTCTCTCTCTCTCTCTCTCTCTCTCTCTCTCTCTCTCTCTCTGCAAAAACAGATGGAGGAATGAACACCTTAAGAAGCCCTTTCAGAGCCCTGCATCTTGCCCTCAATAGAAGAGAGAGCATGGAAAGCAGGCTTCAGAGAAGTGCATATGTCTGTCTTGTCAGGCTCAGACACCCCTCTCCACGATATCAAGACGCAGCCACAGCCGGAGCCTCAGCTCCGGTTGTGTATTGGGTCCGAGCAGCGGCGGACTCTCCACTTGCTCATCTGCGCAGCGGCATCAAAGGCGTCCGTGGTCGTCGCAGCGAACCGCTTCGTCGTCGTGTCAATGCCGACGACACCGGCGCCACCGCCTGCGATAGGAGGCGCCTCCACTGGCGCTGGAGCCGGCCCCATGACAAGCTCCGCTCTTCTCAGGCCATGCACCATTGCAGGGTGCTGCTCCATCAGGATTAGGCAAACGAAGGCTGAGAGGGCAAGGAGCCTTGAGCAGCTTGTATATCGTGCCATGTTGCTGCTGCTGCTTCTCAGGTGGAGACATACAAGTTTGTCCTGACTCTAGTTTGGTTGTACAATGATCAATCATAGTAATGTCTTGTCTCTAGATATAGTAGCCCAGGCAGGCCCTGTCAAGTCCAAAAGCACGAAGGGACAAGCTAGCTAGGGAAGCCAGCCAAGCATAGCATAGCATGCCTAAAGCTGTTATAGAAGGTTCTGAGCCCTGACAGTTGAGGCACAGGTAGATATTGGCAAAGTCATTGGAGTGGAGGGGAGGCCAGAGATCTCAACAGATAAACCTAAAGTGGCAATGTAGGGGATAGGAGGGGCAGCAGCAAGAACCAAAGGCCTGCTTTAGCCGGCCCCTCCTAACTTGTTGTTATCCATCTTCCTATAGCTAAGCTACGCCACTTCAGTAAAGCCAACACTAAAGCTAGCAGCCAATGCCATAGTGGTGAAGCAATAGGTGAGGAGAGTGGTGAGAATAGGCAGCAGAGCAGCAGACAGTAGTGCAGTGCAAGGCTTTGTGCTTTTGTTTTGTATGCTTTTCATATTAGGTGCTTGCTGTTCTTGCTAGCAGCACACTTTTCCCTTTGAATCTTTCAAGGCCATCAAAGAATCAAAGATGAGTGATTGGGGAGTGGCCCCTACCTTGGCTCGATTGGAAAAAAATAGACCAAGTGTAAATATAAATAAGAAGGCAAGTCCATAAAAGCTATGCTAAAATATAAATAAGAAGGCAGGTCCATAAAAACCATGCTAAGAAAATGATATGTCTACCCTCACTGTTAGGACCCAAAAAAGGGGCATTTGTAAAACTTTTTTACCCATGATTATAAATATAACCCCTAGTGCACTATAGAAAAGAGAGAGCATTTTGGGTGTAAGAAACAAACTTAAGTTGAGATCGAATACTAGCCACACTCTACACCACTCCCCTATTTTGAGTTTTAGGCTTCGGTCACCCCTCGCAGGCCACCCGAAGCCCCTGTATCTGTTGTTTGGTTTGTAACAGTGAGCATTCAAAACTTAAAAGGAGCTGCACCAAGTTTCAATAGCTTATTTTCCTCACAATTTTCTATGTAGGCTACCATCCAATGCTTTACCTGCTTTAGTGCAGAATGCAAAGAGTCGTGAATCTTAAAGCATTTTTGGGTTCCGACGATGGGTGTGATTTCTTGAAGCTGTGTATGTTTGGACTGGTCATGATCCAAGGAGGGCATTTTATTGGTACCAAAGCGAAAAAGATGGGGAAAAAACAGCAGCTACTAGCTTCTTTTAAAGTTCAGGCAGGACACCTTAGCTGCAAATTCTTCTATTATATTACAGCAACGTTTGGCACTTAGATACAGAAAACCAGAAGAAAATCATTCTAAAGAGATGCAAGATTATGCTAAGATTGCTGCTTGTTAAGTGGGTAAGGGAGCCCACAAGATCTTCCTTGCTGCAAAAGGGGGGAGATTAAAGGTGGGCGAAGGAATTATTATGATTTGGTCTTTTCTTTGTAGAGATTCTTATAGTGATCTATCAAATGTTTTATTTTTCAAAGCAAACAGATGGCTGCATTTAGCTCTTGCTAAAGTGCCCATGAACTTACAAATGGGGAGGCTTTCATTTAGGATGGCAACCTACAAAATAGGATCCCATGAAGAAAAGAGTAATCCTATCATGATCGTTTATGACAGAAAATTAGGTCTAGAGATACTAGATCAGTAAAGGCAGCACAAATAACAAATTTAAATTTACTTCTCTGTTAAGCAATGCAATATAGCAGGAATTAATGCCGGAAAGTTAGCTCTATGATCTTAGAGCAGATAACATATTGATCTTAGTAATGATGCTGCACTGATTAAAGGAGCACCACCATCCAATTCAAATAGCACGGTTATTTCTTCTTCTGATCATAGTTACTTGAAAAGCTATGATGTTAGTAAAGACACACAAGAACAGAACAAACCTACTTTTACCAAAGATTGCGTGGAATCTAATAGGAGTTCTTTTCCCCTCTGTTCAATATGAACTGTTATGAGCTATCGTTTTGCATTTACTATCTATAGATGATGAAATCTGAAACAAGTAATCTTGACAGTACATTACTTATGTAAACCATCCACCAGAGTGAACTGCAGTACAATGCTTATTTGTTCAAAATTGCATATGGTGACCTGGTAGCTAGCCACAGGGAAGACGACTTTCTAACCTACGTTTAGTGGTTTGTATGACTTGGATAACAGATACAAGAAGTTTTGTAACTTTTAGAGGTAACTGTAGCTGTGACTGGGAGCAGAGTTCCTCCCTTGCTTATTCATTCTTAGTTTAACAGCATATATTTTGTACTATTTACTATAATTGTCTCCTATCCATTCTTGAAGTTCATTTCTTGTGCTGCCTTTTTCAGTTAAAAGAGACTCTTGGATTGACTCTTCAAGGTACCAACTTAGCCATAGAACTTAAACTATAGATGGTGCGCAAACATAGATGGTTCTGCACTTGTGCTTCTCCTGGTGACATGTTATAGTTCTGCATCTCCTTTGTAAAACAGTCACGATAGATATTGTCCTGCTAGGAGGGAACTCTGCCTTGTGTTGTCTATATCTGCAAAGGCGTTATCTGATGAAACTGTATCAAGAACAGACAAGAGCATCAAATCAAGATTTTCATGGCAATCATTTCAAAAGGGTTATATTGTCGTCAAGTCCAGTAAGAATTAAGAGCAGATACTTTTCTCAGGCTGCTTCTCACATCCAGAGGCAGAACCAGAATTTAAAAATAAAGGGACCAAATTGTTAGAAATATACCCTAGAGACAATCACAGAGATGATTATATTTCTTTATGTCCATGATTAAAGTATCGACATGACATTTTATTGTTAGACAATGATAAGGTTAAGACTTACGAGGAATCGATAATGGGCCCGAACTCTGAGAAATGGCTTGGAGCCATGAGATCCGAAATTCAATCCATATCAAGCTTAGAACTTGGTTGAACTCCCAATGATGTAAAACTATTAAGTGCAAGTAGGGTTTTTAAAAAAAGATAGACATAAATAGAAATGTTCATATCCATAAGGTACGATTGGTGGATAAGGGTTTTAAACAAATTCAAGATGTTGACTATGATGAAACATTCTCGCCCGTCACTGTCGCTATGCTTAAGTCTGTTTGGATCATTCTAACTATTTCTACATATTTCAATTACAAGATGTGGCAGATGGATGTCAAAATGGCTTTCCTAAATGAAAATCTAAGTGAGGATGTATACATGACACAACCTGAAGGTTTTGTTGATCTCCAAAATGCTAAAAAGATATTCAAGCTTCAAAGATCCATCTATGGGTTAAACTAAGCATCTCAGAGTTAGAATATACGTTTTAATGATGAGGTCAAAAGGTTTGGTTTCGTCAAGAATAAAGAAGAACCTTGTGTTTACATGAAGGTTAGTGGGAGCACATTTGTAATACTAATCTTACTAGTAGTGTGCCCGTGCTAACGCTACGATAAAATACAAAAGAAGATAAAATTTGTAAAAAATAAAACGAACAATCAGATTCATTAAGATTCACGTCTCATATATTGTATAACCAAATATTTTTGTCACAAAATGAATGTCACATAAATACGTGACCGGTCGGAACCACCCAACACGCAACCAACACGCAATGCTCAAAAGTTCACCTTGCTGAGAATGGCAGATTGTGACACTCTTAATAGATCACATGTTGTAATGTCAAATCCTGCTGAAATACATATCATTTGATAACTGAACCTTGTCTCACAAAAGTTGTAGGTACAAACAAACAACCCAAACCATCAATTTCCCCTTTCCCGCTTGACAAAGTGTCCTAACAAATGTGCCCGTAGGTATTCTACCTATCTGGACAACCCCTATGTATCTATTTTGTCTGGTCAAAAAAGCAAACATTACATAGAACTCATCAACGTCTATTGTGTACAACAGGATCAAAGGAACTATGCTATCCAATACAGCAGCCTGATATAATTTCACCAGCACAAATAACGAAAGGATGCATGGAATTTAAGCAGTTGTTGCTCATTTACCTAGCTGGAATTCTAAGACCTCGATGAGCTTCTTGCCGTGTCTATCCTTCCACTGCATGCACCACTATAACCCCCTCTGGCCTTCCACGCTAAGCCGCCTGCTAGATGCCCAGGCAGCAATGAGGCAAAATCTTCAAACTGCATGATAACAGTCATTAGAACAACTGTAATATGATTTCACATTTTTCAAATAGAGAGGCAAGTCAAAGGTAAGCCGTTTAACACTTGCATGTTTTTCTATTTCTGAATATAGCCACGGAGGTAGTGCGTCTCGCGCTCTCTCTCTCTCTCTCTCTCTGTGAAGGCAATTCCCTTGTTGTAGTGTGGATCTCTCAGCAAATTGTAACTGCTGCCACATACCAAACAAGTCAAATTATGCTCCCAAACAATCAAAGCAACTTTTGTTCAAGCATCTACAGTCAATAATTTCTCCTTGTTTTGAAGCGTGATCATTGTCTTCTTTATGCAAGAACTCTAATATCTAAAACTGCATGGATAGAAAAGTACAGTGTTATTGTCTCAATGGGAGTCACAACCTTTTGGAAGAAATGTCCATGCAGCAATTTTGTCCTCTATACCAGCAACAATTGGATCCTACAAATTTGGACATAATTCTTCATTAGATAAGAACCATGTCAGCTAGAGAAATGCCTCAACAGTCCTGTACTATTGAACTCTAGTTATGGTTAGTCAATAAATATAGAAGATCAATTAAGAGAATAATAGTATGAATGAATAGCAGATTGCCCCTCCTAGCATATTTCACTTAATTGGTACAGACATGAAAACGAGATGCTCAGTGTCCACTGATAGTCCTGTCCAGATCAATCTTATGATCTGGTTTGATCTCTGCCTATGAGCTGAATCACAAATGCACATTCAGAAACAAACCCCACACCCAAAAAAGGAGGAAAAAAACTCTGATTTGACCAAGCACAATTGAATTCAAGCAAAAGAAGAAGAAATAATTAGGATTACGATATTGGGATTGTAAATATTTCATATGTCCATAATAGTGGATATATACCTTTTCTTCTTTTTTAAGGGAATGGACATATATGTTCAGTGCTGAATAGGATGTTAGCATGGTTAGCACTAAAAAAAATTGTCAGAGGATGGCATACTCAAGAGAGGCTTACTGGGACCTGCATATTTTCAAATGTCGACTTTGCATGTTGGAATTGGGAAATGAAATCTAAGCTAGAGGAACATTATCTGGACCATCTATTCTTATTCTGTCAAATCACATCTCAAGTTCTCAACTGAGGAGAGAAATCTTATTCTTTGTCCACCTTGGCAAGATTATATCATCAGCTAGTGGGAGGAGCCTAGAAATAGTGGATTGCATTCCATTTGAGACTGTCAAATGAAACACGTAAAGGGCTTGAGTTGATTGTCATGACACTCTTGTGGACAGTCTGGACTGAATGAAACATGAGTTAAGGAGCTATAATTAAGTATCTCCTTGGCAAGGGGGCTTTGTACGGAATGAAGCAGGGCTGGAGCTCTTCACAGTTGTTGATGCTGAGGCAGCTGAATTAGAGTAGGTTTTCAACATGTGATGCAATCAGATTCATTACGATTCACGTCTCATATATTTTTCAACCATCAATCTGACTGGAGCTATCCTGCGATATTGTTTCCAACAATTAGGATTGAATCAACCATGTATCCATCACCGGCTACAATTAGGATTGCGACATTTGATTCCATCGTCCGACTAAAGCCTAAGTACTCCTCAAGGACTAATTGTGTAGATGTTAAGAGAGAGAAGATCGACATGGACCCCCAGTCCGTAGTAAGTCAATTAATATCATAGCTCAAGAAAAGAATTGAAAAAATACTAAATAAAGTTCAGAACATCGTATATGAGAATCAATTTACTTCATAGCTCAAGAAAAGGAAACCTTTTGCTTTTACTTTACCTGAGTTTCAGATTCGGCTGAAATAAGAACCTTTTCTGCTTAGGAGTAACGCTCGTACCGTTCAAGAATTTTGTCCATATTGTGAAAAAAGAGGAAAATACATCTGGTCACTGGAAGTAAATGTACAAAGGATTAACTATATGCAGTATACGCACAATCTCAAGAATAGATATATGCATTCATTTTTAAAAGAAATGTAAATCCTCATCCCCCATATGAACGAAAGAGGATCATCATGACCAGCAAAAAAATGTGGCAAAGTGTTGAGAAACTTGAGAAAGAACTTACTCAATCATGCCAGATGAGCTGTCAGTATAAGTATAGAAAAGTTGGTCAATCCGTTCTATTTCCTTGGAAACCACTTTAGTGGGACCTAAAAGTAATACTGACAATATGTTACCACAAATAGACCTAAGTAACCTGTGGTTCACTGCGGATATACGTGGTCACTTGATTTTACATAGATATCACATATAACATTTATGACAAAATTTAGTATGCAAGCAAAAACATGCATGGATTTGTTATTTCTAATTAATAGCTTATGAAAGAAACAAAAATTAGGGAATGACAGGCTATAGCTTGACATAAACCAATTAGCTGAATAACATGACAATGTCATAAGGTCTCACTTATCAAATGATCAATCCCTGCCAAAGAACAGGTCAGGGTGTATAAAATTGTCACATGCTTATCTGTGCATTTGTGGGATTCATTCAAAGTTCCAAATGCATTTCATAAAAACAACTCTGGAACGTGAAATTATCGCATCAACAACTGATCAATGATTAAGTTAAGTACAAAAAAATGTATTTCTATATGACAAAACAGAACATTAAAATTTTATCTATATATGACAAAACACCACATGATTGAACAAGAGAGAGTCCGCATGCATGCACTCTGTGACTCGAATCAACAGATTAGCACTCCTCTGCGCAGAGAAACTGTTTAGCTATCCTAAACAATCACTGTATAAGCTCAAACATGAATGTTAAGACAATCCCTCAAATCAGACAACAGTGTAATCTTCCTCTGTTCTAGTCAGAAAGTTAGAATGGTATCAAAGACGATCAAACATGAAATGAGCACATTGTTCCTTTGCAAGCCTGGCCCCTAATTAGCATCTTCGAGAAAAGAAGCCTAATTACATCTATCGAAAACAAAGTAGAGGAATTATTTCATATTTTCATTCCTCTAGAAAGTCTGTCATATAAGAAGTTCGCAACAAATTACTAATTCTTTCCCACACTTTACTCATTTTGCCTCAAGAAAAGATTCCACTAACATGCTATTAAAGTCGAATTTACAACATTAGATACTTCATAACAAAAAAAAGGTTTTGGTTTTCTCTAGATGAAGAAATGCTTTGCGTACAATCCTGAACCTACATATTGCAATATATTACAACCGACGTCCACATCATTCTGTATAAATCACACCAATCAATGGCTTAACTCCCCATGAAAAAAATAACGGCTTAACTAATCAAAATGTCGTTTCATAATTTATATAAAGCTAATGCGTATGAACCAAACGTTTACATTTGTTGTTGGATACAGCAAGTTATCATTTTCTATTTCCAATTAGAATCACAATGCGGAAGAAACCAACCAAAGCAGCAGTATGAACAGATCAGGGGACACTCTAGGGCGGAGATTAGGTACCTCTGTCGAGCTCGGACTTCTCCTTCTGAAGCTTGTCGTTCTCGCTCTGCAGGAGCTTCACCGCCTCCCGCAGCGCGTTCCGGCTCATCTCCAACTTCTGGTACTTCTTCCACAGCTGCAGGACAAAAAACCGGGAACTTCTTCCACAACTTCTGGAGCTTATTATTCACGTTAGCATAAATGCAACCAGATGGAGTACTAATATAATTCATTAGTTCAACTCAAACTGCACCTCATCAGCAAACCATCACAAATGTGAAAAAATAAACTCAATCTCAACATAATGTAATAACCTTGAGCAGAGACTGCCAGTCTACCACTCTCAGCAGTCAACAACTGCTCTCCCTCACTAAACCTTGGCATATGTGGTATAAACAAGACTATATCCAAACTGCTAAAATTACGGGGGGAAAACCTAAAGTAAACGCAATTATGAGTACACGCAATGCTCAAATAGCACGGGCGAGACAAAGAGCGATAACAAACTGTAGTCGCTGGACATTATTCTTAGCTAAAGAAATTTAGCATGCTTACCATTTCTGAGCCTGGCCTTTCCAATCCGTTCCCCACCTAGAATTCAGCTTATCTCTCACATCCGGCGGGAAATCATATGTTAGCCAATTGGGAGCCTACACGAACACATGCAAAGCACTCAGCAAAACCTATTACAACAACGATTATGAAAAGCAATTAGCATAATAAGCTCATATTAGGAGGAAGCATTGAAGGTTTCTAAAGGAGCTAATATTCGCCTCTTTAATCTTTAGGATAGTTGAAAGTAGCCATTTCTGCAAGGTTTGAAAATTAATCATGATCAGAAGAACTTGGGAAGCAGGTGAAAGGCTCTCAACTGACCTCGGCCACGATTTCCGTGGATGTAACACCGGTTTCTTCCCTCAATTCTCTAACAGCAGCTGCTCTCGGCTCTTCTCCTCCATCTATACCACCCTGTGGTATCAGAATGCAAGACCAATGTTAGTAGTAATCAATAATAGGCTACCGAACACCCACTGCCAGTACTACTAAATGGCACAACAAAACCATATATAAAAATCAGATCCCAAATCACCTGAGGCATCTGCCATGCGCCGGGGATGTCAATCCTGGACGCGGAGAAAATCTGGGGAGGAGAGAAACAATCAGCCAGCGGATCAAAACCCTAAAGAGAAGCACATCCAAAAGTTGGAGGAAACCGCAAAGGTAAGGAGGAGGCGCGCGCGTGCCTTGGTGAGGGACGGGTTGGCGAGGCAGATGCCGACGTTGGTGCGAAAGCCCTGCGGCGGCGCGTCCATGGAGGCCACCTCGGCGAGCGGCGAGGCTGAGCAGGAGGAGGAGAGCCGGCGGCGGGTGACTCTGGGGAGCCGGAGCGCGGAGGAGGAGCGGAAGATGGGGCTCAGAAACAGGCAGTGTGCGGCGGCCACCATCATCCCATCCCGCAAACAAGATAAATCCAACCCACTCGATCGGTCGGGAGGAGCCTGGTGGCGAATAGCGTTTGCCCACCGCCTAGTAGTGAGCCCGTGCTATTTGAGCATTGCGGCACGGGGGAGACGCGGAGATGGGGAGCGGCGGGAGTGGAGGCACGGGGGAGGAGGCGGCGACGCGGGGTGGGGAGGAGGAGGAGGCGGCGGCAGCGCAAGGTGGGGGGAGGAGGAGGTGGCGGCAAAGCGGAGGGATGGGGAGGAGGAGGCGATGCGGGGTGGGGAGGGAAGGAGGCGGCGGCGGTGCGGGATGGCAGGGCAGGGGAGGAGGGGCGATGCGGGGTGGGGAGGGAAGGAGAAGGAGGCGGCGCGTGGGGAGGGAAGAGGAGGAAGGAGGAGGACCTTGAACGGGAACTAGGGATCCGCGGCGACGCGGGCCGCCCATCCGGCGAGAAAGAGGCCGAGGATGCCGCCGCGGCGGCCGTCACCCCCGGAGTCCGCGGCATCGCCAGATCCGCCGCCGCCACCATAGGATCGCGGGGGAGGGGGCAGCTTACCTCCGGGGCCGGACGGAGAAGGGGATCGGAGGCGGAGGAGGGAGGACGAAGAGACGGCTGAGAGCGGAGGAGGAGGCGGCGGCGGAGCAGAGGGGTGGGGGGAGGAGAAGGCGGCGGTGGAGCGGAGGAGGCGGCGACGGCGGAGGAGCACGGATTCGGTGGTGGGAGGCGGCGGAGGAGGAGGAGGGAGGGGAGGAGGCGGCGGAGAATCACAGGGGAGGAGGCGGCGGAGAATCTCATGGGAGCGCACGGGTTCAGTTGGGGGAGGCAGGAGCGTGGGCGTCGGGGTGGGTGCGTGGGCGTCGGGGTAGGTTCCGGTTCAATGATGTGCATGATCCAAATAATCTTGGCCTTTGGATTTTCAATGAGTAAGAGAAGAGGGTTTGAGGAGAGATCCAGACCATCCATTTGTATGAAGTTGGAACCCTTTGGTACACAACTCTGGGTGGACTTAGATTTAGCATGACTGTAGGGGTGGTTGAGGGGGTGGATTTAGTAAAGAAAATTTTGGTGTATTATAGAGTAGGGTAAATATGTAGATGACATATTATTGATTGGGAATGACATTCCTATGTTGAAATCCATTAAAGCCTCATTGCAAAATAATTTTTCTATAAAAGACCTAGGAGAGGCAGCATATATCTTAGGGATAAAGATCTATAGAGATAGATTGAGAAGACTAATTAGATTAAGCCAAAGTACTTATATTGACAAGATGTTAAAACGGTTCAACATGTAGGATGTCAAGAAGGGGTTCTTGCCTATGTCACATGGCATAAGTCCTATTAAGAGTTAATGTCCTTCGACGACTGAAGAGCGAGACCATATGAGTGGTATTCCATATACTTCAACTATTAGATCTATCATGTACGCCATGATATGTACTCGACCAGATGTATCATATGCTCTAACTGTTACAAACAGATACCAAACTAATCTTGGTGAAGGTCACTGGACAACTATGAAAAACATTTTTAAGTACTTAAGAAGGACTAAGGATGTGCTCCTACTTTATGGCGGTGATGAAGAACTCGTTGTAAATGGTTACACCGATACAAGCTTCCAAACTGACAAAGATGATTATCGTTCGCAATCTGGTTTTGTATTCATTTTGAATAGAGGATTAGTGAGTTGGAAAAGTTCCAATTAAGAGACTGTTACTGATTCTACAATGGAGGTCGAGTACATTGCGACTTCTGAAGCTGTGAAGGAAGGTATTTAGATAAGGAATTTCATTGCTAAGTTGGGAATGGTCCCGAGTGCCTCGAGCCCAATGGATTTCTATTGTGATAATAATGGAGCCATTGCACAGGTTAAGGAGTCTAGATCCCATCAGAAGTCCAAACGTATACTCAGGCGCTATCATCTTATTCACGATATTGTGGATAGAGGAGATATAAAGATATGCAAAGTATACACAGATCCAAATTTTGTTAATCCATTGACAAGACCTCTCACATAGCCAAAGCATGAGGCGCACACAAGAGCGATCGGTATTAGATACCTAAATGATTGAGTCTAGTATAAGTGGAAGATTGTTAGAAATATGCTTTAGAGGCAATCATAAGGATGATTATATTTTATTATATTCATGATTTATTGGATAATATGTTATTTTGTTCCTTGAATAATATCGTTAATATTTATTATCAAGTATATGACTTGATTGTAAAACTCAATATTTCTACGATGATTATTCTTAAACCATCCTTAGTTGGAAACATACGAGGACACATATGAATAGATTGGTATATGTATTGGCTGATGACTATGTTTCATGGGTCAAAGATATAAAGATGTCAAACTAATAATACGGACGCATGTTAGGGAACATGGGGTTGGATTGACCCACCATGAGACACTACGAGAATGTTGCATTCTTATATGTCATCAGTTGGCCTTATTTACAATGCGTATGCTATATCCTTAGACTTGATGTCATCGCACGTACTCGCGATGCATAATGGCTAACTTAAGGATTGCCAAACGCTACTCGTAATTGGGCAGTTATAAAGGTAACTTTCAGGTTTTTATTATGATGCATGCATAGAGGCATGATCGATCAAGATAGGATTTGCCCCTCTATGTAACAGGAGAGATATCTCTAGGTCTCTCGAGTGATTGGATTCTAGAAATGCATGGCCATGCTACTCGCGGTTAAAGAGTTAACTGTAGTCGGGGAATTCGAGTTACGAAATCAAGAAAGAGTGGTCGAGCTAACCAACAAGGATGGCACGTACTCGCCTTGAGCTTGATCGATATCGTGACGCAAAGAGAAATGCATATGAGTTTTGTTGAGGTTTGTCCGATATGATGTTTATGTATACTTAGGAGTAGGCATGTCTTGCTAGGGACCGTTACCGATTAGTGGACGAGTAGGAATATTTGGGACATGTCCAATTGTACGTGAACCTATAGGGTCGCACACTTAAAGAGTTGAGATATAATTCGGATGATGATATGAATTCATGTGGGCCACGACTTCCTAATGGGCATCAAGTTCGAGGACCATTATGGATGCCTATAAATAGAGGGGTGGTGGCATAGGGTTATGAGAGTGAATTTGGAATTCCCGAAACCCTAGTCGCCACACCTTCCCATCTAATGCCACGCAACCGGTGCTAGCACTCTAGCGTGTGGTGTTCCTGCCCCGTACGTGTGGATACCTTAGAGGTGTTGATGCGAAGTTTCAACACTAGAACAATTCGTAACTTGTGACGACCTAAATGAGTTGGAGGAGGAGACGTATGGCTAGTACGACTACTACAGCACTAACACGCTATATCGACTCTACTTCCGCTACGAGTCTACGTATCTAGTGATAATCCCGTGATCTATTACTAGCAGAGGTTCCCTATTGCGGTAGAATTTTTGAAATTATGCTAGTATAGCCTACCCGTAGCGCTTCACAAACAACATATACAATGTAATTACATTCGATAAGAGGATCAAATAATACTAATAACAATAAATTTTCTTAAAATATAAAAGACTATAGTGCAAATTTATCATAGATCAGCAGCCCTCGCTCTGCCCCTGCTCACGTTATCAACACTTCCAATACACACTGATCAGTTCCCGCAAGGCAATTATCCCCACGAGGCCACGACGCGTGCACACCATCCATACAAGATTACAAGCAATCGCCATGACGATTGCCCGATGAGGCATTCCATCGGGCACTTTGACGGCATGCTCTGTCTACACAGCGTTGAGTCGGCATAGGACTGAAAAATGAAATGGAGGGCTCTGTCCACGGTTCTGTCGGACCACAGACTTCATAGCACCCACACGGCAAACTTGTAGATATCTTACATTTGTTGTATATCGGTCCGTGCACAAGGGGACCGATCGTGTAGATGCTTCACTAAACAAGCCCATTAGGGGCAGCAAAGTCCATCAGGACTATTAGCATAGTTTAGTCTCACATTACTTATTTTATTTTTATGATATCTCTCTCCCCTCTCTCTCTCTCTCTCTCTCTCTCTCTCTCTCTATATATATATATATATATATATATATATATATATATATATATAAAGTATTGCTATACAACATTCGACTGTTTTTGAGGACAAAAACAGTCAGATTGATCTAAGACGTTAGATCTCTATCCAACGGATTCACCCATACAAGCTCCCCTAAAAAAAATGACCCCCTCCAAAAAAATGATCTAGGGCGTTGGATCTCCATCTAACGGCTCAAAATCTGACTGTTTTTGTCCTCAAAAACAGTCGAATGTTGTATAAACACTCCCATATATAAAGGCAGTGGCGGATCCAGAATTTTACCAAAGGGTATGCCGCACCAAAATTTTCATATGCGATTCGGTAAAACAATTTGCCAATTCGGTAAATAATTGTAAATTTTGCACTGTAGTTCGGTATATAGACACTAAATAATATAATAAGTCTTAAATTCAAGGATTAAATTGAAAATTTACACAAATTACAATATAAATAGTTCAAACACCATACTAATAGTCTCAAATATACATAAAAGAGACTTATAATACTACTTGTCTGACTTTTTTAGCATACGCTTTCTAAAGGGCATGAAAGTCTCGATTATATCATCTGTTGTTCTCAACAAGTCTTGTTCTCAAAAGTCCTCTGCAGCATTAGACAATGTACTGTTCATTTGCTATCATAGATGAACAAATTAAATAGGCACGAGTTCCAGATATTTTAATTAGACAAGTGAAACAATAACATAAGTTCATTTTTCCTATTTTACTGACCTACTCATAATATCAAACATATATGTGCGTATCTGAACGAAGATTCAGTTCCGGCTGCAAATTATAGTTCAGTGTACTGAAATTCTGTCCTGGACAACAATACAGATAAGGACCTTAGAACATGAACATGATCGAGACCTTCCTAATTTTTGTTCAGTAGTTGGCAAGAAATGTAAAAAAGGGATATGAGAGGCATACTGGTAACTACCGTGTATTTGTACTGTCATACTGATCAATTTGCTTCGAAGCAGCAGAGACAAACCAGCCTCTAGCGACAAAAGACAGTAGTATTCTTCTACGACTGGTGAATACAAATTGTATATATATATGACATCAATACTAACTTTTGGCCATAATCTGAAAAAAAAACTGTGCACATGATGCAAGCATACATGACTTGTACTGAGAAAAACCATATTTTGTTATCATATATATCCATCCTGACCTACACTAAATATGTGCATCAACATTCATGCTCCTGTCAAAATGGCATATGTCATGCGCATAATCACATTCAAAGATTTAGCATGCAAGAAATTAAGTAGACGATCACCTGCGGCAATTGCAAATAGAGCAAAATCAACTAATCAAGCTTTGGATGCAACTATGCAAGTCATGCAGACATGCACTCATGCTCACACCAGAACAACTGAAAATAGAAGAAGTTGATTACGGATTACCTGATTGATTTTGCCTCTCATGCAGTCCTGCCGTTTATTCTTCTGAGATCTGTCATGCGGCGAACGATCGAACGACCGTCTCGCTGAGGATCAGCGGAGCGGCGCGTCACGCGTGCGGTGCGGCAGGCGAAGGTGATTCCGTGATTAGGCGAACCGTCTCCGCGTCTCGGTCTCGCTGAGGATCGCGCGACGAGCGGCGCGTCACGCGTGCGGCAACGAGGCGAAGGCGAACCGTCTCCGCGTCTCGGTCTCGCTGAGGATCGCGCGACGAGCGGCGCGTCACGCGTGCGGCAACGAGGCGAAGGCGAACCGTCTCGCTGAGATGCTGAGGATCGAGCGGCGCGTCACGCATGCGGCAGGCGAGCGAAGCCGAACCGGTACTTCGGCTGGGTCCCACCACCACAGGGTATGCCGGGGCCCACCCGGCATACCCTGTAGATCCGCCTCTGTATAAAGGGGTAGGGGTTGGCTTCCGTACACACCACACATCTATAAATAAATTTGAAAGAAAAGATGGGGATTATATCGTGTATCTCTTGTTCTACTTTTATTCTTGTGAGATTGAGGGCTTTGTTGTTGGCAAACGTAACGACCAATATACGTTGAGTTTTTTTTAAGAAACAAATATACATTTTCCATAAGTCCTTGTTTGGATGGATCAGGATCCGGCCCACCCAGGTAAGCTGGGATTCCGGTCGATCCAAATAAGGCCTAAGAGTTATTTGTGAAGTATGAGAAACCATCCATATGCAACTTAATTCAAATGTTGGATTTTTGGTGATTTCTCTCCTATTAATTCAACATTGGGTTTTGCTGATATCTCTTCTACCCCTTATTAGGGGTGGCAACGAGCCTTGGCTCGGCTCGTGAAAGCTTGGTGGAATGGAGGCTCGGTTCAGCTCGGTTTGGTTAGGATATCAAGCTTTTTTGTGGGCTCGGTTCGGCTCGTGGTGCGGCTTGAGCCAGCTCGCGAGCCAACAGTGCCCTCGCCGGATCACTGAACACTGGGCACTGCCCCCTTGCCGCCACCGCGCCCGTAACGAGATGAGATCTGGGGGAGGTGTCAAGCGGGAGTCCTCAGCCCACGGTGCCCCCGACCACGGCTAGCCGTCGCGTCGATCTGGCTCTGCCAGTTCGCCCAGCCGTCGCACGCCGAGCGGCCGAGGGAAGCACACGGATTTACAGCAACATACCACATTCATCCAAGCTTAGCCAATAGTGAACTAGAGACAATAAGCAATCAATCCTCAGTAGAGCACAATGGACCAACCCAAAGTATACCACCGGAGGTAGATGAGGAGAGGAGAGGCTTACCGAAGAGGGTGGCGGCTGCGTGCTACCGCCGGCCGAGCCACACCACTAGCTGCCACCGGGTACTTCCCCGGCGTACGGGCGGCGGCTAGCCGGCCTTGGCTAGCCGGGGCAGCTCGCCTCCCAACCTAAAACCTCGGGCAACCAAAAATAACAAGCCAAAACCGGTAGAACAGGGGTGAGACGTGGAGAAAAGACACCAGATCGGCCGGATCTAGCCGCAGCTTACCCTGCGGCGGCGGACGGCGAGGAGAGGAGGCGTAGAAGAGAGGAATCCGGGGAAGGGAAGCCGAATCGGGAGGCGCGGCGGCGCGGCACCAACGGGTTGGGCGGTGCGATGCCGACGGGGTAGATGGTGCGAGGGGAGGTGGAACCAAGCGGCGCGGAGGTAGGGACCAGCGCAGCGGCGCGTCGCCGCTGAGATTGGTCGAGTGAGGAGAAGGCGCATGCGGGAGAGCCGCACCCGGGCGAAGCGACGGCACAGCGTGGGAAGTCGGGGCCGGGGAGTCGAACCGCGGAGAGGCGGCGCAAGGGAGCGCAGAGAAAGAGGGAGCCGAGAGGAAGAGACGGGGAGGAGAACTGGAGAAGTGGAGGCATGACTCGTGAGGCGTCTACGGTGTAGGCACCGCACAAGGGCCGGGGAGGAACGGGGGAGTTGGGGGAGTCGGGACTCGGCAGGGTTTTTAGTTGGGCAGTTGGGCCTATTGGCCCGAGCCAACCGAGCTGCTCGCGAGCTGGCTCGGGTTCGGCTCGTTTAGACCCTGAGCTTTTTTGCTGGCTCGGCTCGGCTCGTTTTATCCACGAGCCGAGCCAAGCCTTCACGAGCCCGAGCCGAGCCCGAGCTGGTTCACAAGCCCGAGCTTGTTTGCCAGCCCTACCCCTTATCCACCTTGCGGTTAAAATAAAATCCAAGGTATGATCCCATGCTTTGTTTGGATCAGCTTGAGCTTGAGCTTCAAAGAGGAATCACCAGAATCCAACAAATCCTAAACGGGCCTCAGCAGTACGAGATAGCCTCCCGCTAGGTTTCGCACGGTTGCCAGCACGGTTGGAGAAAAGGAAGTGGGAGGGGGGGGGGGGGGGGGAGCACGGTTGGGCTCCTGGCATGCACATGGCGCAAGTGTCGATACCAGAAGCAAGCCAATGGCCCGGGAATACAATAGGCTTTGAGTCGACCCGAAAGGCTTGCTACAGCTTCGAAATGCAACCTTGAGGGCCGCTCAATATTGGATCCATCGGGCTCATGCCAAGTGACGACTTTGGCACACAAATAAAGCGAATCAAGAATACCCCATTAGGTGTTTCTTCCGAAGCACCAAAGGATAGGTGGCTAGTGTTGAAATAATAATTCACTTTTCTACTGACGAGACCCACTCTACAAAAAAAACACGTGCTTATAGATCAAGAAATACGATTACACTCAAAAAGGATGATTGTACCTTTTTCTTGTACTCATAGGGTAGCTATCCCCAAGGGATATTTTGGTCATTTGTATGGGTCTAAAAGTCTATAAATACCTAAACTATCCCTCAGTTGTAATCTAAGCTCACAAGGATACAAGAAAAGCACATTCAAACTGGTGAACCCTCGAGGGCTCCCTCCTCGGAGGTAGCCTCGTTGACTCACTAACAGGAGTAGGGCGGTCCTCTCAGATCCCCGAACCTATAAATCTTCGTGCCATTTTTTCTCTCGTGGATGATGACCCGTTAGACGGCCAACTTCCACCTCTCACTTGTGTTTGGATTTCACATCTACAATAAGGATGCATTTCCCCAGTTAAAAGTAAACCAAAGAGGAAATGAAATTTGGCTTGCGAGTTCATTTCTATGCACCAATTTCCTTACCAACCAAATAAAAAACTTGAATTATAGCTCAATTCAATTTCTGAAGTATAATTCCCTAAGCCCAATTCAATTAAGAGATCCAAACGGAGCAACAAGAAATTGCATAGCAAGGAGGGAGCGTGGCTATGCAGGTAGGAGCGACCTAGCCAAATGGCCATGTGGCACGCCATGGATTCTGATATGATACATCCGATTAGGCCTGGCATGGCTAGTTCGAATAAGTTATTATGTTGTGTTGTTCTGGTCCACGTGCCTGCCCTTCGACCCAGGCACGACACAGGAGAGGCTGTGTCGTGTCGGTCTAGTCTGGGCACGCTTAGCTAAATGGGCCACCGTTGACCCATTGATTTTACTGTTAGTCATAAGTAATTTTACTACTAGTCACTAAACCACAAGTATTTTACTGCTAATCACAAGTAATTTTACTACCAGATCACCCGTCCACGCTTAGAAAAGTGCAGTAACTCTAACACTAGTAATTTTATTGCCAAGTTACTCGTTCGTGCTTAAAAAAATACAATAATCCTAACACATATGATTTTATTATACTACAATATGAGATATATTATTTGTGCTATACCAAACCGAGCCACCTTGTTGCGAAGCTGACCCAAGCATAACATGCCTAATCGAGTCAGACCAACACGGCTTGTTTATTGCTTGTACGAACAATGTGTGGACTAGGTGAAAAGTACCTATCTGTTGGCCAGGTTTGGGTAGGAGCGAGTCGACGCGCGCGTGCATTTGGTGGTGGAAGCCCACGCAGTGACATGCGCCAGGCGGGGGCGACGGAGAGTGCCGCCCAGGCGCCCACACACGCCGCCGTGCTCCCTGCCTGCCTCACCCCCGCGTGCCCCAACCCCTCACGCCAACATGTGGGCCCATAATTCCCCGGCCCACATCTTGTCACACACCATCCTCGCCCAACGGCACGCGTCGTTATGTGCCCTACCGCACGGGGTGGGAGTGGGACCCACGCCACCTTTCTCTCTTCTTTTCCTACTCTCTTTCTCTCTCGCTTGCAGCAGCAGCGTAAGCATTGGTGGCGTTGCTTGGTCTGTGCGCTTTGCGCAAACAAGAGTAGAGAACGAGGTGGGGAAGAAACCGACGAACGTCAAAACACATACTACTATCATTCTTCCCTTGGCAACACCCAAATCCGAGTACTACAGGCTCATAGACGCATGCCCTATCTTCGATCTTTGTTCCTTCAGCTTTGAATCCGAGGTTCCTCTTGTTCTTTCTCTGTGATCTTTTTTTCTTTCGGTTTGGATGGGTGGTCGAATTGACAGATGTGTTCTTGGTGGTTGGTTTCTGCAGGGGGAAGGGGTTGGGCCCCAGATTTGGTCGGCATGGTGCCCGCGGAGAGGGGAAACGTCGCTGCTGCCGTCAGCACCGCCCCCACCGAGAAGCTCATCCATGGGTGAGACTTCTTGGAAGGGGGCTACAATTTTCTTACAAAGAAAAACAACTGCATGGGGTTGCTAAATTTCGTTCCTTTTGGGCTTTTGGTGGATGTCATGTTTGGGAATTCATTTTTTCGGTGTGGATTTCAGAGTATTTCTAGTTAAAGTTGATTCAGTGGCACAACCAGTCAAGCACAACATTGAACTACTATTGATACTCAAATATAGCAACTTGCAGTAATAAATGTGTAAGTTGCCAAAGATCCAGTCCTATAAAGTTCTACAGTCTCTTAACTATTAAAGTATGATCTGAATTCGTCACTGTTGTGCCAGATATGGCGCTAAACAGTGCATGTGCCAAGCCATGTTAGATGTGGCAAAGGCTGACAAATGACTCTGATTTGGTTTTCTTCTCTGTTAGGTACTCTTGTTTCCTAACCCATATATACTCTGTAGTCACACGGTTGAGATATGCCAGAGTTTCCTGTGGTTGTAATCTCTTCTCGTATAGTGAATTTCGCCTTCACGTATCTGTTGTTTTTTTGTAAGGGTTTTCTATGTTAAATCTGTGTCTCCCTATTCTTTCGATACTCAATATTTATCGTGTATTTTATGAAAAGTGGTACCAATGTTGTTCGTCAGCTCTATATATTTTTGCTGGGGTGAAGTTCATTGCAATTCAGGCTGTTGTGCCTATTATTGACGGCATCCATACGGGATTAATCATTGCCAATTCTTCGAGGATCCATCGTATATTACGAGTTAGTGCAGTAAGATTTTCACATGAGGAGTCTAAAGCGGAGTTGCATGTTTTCAACACAATAAGTTAATTTAGGCTACGTTTGATCGAGAAGACTTTAAAAAAATCAATGTCAGTTGTGAGAACAACTAAATTTAGTGTTTTGTTCACCGTTATGAATATGTTGTAATTTGAATCGCTTACGCAATCATTATGGAGGTTTTGGCAACATTCAATTTTAAAAGTTTGATAACACCCTGATGGTAGCCAACGTGATACTCTCTGGAGTTTTGCTGTTTGAAAGTGAACGTTTTGCTCCAATTTTCAGTCTCAGATAAAGAATTTAACTGCAAGAAGAAGTTTTTTGCGTTGATATTTCAACGTTTGTTCAGCTGTCATAACTCGATATGACGAGTCTACTGCAATTTATACTCCATAAATGGCACAAGAGTTCTTTTCATCAGAACAATTTTATAGGAGCAATTTTAACTATTTCATGGAATTCAATTACCTTTGAAGTCGGCAGTTTAATGCACGTGATAACCACACGTGCAAGTTGCTCTTTCAACGAGCATTGTTTGCCAAGATTTGTGTTCCAGATGGAGCATGCAAGATTCCATGAGATGAGTTTTTCGTTATCTATCGAGCACCACAGGTGATAGTTTGGTTTATGCCATTCAACGATTGAGCATATGTTTTAGGAAATCAGTTGTATTGACTCAAACTTTTTCTAGGGTAATGAATTGTTAAAGACCCAGATTTGTTTGTATGCTTGTTGATTGCAGTGTGTTTAGATCTGCTGGTGGTTTACTCAAGTTTGCTTCACGAGAAGCGTTTGGATATGATTGTTCTAGTCTTTCTTGTTAAAAATATTTTAATGGACTTTCAACGTATAAGGTCTGTTGAAGAATATTTACTTTGAGGAGATTTTGATATTTCGGCTACAAGAGAGAATTCGTCTCAAGGTAGAGATTGTTAAAGTATGATCTGAATTCGTTATTGTGTCCGAGCCGAACACTGCATCAGACGTGGCACTGAGTGGTGCATGCGCCAAGCCATGTTAGACGTGGTAATGGCTGGTGCATCCTACTTTAATTTGGTTTCCTTCTCTGTTAGAGACTCTTGTTTCGTAGCCTATATATGTACCTTTGGAGTTGCACAGTTGAGATACGCCAAAGTCCCCTGCTTGTAATCCTAGTTGCATATTTGAGATATGCCGAAGTTCCCTGGTTGTAATCCCTTCTCATATAGTGAATTCTGTCTTTGTGCATCCGTAGTTTTTTCCGTAGGGGTTTTTCACATTAAATTCGTGTCACCAGTTTGTTTGATCCTTTATATTTATCGTGCGTTTTATAATAGTAACAGCTTATATGCCGACTAGGTAGTTGTTGATTCTTGTTATTTCTTGTCAAATTGATCCTTCTGTTCTTTTCGCGGGGAGGAAATGAGAATGAGAGTTGTGCTTGTGTTACATTATTGCTGATGTAGTTCCATTTGAACCTTGTGCAGGCCTACCTCTGACAAGAAGTGCCAGAAGAAGGTGCCGAAGAAGATTCATAAAGCTGAGAGTCCAGGCACAAGAATTTGTGAATCTTCATGTCATTGTCATCTCTATCTAAATAATGTTTGCGATAATGTGATAATGGAGCTCGCATGGTTCCACTGTGTGTTATGAATTTTCCTCTTATAAGTATTTGGGTTGATATACACACATCAATCAACTTACATCTGTCAAGTTCCAACTCCAAGGTTAGCTTAAAATAGTTTGTCCTAGAAGAGAGCATGACTGCATGAGCATGGACTGATGTGAATGTATGAACTGTTTGTCAATGGCATCTTAGCTTCATATTTACCCTTTAGCCCTAACCATGTATGGATGGATTTTGGAACTTAAGTTTGCAATCAAACATAATTCTGATCAAACACAACATCCCTTTGCAGAAGCAGATAGGCAGAGCAACGGGAAGGCTTGCATATTGACTGACACCACTCGAACACTAAGGGATCTGCCTTCTCAAGTACAATTTCTCCGGCAAGAAAATAGCACCCTCCAAAATGAATCTCATTATGTAAGTTATTTCTAATGTTGATATTGCACTTACTTCATTGCGCATGTATCATTGTTTTCCCTTTCTTTGGTGAACTTGATGATTTAGAATTAGTGTCTGATTTTATCCACTTATAAATGCTTTGGTCTATACATAGGACAAGACTTATGCCAACATCATCATTCCATAATATCTTTGGATTGTCGCACTGCATTTGTCATATAGTTCCAACATAATTCAGCGTTACTTAATTATGCTATGTTCATTTTTCCACAAACAGGTTACAATGGAGAGGAATGAGCTGCAAGATGAGAATGGTGTGCTCAGCAACGAAAGTTTGGAGCTCCAAAACGAGTTGCGGATGCGGTTGGCAGGCAATCCAGGTTGGGGCCATGGCACTACTGGGTCACCTCTCCCTGTTCCTCACACCACCAACACAGTTTTTTCATCGCAACAGCCGATGCAGCCACCCACCATCGCAAGCACAGTATTCCCCTTGCAGCAACCACTGCAACAGCCAGCAGTCATTGATCACTCCTATGCCGCACCACCACGGGAACTGAAGCTCTTCCCAGAAGTGGCATCTGTCGAAGGCGATGAACTGTCAGAAGACCAGGAGGCCCCCAACCATGTGGCGCGACCACAGGCAAGGTACCCGACGCAAGCGGTTTCTTGGCCTGTAAGGCTAGGCCTTCCAAGAATGGAAGATGAGAAATGTAGCAGCAGCACAACTGGCAATAGCAAGGAATCTAGCACAGGTAGGGATTGAATAGATCAGCTCCAACCAATCAAAAAGTTTTCTCTTTGAGCGTAGTGAAAATACAACTGAAGCATGTGCATGTAAATACCCAGTTTCCATTTTGGATCCCGAATGTTAGATGATACTCTGATGGCAATAATACCTTTTCAGTTTTCACCCCAGCTTTGCAACTTTTGTTTACATCCCCGCAAAAGTGAATTGATGTAGAGGTGATATTTGCAAAGCAAAATTACAGCGACGAGTCATGGATGTACATATCAATGGAGCTGTACCCAGCACCCATCTTGCCCATTAGCATGTAAAAGCATTCCCAGTTTGACGAACCAACTGCATTTCAGCATAAGCTATGCAGCGCTTAGCTACACAAACAAACTGACGCCTAACATGTAACTAGTAAGGTGTCAATAGAGTATAAAAAGAAGGTGAGACATACCATTGAACGTGATCCAAAAACGGACAATCAGTATCAATTTTATCTTACATTGCCAAGTGCCTGTGCATTGCATCTAAAATTCAAACTTCATGCAACTGTACACTCATCCTATGAAGCAAAAAAAAACATTTTTGTATTCTTGAATATGAACATGACACCCTTGCATGTCTCAGAACATCAAAAACAAGAAAATTTAACCTGGGTTCTACATAGTTACACGCCTGGCCAAAATAATCCCTACAAAATCATTAGCAATCATAATTAAAATAAAGGACACAGTGGTCATTATATCAGTAATAGAAATAGCAAACCATAATTTTAGTACATGGAAATCGTTCTTCAAGCAAGTTTATTAAACGGAAACCAGAACTTTAGTGACTATAAATGGATATATATAAACTTTTAAGCAATTTGTTCAAGAAAGGTTTGAAAGAATCATAACTTGTCATAGTATAGTAAAAGTAAATAAATCGACTAAGTAAATTTAAAGAAATTTTATGTGAATTGATTTCTTGGCAGGAACATTCCTTGAACATTGTTCCATCCGAATCCTATCCCATCTTACTGTAGTTACGACCGTAGCTTCGACCATGCATCGACCATGCCTTCAACCGTGGCCTTGACCACGGCATCGACCAGGCCTTCGACCACAACCAGTGTATATGTCTACTACAGTGACCACCGACTGTTACAGTGACATGCCGCACATGTCTGCTACAGCACACCGCTCCTTCGACCATGGTTTTGACTACGCCTTGTCGACCACATCACCGACTAAGATTTGTCGACCATAGCACCTCGACTCTATCTCCGACCAAACAGGTCTTCCAGCACCAACTGTTGACTGTAGCTACGACTATCGACCATCGACCATTGTAGCTATGACTATCAACCATTGACCACTGTAGCTATGACTATCGACCATCAACCACTGCACAGTTTGACTAATGACTACGACAGTACTCTCTCCGAGTACCGACTGAGTCACTGTGGCTTCGACCACTTCTTAGATCACGGCATCGACCACGGCTACAACCATGGCTTGTCGACCACGCCTTCGACCATGGCATCGACCATGGCTTGTCAACCATACCTTCGACTGGTCCAGAGTTTCCGACCGCTCTCCGACTCCAGGTCTTTTAACCCATCTCCACTTTTGGCCCCCTACATCCATCCGGGTCTAGCTCGCTAGATCTGGGTTCCCCAAGGTCGACCTTACCTGTAGCTCTGCCTCCTCACCTATAGCGCTACCCCCTCCCCCAGGTCCGATGCCGGTCGGACTCTCCGCTCCTCTCTCGGCCACCCTCCCCTACCACCTCACCAGCGCCCATCCATTCCCTTCACCACACCATCGCCCAAGTCCAGCGCAGATCAACCTCCCCACTACGCACTCGGCCCCCTACATCCATCCATCCCCTTCCCCCACAAATGCCGCAAAATGCGGAGTCAAACATGCATGACGATTGGAAGAAATGAGGGAACGTGCGTGACAGGCGGTTGCCTCTGAAGAGACTACAAAAACATCAGGTCCTCTTTCACTTCTTCTTCGAACACTTCAACTCCTCCACGAAAATATACGGGGTAAATAATTTGGACTCCTCTCTCTTTCCATTTTGTTCATGAACATTCTTCTGATACAACTTAGATTTCTTGGCAGTTTATTTCGCCGGCGACATAGAGGCGAGCGGAGGGGGTGGAGACGACGCGGTGGGAAACGGGGGTGGGGGAAAACACTGCCGTTCTCGCTGCTCCTACTCATCGTCTTCGTGTGGCAGCATCTCCAAGTTCAGGTGTGTTGATGTTTGTGATGATTCTGTTTAAGTACAAGAGATAACTTTGTTCCAGTATGCCTGAACTTGCATTGCCTATGTTTGCAAATTATGATTGCTGCATGTTGTGCTTGCATTTATGTGAATATAAAATTTAGTTGTGAGTAAAATTAGTTAGATTGCTACTTGATGAACCTTGTTTGTATAGAATTTTATAATGCCTACTGTTAAGAGAACATCACCTGTGTTGGTCAGGAAGCTCCAAGTTACTGGTTCGAAGTTCGGAACTGAAGAATTGCCATCATAGATGACTGTTTTTGGTCTTTACTCATCCCACTATCTACATATATGTGTATTACAGAACATTTGCCATCACCCAAATCAAAGCAAACCAATGCTTGAGGTCGTTTGGGTGTGAAGTTTCTTCATGTTGTACCATTATGTCCAGAAGTTGCTTTTCATGAAGTGTTCAGTGAATTTTATCGATTTTAGTATATTTCTCATATGGGCTGGCACCCTCCTGTCGCCGCCTCCATCGATGGCAGGCGTGCCACCACCAACTTCAGTGGCTAGCAGGGTGGTCCCACTACCTATGCCTTCCTCCCAATTGAGAATAGTTATGTGGTTCTGTGATTATGTTGAGCTGTTTTGCTTCCAATTTTGCAACATGCTTGCAGTGAGGGTTTGGGTCTGATGCCATCTATTGAGCGAATTGGATGGTTCCATATTTCCATGTACCATCAATTGGCCTCATGTTTAGATCTTGATTTTTCCATGTATGCTTACAAATCCACAATGTATGCACATTTGTTGCCTAGCCAGTGTGTGTTGGACATAATCTTATTGTTGAGTGTGATCGTGTGTCAAGTACTTATGTGTTCGAGTATTATGTGGTCGGTATCGAGTAGTTGGTGAGTTCGAGTACTACGTAGTCGTAGTCGAGTATTCGGTGTGTTTGAGTACTGCGTAATCGTAGCCACAATGGTCATAGCTAAATGTACTCGGTGTGTTCGAGTATTACGTGGTCGTAGTCAAGTACTTTATGTGTTCGAGTACTACGTGGCCGTAGTCGAGTACTCGGTATGTTCGAGTACTGTGTAGTTTCGGTGAGTTCGAGTACTACGTGGTCGTAGTCGAGTACTCAGTGTGTTTGAGTACTACGTGGTCGTACCCACAGTGGTCGTAGCCAAATGTACTCGGTGTGTTCGAGTACTGTGTGGTTGTAGTCAAGTACTCCGTGTGTTCGAGTACTGCGTAGTCGTAGTCGAGTACTCGGTGTGTTTAAGTACTACGTAGTCGGTATGTCCAAGTATGTCTCGGGAAATACGTACGGGCCCTTGATTTTTTCATAAAAGCCTCCTTATGAATTATCGGCTCATGTACTTCATATCCACGTGGTAGCTAGTGAGACGTGGTGCCGCACTTCCATAGCTAGTTATACGTATTCGTGTAAAATCTACGTGCCAAACAAAACCCCTAAAATCCTGTCTGGAACGCGGTATTTTCCCGATTTCTAAGTAAATTGAATTGTTTCCCTATGCTATATCATCCTAGTTCAATATAAAACTATGACACTAAAAAAATTCAATATGACGTACACACTACACAGCATCACTCAGACAGTTCAAGAAAAAAAATACCACTGATATGGTTCTAACAAGTAACAACATCGATATAGTCCTGTGCTTGTATCCATCTGCATATTGCACCTTCCTAGGTGAAGCGATGCACTGACCCACACAGAATTAACAAAACCACAAAAAAAAATGGAGAAAGGGAAAGGGCCATAAGGATAGACTAGTAGCATATTAGAAGGCCGAGTAAAGCTTATTGCCGGTTCTTAAATTTTTTATGCTGTGTCATTCCGATCCATAGACTTTTAAAGTATGTCATCCCGGTCCTTAAACTTTCAAAGTGTGGCAATTTCTTTTGAAAGTCTATGGACCGGGATGACACAGCATAAAAAGTTCACTGCTACAACTACATAGGATATTGCCACACTTTGAAAGTTTAAGGACCGGGATGACATACTTTAAAAGTCTATGGACCGGAATGACACAGCATAAAAAGTTTAAAGACCGGTAATGGACTTTAGTCTAGAAGGCCCATAAAGGCTAGGCCCACTAAGCAAGAAGCACTAGGGTTAGGGTTTACGCCTCCTCTATAAATATTCCGCTCCCAACTCTCGCCCGCCTCCATTACCTCCCCGACCTCACAACCCATCTTGCGGCGGCGGCGTCCAAGACCGGCGGCGAGCGGCGGAGGCAGCGTCAGCCATGGTGCACGTCAGCTTCTACCGCAACTGTAAGAGACCCTCTACCTCTCTGTGCCCGTGATCCATTCGACCCCCAAGTGTAATGGCGGTAGCATGCTAGCATCTGATCTCGAACGCTACCTGTATTCGTGGACCAACTTTGGTCGCGCATTTCAGTCTGGAACCAGAGATCCCGTCCTGTATTTTGACCTAGAACCTTGTGTATCATGTTCTTAACGAGACTTGGAGTTGTACTATCTATTAGGCCTATTAACCCGTGGGACTGTAGAAGAGTATTTCTTTTTTGGTAGCGTAAGTGCTTAGTTTTGGTCGATTGGGTTATTCTGTTGCTTCTCATCACCGTTGCAGAGATCTCGAAACCACAATTCTTGTATTCGGATTTGATCCTACAATGGTCGGCGTCAAATGCCTTTTAGTTGGGAAGATAAAGAACACTGAAACATGCACCCTTCGAATCTTGGAAGTTAATTTGACAGATTTGCTTGGTAGGAGGTTGGATCATAGAAGCTTTCGTCCATGATCAGAAAATCATTAGCTATCAACTTATATGAATCTCTAGTCAAAGTTTGTGGTTGTTCAATGTTTGTGCTTATTTCAGAGCTCAAGTGTTTACACGTTTTGATGATGCTCATAATGTGTTGGCTGCATGTGTTTCTTAATTTCAAAATGTTAATGCGACGCAGATGGTAAGACTTTCAAGAAGCCAAGACGTCCGTATGAGAAGGAGCGTCTTGATGCTGAGCTGAAGCTGGTGGGTGAGTACGGCCTGAGGTGCAAGCGTGAGCTGTGGCGTGTGCAGTATGCCCTCAGCCGCATCCGTAATGCTGCAAGGGAGCTGCTCACCCTTGATGAGAAGAACCCCCGCCGTATCTTTGAGGGCGAGGCACTCCTGCGCCGCATGAACCGCTATGGTCTCCTTGGTGAGGGCCAGAACAAGCTCGATTACGTGCTTGCACTCACTGTTGAGAACTTCCTGCAGCGCCGCCTCCAGACCATTGTATTCAAGAATGGCATGGCGAAATCAATCCATCATGCTCGTGTTCTCATCAGGCAGCGCCACATAAGGTATAAGTACTTCATTTCTCTCCTGGAGAACATATGCTTGTGGTATGACTAAGTGCATTTTTTAATAGCCTGAAGTACTGAAATGTTTGTGCACAGATGGGCATGTATTTGGAGGTAGACCTGACAGTCAGTGAACTAGGGTGAACATTTAGCTTTGGCGTTAATATGCTCGTTGTTTTACAGTTTGAGCATTGTTGCAAACTGAACTTCTTTTTATTTATTTATTTTGGGCCATGTGATGAGAAACCGTATTCAACTCACGACGGTCGTCTGAGACACTTAGTGTGTAATGGTGCAGTCATATTTTCTCTGATGCCCCTTCTGTTTCTTTTTCTGTATACATCATTTGTGTTTTGTATTTTATATTTGTACCGAGTGCCTAATCTCTGTTTGATGAGTAGGTTGCAATTTCTTTGTCAATTCATACTTACAGTCGTGAAATGGATTTATCACGACGTCAAAAAAGTTGAGTAGCTCTTGCATATTTGGTGGCACAATGAGGAACTAATTTTGCTAATGTATCTATGAGGTCAAAAGACCAATGACTCAAAATGTCCTTTTCATTCTGAGTGCCCCTTCAAATCTTTCTTGATAAACTTTTTCCCAAACAGTAATGGTGATGTGCTCTTTTTTCTCCTCTGAAATATGATTTTGAACAACAATTGCTCTTTGGTTGTAGCTTCATGTACCTGTCAGCTTCGTGTTTAACCTTGTTTTTACTTGGTTTGCTAGATGATTGTTTCTATTTTCATTGGCTTCTCAAATTTAGTCATTCTCACATTACTTCTAGACTAATGATATATCCCACTTCTTGTTCTATTTGTCATCAAAAAAATATATTGGTCATTCTGTCGACATGTAGAGGATGGTTATATGAGGCACTGATAAAGTTTTCAAACCTACAATGTTCATATACATGTTATGTTTTTATGTTCAATGGATTTTAATTTCTGTTGCATGTTGAAAGCTTTGTTGTCTTAACATAATTCAATCTGTTTATGCAGAGTGGGGAGGCAGCTTGTCAACATTCCCTCATTCATGGTGAGACTGGACTCAGAGAAGCACATTGACTTCTCCCTCACTAGCCCGCTTGGTGGTGGTGAGCCTGGAAGGGTCAAGAGAAAGAACCAGAAGAAGGCATCCGGTGGGGGCGGTGATGGTGATGAGGAGGAAGAGTGAGCATGTGATGTTAGCTTTCGGTTTTGTTAGGACCTAATTTTGCTGGCACTTGTCTCATTAGGACCTAATTTTGTTACATTAAGTTGGAACAAAAGTTAGCCACCGAGGATTGTCTGAAATTGTTGTTTAAATTCATGAATCGATCATTACCAGGACTTTGGCTAAATCTTTGAAGTTTATCGTCTGATGAACATGTGAATTCTGTGGTTATCGAGGAATGCTTTCCCTGTTACTTTGATGATCTCAATTTTAATCTTTAATGTTGAATATTCATATTGTGTTGCCATAGGATGAGAGCACTTGTTCATCCTAGGGTAATATTTCTATTACTTTAATGTGGTTATCGCGGAAACTGTTGTTTAAACTCATGTTCGTTCGCTTTGTATGGTAACAGCTGCTTTAGGATCAAGGATAGGTTACCATTGAATTTTACAAATGATGGCAAGCGAAATGAGAGCTTTGTTGCTCTGCAATTCCATATCTTTATCCAAGAAAAGACGTCTGATTACAAGAAGGAAAAGTTTTTTTTTCTCGGCATTATTGTCATTCTCAGCCAATGATAAATCCAATGCTCTGGGTATTGTCAGTCTGTCCTAAATAAAACATTGGTTTTTCTGCTCGGTGGCTATCAGAGGATTTTTTTGCTTTTGCGGCCCTATTATGCCTTTTTTTTTTTGCAAATGTCGCCCCTAGTGTTTTTTTTTCAAGATTTGATCCTTCCTGAGGCCTTGGAGAGCGGAACAGGGGCGGACCCACAGGGTATGCCGGGTGGGCCACGGCATACCCTGTGGCGGGCCCAGCCGAAGCACCGGCGCCAGTCAGTCCTGACGGTTCGCCTTCGCCTGCCGCACGCACCGCTCGATCCTCAGCGGGAGCTCGACGTGCTCCCGTCCAAGCTCCGCCGCTTCATCACCTTCCAGAACAAGCAGAGCAGCAGCACTGACGCCGACGCCTCCTCAGGTGCGCTCCCCTTACCCCTCAGCTACAGCAATAGAAATTTGCTATTTTCCTACTTCCTGAACTTTTGCGCATGGTGATTGCGGTGGTTGCCCAGTAGGGAATCCCGGGAAGCAAGGTAATGATGGCGCGGGGAAGAACAAGGGCGGGAAAGACAAGGTAATGCGGGATATAATAGTTTTTTTAGCAAGCATAAACCAATTTCCATGGAAGAAGGAAATAACAGAGTACAAGTCTTGCAATCTGCCTTACTCGAAAGTAAGCATCTCGACTCTGGAAATGCTGAATCGAAATGCAGTGTGGGATAGAATAGAATCCATTATAACAGCGTAGAATATAATGGAATTCGGCTCGTTTCCTGGTTAAAGATACTATCTTTAACAAGCACGTTTCCCTAATGTCACCCTTCACTCGTTCTGTTCACCTGATTCACAATGTTACATTGGCTCTTGATATTGTTTTGCTATCTGCGTAAACAAGAGCAGTCTGTTAAAATACGATGTATTAGCTTCTGCGCTATGCACCTTTCTTTAGCAGTGGTTGCTTCTCTTGGATTTTTTTTCATTGTCTGTGATGTGTGATGTTCATGCAAAAATCTAAGAAGCAGACCTTGGAGCCACCTGCTGATGCCAAGGCAGCAAAGATTGGAGGCAAGGATGGACCGGTTTTCTGATGAGAACATGAATGCCAATGGGAGCAAGGGGAAGCGGAAGCGAGGGAAGCCTATGGATCTTCGTTTCAAAGAATTGGATGAAAACATCTCGGTTTCAAAGAAGCAGAAAAGGAAGAAGTAAGTTGTCTTAAGTATTTGATATGTGCTTGTTTGTTTGACTTGTCATATTTAATCATGTAGCTTTTGCATCCATCCATTTGGATTCTTTGTTGCCTCATGTAAAACAAAATTCCTTTTTCAAGTGATGCTAAGCTAACCTTCTTTCTTTTGAGAGTTGGACACATATTCAAGTAATTAGTAAACACCTGCTGCTTGCTGCCTGAGTAAACCTCCATGATCTCTCATTAAGGTGTAAACTAGGAATAGCATTTCTTGTACCATGTATTTTAGACACCTGGATGAAAAGAAAAAGAAGCGCAAGGGCAGTAAGACGGATATGAAAATTTTGGTGCGGCATACCCTTTGGTAAAATCCTAGGTCCGCCATTGGAGCGGAAGGGTAGGGCCAGGCGTGGGCACACGTCGAGCGTGGAATGGCACGGCCGATGGCGGGCCCTTCCAACCTTCCACACCACCAGGGCGTAGGACGTGACCGCCGTGCCAGCCAAGCGTGGGAAGGGGCAGTGGGGTCTCGCGCAACTCGAGCCTGGGAAGTGCTAGGAAAGATAGGGTTTTTGAAAGAAAAAAAAAGAAGTTAGGACTTTTGCGAAAAATTTTAGAGTTTTTACAAAAAAAAACATAGGGTTTTTTGTTAGGGTTTTTGCAAAAAATGTTAGGGTTTTTTGTTTTATGATGATTGAGGGAGAAATGAGGATGATTGAATCATGATTCAATAGATGAAAAAATCGAGTGAGATTAATGCTTTTCAGTTACCCAAGGATTAGACAACCCCTAAACTATTACTTTTGTGCGTAAGATGAATCTTTCATAGCTTTTGTCTAGTTTTCCTTTCGGGTGGGGCACCACCTGAGTGTTAGGGTCAGATTCAAGAAGGAGAAAGCGGGGGACTCCACATTTGGTGTTTTGTTTTGTTCCCCATACCGGCATCGTTTTTGCAAACCAGGATCCAACTGCTAGTTTTTTTTTTGCAGATGTGGCCCCTCTCCTAGAGCGTGGAAGAATTGGTGCGTAATGCGTGGCCCGTATTGCGCCCCTAGAGATTTTGTTGGTTATGATATTGTCATAGCAACTATCAACTCCAATTTTGCTGCGAAGCTTGGAGATTGGAAATACACTCGAAGGTACCAAATTGATGCATTCTTCCGACCATAGTGAAGTTGGGAGGCATAGAACCTGAGATATATTAGAGTCCTAGAATAAATGTATATTACACGTGGTTGCATGGTATGGTGGTTCGGCTAATTGCTTTTGTCAATCTCGCTAGCATTATGGTACAGAGCGACAGAAGCATCTGGACCAGTTACGAACACATACCTTTAGGAGAAAGGAAAAATATGGTGGATAGGATGGGGGCTACTATGGAATGACCCAATTTACTGCACGGACCAGGCCCATTTGCCCTTGTGAGTTCAACGTGGCCTTGGTTTTGACCGCCCTTTCGCATTTTCTCTTGCGCTCCTCGTCACGAGCCTCACACTCCCTGCGCTTGCATACATCCAGATGAGCTTACGTCTCCTGTCGGATGCACTTGCTATGCTCATCATTGCGGTGCTGCTCCTCCCTCCTCTCGTGGTCTGTCTCGGCATCCCACTCCTCGTAGGCAAGATGTCACTTGTCATGTGGGTGGATTTCTTGCTCGATCCATTTGCATAACACACATATCGGATCTGGAGAATACGGGTAGATTGGAGAGGTTGTTAGTGCGTACTTTCAAAAAGAAATACCAAGGGAATATACTGTAATCGGTCCTTACCGGCTGGCGGTAGCGCCCCATGTCCCAATGCATTCCAGGCGTGGTTAGGGCAACCCCAGTAACGCATGCCCAGGCTTAAGCGCTGCTTGGATTTGAAGAACTTGCACGTGTCTCCGCACCAATAGAGGGGCGGCGTCTTCCCCTCAGGCAGGTCTTGCGGTGAATGCTCGGTGGGAATGTCGTGATAGGGGTTGGAGTTACGGGGCATGTTGTTGAGGGGAGGTAAAGGTGTGGATATGCATTGGCATGCATTCATCGTACGGAGGATTACAAGAAAAATGAAATGGAACTGGAGACAAGATATATAAACTCATGGTGCATCTACCCGCCGCTTGCCCGACGATGTAGGTGATCCTTAGGGAAGGTGAACTTGTCAGGGGAGCGGCATACGTCTCGCAAGTTGTAGTACAAGCGCTGGGTAGGAGGTAGGTCTGCGAAGAACTCACTGTAGGTATCCGGGCGAGGCCCAAGCATTTCGTCCACCCATGTGCTAGAAGAGGGGTGCACGTCCTACGGGAAGGGTAAAGCTAGGTTAGGGTAGAAGTTGGGACATTCGGGCATGTGCAGGAAGGCACTTACCTAGGGAGTCCCAAGGGCGGACGATAGACCCTAGCCTTGCTGTCCCAATTGCTCTGTTTAGACCTACAGATTTTGTGTGATGTGTTATTTTAGCGCAACGTGCAATGGAAAAGTTGTGTTAAGTATGTTACAGCATACCGGTGTACGTGGCTATGCAGACAATGATCCTCTAGGCCAATTAGCGCTGTAATGCTGCACAGTGTATCCTTCATACATCTGGGTGAACCACTCGTCGCGCTCATGTAGGTTAGACTGAATGCCATGTGTGAACGTGGACAATGCGTCATCTCGACGCTGGGGTGAGTCAGGGTCGCTGTTTGGAATCACACCCCATTAGCCTCGCGAGGAAGTCCAATCCTGCATCTCCTGCCATGATGACGATGGTTGTAGCAGACTGTTGTTCCCTTGCAAGTGCTGGAAGAACAAACGATAGTTAGAGATACGTTGGAATTGAGTGCATGAACAAACAATTAGTTTAATAGCTCGCAACTGCCATACCGCTGGCCCGAGGTGTGTGGAGGATGAGTGATCATAGCTATGACGACTGTCGAAGTGCGACGGACGTGCGGATGGAGATGCCGAGGGCGGTGGGGTTGGAGGCTATCCTTGGTGTTCGCCTCATAGAATGACAACGTTGCTGTGACGACCGCAAGTGATGGTCCTTATTGCCACCCTTGTGTTATCGTAGATGGCACACATCACACCTAGGAGGCAATTGATGGTGTTACTCCTCCCACGCCGTAGAGCGTCAGCAGCCTCATCAGAGATATGATGAAGGCAGTTATACTGAAAGCAAGCCGACAATAAGTTAGAGACGTATTGCTGTGCAAAAAACTAGGGAGAATATTTTACCATGTCGTCGTGACATGCCGCCTGGTGACGGTTCGGACTTGCTTGTACAGCGGCATCGTGCGTGGCCTCTGTTGGACGTTGTGGCATCGGTGCAGTCAGCCTGCTCTTGTGCGCACAACGTACCACCTCAAGTACGTACTATATGTCTCAACGTCGTATGCTCGTGCCTCGTGTAGGATGCCCATCGCCACCCTCTCGACCCACAGCTGCATCCACGGTAGCTGTGCCTACCTCCAGTCGTCGCTTCTCTGACCTTGCCTCGTTTGCCTATAAGTTAATTTGGATGTTACACTATCCAAAAAAGAGATGCAGCTAATAGGTTAACCGACGAAATGAAATAACAATAATACCTTTTACTCCTGGGTGTAATTACACCCACCTCTAATATACTACCTAAATAAATTTGAAATACTCCTTTATCACTTTAGGTATACTCATATACTAATTATAAGATATTCTAATGTAAACTACACGAAAAAATTGCAAGGGAGTCCATAGTTTTTAGCGTATTTTGTAAATACCTTTATATACATACATAAAAAGGAGTATGTTGAAAAAATGTACATACCACCTCTGAAAAATTGTTCATACAACCTATATAGTCTTAAATACTCGTATACTACATGTACATACTCGTTGTTACGCGAGATACTCTCTACGTCGTGAGATACGACATAGGGTGTAATTACACCCGGGAGTAGAAAAAGGCACCCATGGGCCATTGCTGGAAGAGCTCGTCTCGGTGATAGTGGCACCTGCTAGTGAATCCAAACTGTCTCATGATCCGTTGTGGGGAGTAATGCTCGACCATATGGGAGAACACCAGGTGGCAGGTTGTCAACCAGTACATGTGATCCTAATTGCACTAAGAGGACAAGTCGTAGAGGGCCATGTATGCAAGGAACTATTCAATCCATGGGTGCTAGATGATCTTGTCCTCGTGTAGAGTCTCAAACAGGTTATGGAACTCAAGGGTACACAAACCTCGGTCTCTCCATGGCCCACCCAATGTGGCCACGTGTCCAATAAGTACCCATTGGGGGCTTCTCAATGAGGTCGGCGCCATCGCCTTGACCGTAAAATTGAAGGATGAACTGGAAAGGGTGCATGATACTCTGAAAGTACAACTAGCCAACCGGGAAGTGCTTCCACGACCACAACTGCAACAGGGTGTAGCATACCGCGAGAACTGGCCTCTCCGGCATACTGCGCTGTGAGGCATCACACAAGCCTTGGTATGTGGTGCAAAGCACTGCACCACCTCATCTGGCTATGCATCCGCCAACGCCTTAGCAAGATGGATGTAGCTATAGTGCACTCGATCTCTTTGAGATGTAAGAAACAAGATCCACCCAAATAGGAACTGGGGTAGTGTGTGCGCACTACCTTAGTCGCGTCCACAGGGCAGGTTATGTACTGCCATAGCCACGAATGTGGCACCCCTGATATTTTTTCGGGGATTGGGTGACCGAATCTATCAGCCATACATACCTTCCAGTTTGCCTATTTGAGTGCATCGTTCAACACCCACTTCACCTACTCTAGCTAGAGGTCCCTGAAATGTATGTCCAGCTCATTCGTACTTTCTTACATCTGAAACCATATTTCCTAATATGTTTCTTGTTTCAGGTTCTTATGTGGAACGGGTAGCAAAAGTCAAAACAAAGTCAGCTGATAGTGTGTAGACTGACTACCTTCAGTAGTACACCAGAGTTTCAAAATGTTGGATGAAGGCTCTGAAAGCGGTGCTAATTAGTGTTCTAGTCTTCCAGCATCGGGGTAAATTTTGCCAACATAACTATGTATTTTCTGTTCCATTCCAGAACTATGTTTGCTTACTTTCCTAAAATTTTCAAGCAACCACCTACGTATGCTCACATGGTTTACTTAAGTGCTTTGTTTAGGGGCAGTGTCTTTATGCCAACCATTTGTTATGCGAGGTTACTTGCAGTTGCATCCAAGCAACATTCCTTTATTATGAAATGCATGGCTCAAGGCAGAATCATTTCATTTCTGAACCCTTGGCTCTAGGGCATTGTTTGTACTAGTAACTAGCCGCATAGGCGTGGCGACACGCCGCGCCAGCCACCGTGTGTACCGAAGTAAAAGAGGCGATAATTCGTGAGGAGTTTTTTAAAAAAATCGATGGCACATGCGTATTTTCGAGAAAGCTAAAGGGCTTTTTCGTAAAAATTCAAGGACCTGCACGTAACTAAACGAGGACCCGTACGTAATTTTAAAAACCGCGGGGTGCTATCCTGCAAAGTGGAGGGGTGTTTTAAAAAAAAAGCGTTTTAAAAAAAACTAGCAGGGACCTTTTCACGAGGAAAAAGGACCTTTACGTAATTTCAAGAAAATGCAAAGAAATCACCTCCCCTGACCGTACGAAAAACCGGCGGCCACGCGCCGGCACGAGCGCGCGCAGGGGCGACGTGGCCGCCCTCCCCTCGCGGCAATCCCCCCGGTCATAAGAAGGGGAGTATTTGTTTCAAGACTGCCTACCTTTATTTTGCACTAGGCAGTGTCATGTGGTAGTTGGCTAGTGCTAGTTGGTAGTACTTCCCATGGAGTCTTCCAAAACGACAACCTTTCAACCTTTCAACCATGAACTCTGAAATGACATGTTCTGCGGTTAATGAGCCTTCAGTTCTAGGCTTAGTTGTAAGCAATCAATATTGAACCAATGCAACGATAAAAGGTGTAACGGAGTGGTTCATTGCATTGCGCAGAGCAGGAAAAATAAATCCCTAACAACTTCTTTAATTGATTGGTAAAATTGAAATATTTTGTGTGATCAATCGGAACAGCAACATAATTGACCTGCGTGTGCGCTATGTGTGCAGTTAGGTCTCTATGCACTTAAGGGCCTGATTGCGACATACGAATTTGATAGGAAATAACTCAATTTTTGCTGGAATCGGGTAACGATAGTCCATGCCATGTCGAAACAAATTTGGATTGGATTGGAGGATTTCCAAACAAATTTCAAAAGATTTGCACTGTTTTAAATAAAATTCATATAAAATTCTTATGTTCCAAGCAAGGTCTAAAAGGAACATAATTTCAACACCTCACTATCTTCCTCAGTCCCTTTAGATCGACTGGTAATTTCTATTGTAACAAGTTAGAAAGAATTTAATAAAAATATCTTTTTTGTTAAATTTTCTTAGTGGATTTTAAAAATTGTTTGTTGCATTCCAAAATAGCATTTTATTAAAAACATGAGACAATGTAGAAAAATGCAGATTGAGAAGAGAACTAGGGGAGAGGAGAGACATCACATCATCGCTACGTGATGCCTGTGGGCTAGCTCCTCTGACTTAGAGAAGCTAAGTCACAGGAGCACAGTAACATGTAGCTCAAGAGATTCAGATTGTTCAATAAAACCACAGACGGTTTAGATTGGCTAAAATCGGCTCACGTTAAATTGCCAATATATCACGATATATCCAATTTCTTGTATGGCTTTGATTTGGACCGCCCAATCTCGATACAATGAAACTGACTCACATACAGGTGGTGACTAGGTAGATTTTTTTAGTTGCAAATATATTAAACATCGATAAATTAATAAGTCATTTAAAAAAGGCATCCGTTTGTTTATTTTTTGTGTGTGTTTGTTTCTAGAAAAACATTTTTCAATTAGCTGAAAGAAGTACCTTGGCTCGAAGTCAGCCGGATCCTGATGCCCGTGGGTGGTAGTGGGGCTGTGCCACCACGTCGTACGTTTACCGTCAGATGTATTTGCACAGAAAACAAAAAACTGTTTCAGGATCAGCAGCAAATACTGCACGCGCGCACACAGAGAACAGAACAAGCAGAGCCAGAAAAGAAAAAGGAAGGAAAAGGAGGGGGGAAACACGAGGCACGAACACAAAACCTGAAGAAAGCGAGGAACTGAATTAGGACAATAGCAAGCAACAAAAGAGGATGAGAAGAAGCAGAAGGGAGATCTAAGAAGAGGGAAGATACATGGAGGCGGCGATGGATCTGATGCGGCGGATGCCGCCGGGGAGCACCGAGACGGCGCTGAACGCGCTGCTCTCCCTCCTCCCCGACCACTCCCTCGACCTCCTCTCCCAGGTCGATCTCCCGCTCCAGGTAGGTAACCGCCGTTTCTTGGTCCCGGTCGGATCGCGTCGCACCACCACCACCCCTAGCTTCTTGATTCGGATATGGATTAAACCGCGCTAATAGACTGTTACTTTCTTTTTCTCTGAATTGGTCGTGGAGATGAATGCTCCAGTGGGCGTGCTGCTCTTGATTTTTTTTTATCGTGTTGTATTTCGTCAAGAAATAGGCATTTCATGCCTCTCCCTCCTTTTGGATCATGTCGTGCCCCCTTGCGTGGTTTAGATTCGGTTGAATCAAATGGAATAAAATCTCGCTATTCCAATCCACCTTTAGGTGCTTGAATCGAATCGAATCGAATCGAATCGAAGTTGCCCCACTGAATCGGTCAATTGAGTGAATGCAACCAACCTCGTTGCATATATGGTTGTTATGAGCTATATTTTCTCAATCTTTGAAAATGAAAGCAATGGATTTAATCCCATTTCTTGTTTCTCATTTCTCCTTGTTTCCATTCGTTTCCTATGATATAAATGGTCGAAACATTGCAGGTTTGCATGGATAAAGAGAGCATGAAGGAATACATTCTTTGCGAGTATAACCGCGACGCCGACTCCTATCGGTCAGCAAATCATCAATACCCCCATGATTTCCATTTTACTTATGTTCTCCGTAACCATAAGCACTGCTAGGAGAAACCATCTTATGAATAAAAGATTGAAACAGAAACAAAGAAAAAGGCAAACGATGGGCACATAGGATTAGGTTGTTGGTATTTTGCAGTGCACATTGCAACAAAAGTCCTATCTCGTTGCACTTCCTTGAGAGCACTTCCTTACAACGGGATATCTTTCCATTATATTTCAAGGGAACTTTCTTAGAATTCACTGGCCACGAATGCAATTGACAGTCACAGCTAGCTTTGCCTAACATATCCAATGAGACAATTAGTGAATGCATCAAGAAAATTAGTGCAAAGAGCCCAGGATAAATGTCACATCCTGTTTTTTCTGAGTCTTCTCGAAGCTTGTAAAATAAAATTCACCATTTGGATTTTTCTGGAATTAACTAAAACTTAATTTGAATTTTTACAAATTAAGAGGATTTAATCTGACTAAGTTAAACTTCAATTAAAGCCAAAATTGTTTTATTTGGATTCCTTGTGTTGCAAGGAATTTTTTCTGAATTTTCTAGGATTTTTCTGGATTTATTTGTTATTTTCTAGAGCTCAAATAAACCTAATTCAATTTCTGAAATTAGAAAAGTCTTAAAAAAAAATCCTTAAAAGGCCTTTGGGCCCAAACCTTAAATTTCGGTCCAGCTCGCCCGTGTCTCAGCCCATTTTGCTTCAGCCACCAAATTCGTGCCATGACACGTGTTGTCCATCTAGCTGTTTATCGCCTTGGTCGTCTGATCGCCTTGCCTTGACATGTGTCGCCCATTAGAAGATCCCGAGCATTGTTCACCATCTCCGCTCGGGAGTCCGTTGCCGTCTCTGACCGAGAGTCTTGACGTCCATGCCGGCCCCGTCTCGAACTCGGCGTTCGTGCTCGCCTCGGATACCTCGGCGTCCGGGTATAAAACTGACCAAGCCTCTCATGTCCGCACCCCGAGCCATTGCTTAGTGATTTCACATGAGTGGTAAATATTTTATAAAACCTAGTTGGGTTAAATTTGGGAAATGAATGGTTAGTTCATTAGTGGTTCATTACGTGAATGGTTAGTTCACGGGTGATTTATTGGGTGGATGGTCAGTTCACTTGTGGTTTATTTAATTCCTTTGATTATTTATTTATTAATTATTTTCAAAGTTCATTTTCAATCTATTTATTATATTTACTTTAAATTGTAACTTTCTGCAAAATAACCACACAGCCATCATTTGATAAGTCTTGCATAATTATAATGCATTCTTGTTAAAAACAACTTGTTGAGTACTTTATGTACTCACGATTATACTCATATTTGCTCTGTTGAAGAAGAACCATATCAATATCAGCTGGAGGTATCTAAAGGAGGATACTTAGACGATTTCTCGGATTAGGGTCTCATTTCCCAATAGATTGCCTGTGGGCATGTCGAATAACCACTTCATTTTCGTTGTTTTTTGCTGCTAGTTCTGTTAAGTACTTATGGCTGTTAAAGTGCAAATTTGGCCATAAAGTCGCAATTCTGATAATTAATAATAGAGTAAAGTCCATTACCGGTCCTTAAACTTTTTATGCTGTGTCATCCCGGTCCATAGACTTTTAAAGTATGTCATCCCGGTCCTTAAACTTTCAAAGTGTGGTAATATCGTATGTAGTTGTAGCAGTGAACTTTTTATACTGTGTCATCCCGGTCCATAGACTTTCAAAAGAAATTGCCACACTTTGAAAGTTTAAGGACCGGGATGACATACTTTAAAAGTCTATGGACCGGGATGACACAGCATAAAAAGTTTAAGGACCGGTAATGGACTTTACTCTTAATAATATTTGAGTCTTTTTCTCAGTTATTTATGAATATAGTCAATATTTTATATATGTTTTCATTGTATGCACTAGCATAATACTGGACTAGTGTATTATACATAGAGAGTCCGGATTTGCATATTCAGGTCTCGAAAATAAATTAATGAATCTGATTCCTGTCAGCATGAGTATTTAAATTGGGGGCAAATGTCAGAACTTGGGGAAACCATTTCATAGTTCTCATTTGTTGATTGGGAGGTTGGCTTGCAGATCACCTTGGTCTAACAAATACGAGCCTCCTTTGGAAGATGGGACAGTCCCCTCTGAAGAGATGAGGAATCTTGAGATCGAGGCAAATGAGGTTTTTTCTGTCTACCGTGATCAGTAAGATTTCATATTTCATTTTATTGCCTTTTTTTGCAGTAATGCTAAGCACAGTCAACATGAAAGAATGTTACTGATTGTAGCATAATGAGTCCACAATTTAGTATACAGGTGATGATATCTATTATGTGAATGCAAAGCAAGTAATATGATCTTTTGTTATCAATTAGGTATTACGAAGGTGGGATTTCATCTGTGTACATTTGGGAGGACGAAGACGAGGGTTTTATTGCATGCTTCTTAATAAAGAAAGGTCTGTAGGAATGCGTGATGCCATCTTGTTTATTCATCCGGATAGTCTAAAATTCATTTACAAGTATTTCTGTTTTGTGGTTGCAGATGGACAAGGAAAAAGAGGGTACATGCAAATAGGTTCATGGGACGCTATTCATGTTATCCAGGTGGCTCAATATAAAACTGTCCATGAAATTATCAATTATTAGGCCCGTTTTTCCCTCCCTGCTGTTGTTTCATGTTACGTTTTGACTCAGCAATTGAAAATTTGTGTAATGCCGATAGGTTGGCCCCGAAGAGGAAGGAACAGCACATTACTGCTTGAACAGCACTGTGATGCTGTCATTGACAACAGATAACAAGCAATCTGGAACTTTCAACTTGTCAGGGTCAATTAGGCGGCAGGTTATCTCCCTTCCCTTCCCCTCTACTTTGTCATGTTAAATGTCCTTCAGTTCAAGGGCATACTCTATTAATCAAGATTCTATGCAAGGGATAAATATATCTGGCATCCCTGTTTTCCACAACTATTGATGTCTCTTAATTAGAACTCAGGCAATGTGTACAGAACAGCTGCCACCATCAATATAAACTTTACACTTGCAGTGGATCAATTGTTTGTCGACATGAGGGTCTAGCTGCAAACTACTGTCTCTGATTGCAAGTATAGGTTTTGGACATTAACATTGTCTCACAAGGCACCGCTGACAGCTAATATCTATCCCAATATGTTGTTACAAATAATAATTGTTGTGGCTACAGACCAAACAGAGAGAGAGGTGGTAGTGGAGAGTGATGAAGATGAATGTAATGGCCTGCCTTCTCCCCATGGTCGGTGTTCTATATATATACATGGGGAGTGCTTTTACAATTATACCCTTACAGCTGATTATCCCCTTCAGGGGTATTTGTGTCATTACATGAGGCCTATTCTGGGCCTTATAACTTCCTACCAGGCCTGCTGGGTTTAGGTGGGGGCCACCCCTACGACAATAATGGAAGTATTTTGATGATGAATCTAGTAATACCAATTTCATGTGGGCCAATCTAGATACCTATGTATTCATGGTCAAACCCTAAAAACATTTGACTGGCAAGGATTATCGGACGACCTATATTTGCATTCAGAGGTAGTAACAAAGGCATTCTTCACACGAATAAACTTCTAAGTCAATTACAGGTTTAGTAGTGTCTAGAAAGACCAAAAAAAAAAAAGATATGATATTTCTGGAACTATTGTGTGGCAGTCTGTGAATTAGTTTCATAAGCAATATTTTATCTCAGGCAACTTTTCTTTGATCGGAAGGTCTAAGCTACATGAAATGCAACCAAGCTAATCCTACATCTATCTGTTTCTCCTTCCAGATGACTATGACTCTTGCTGTGGCAGATGGGCATCTGGTTAATATGGGGAAAATGATAGAAGAAATGGAGGGCAAGCTGAGAAATTCACTGGACCAGGTATCAGTTTCGCATTAAGATATTCCAAAATCGTCAACATTAGCGGCAACATGTAAATGCATTTGTTCTCAAGCTTCGTATCGTTATGATGTCAGCTTTATTTCGTCCTTGACAGGTTTATTTCGGGAAGACGAGAGAAATGGTTTGCACGCTTCGGCCACCAGCTGAAGTTCTTAACATGAAACTACCTGACAGCTGAGCAAATGCATAGAAATGTCAACAGAGAAATATATCTCGTCACGACAGTTATTTTGTTAGTGTAATAGCCTATTTCTTGTTTGCATTTTTTTCGTCTGTATCTAATAGTCAGCATGTTGAGACATCATAGAAGAGTCCATTGATCTTGTGAGGAACTTTCATATCACCTGTAGTAACATTCTGTCATCTTTGTTCTGAGTTGCGAAGATTTCCATTCCATATTCTTGTGACCTTAACACTTAGTTGAAGATGAATAGAATGTGTCTGCCTCTGTGTTCCTAGATTAAGCCTTTTGAGGTGATATTCTAGGAAACAAAGATGGGTTTGGCGTGAACTGTTACCTATGGTATAACAGAACTAACGATCTGGATGAGGATGATTTAGGTCTGTTCATACTAATTTCTGTTTCTAATTTTTATTTAAAGAAGACAGAAGATATATGAACATTAAACTTCTCGAGATAGCCTTTTCACTTCTCTTATTTTTATCTTGCTTCGAGGATAAATAAGATCACGGGTGTATCATATACTCTATTCCTTTCGCTTCTATAGTACGCACGCATCTCTCTTATTTTTTGTACCACTCATTCCCACTTTCTAAAAGCCATTTCTTTCCGTCACTACTATTTATTTTTAGTTAAAACCTACCGGCCACAGCTAAAAGCTATCATTATAAGCCAATATGAATATTCTCTCTAGAGTATATTCTTTTCTGCTACAGCTTATAACTACGGTTTATGATTTTTAATACAAACACAAGTACTTAATTTTTAATACAAACACAAGTACTTATATAAATAAAACTACGGTTTATGATTTTTAATACAAACACAAGTACTTAATTTTTAATACAAACACAAGTACTTATATAAATAAACCAAATATCTCAGCTTATAGCTATAACTTATGGAAGATATAACTTATGATTTTTTATTCTAACGTTTGTGTAAATAAATCGAATACCGACAAACTACTTTAAAAAAACTATCTTGATACACCACTTCAAAGCGATAGCGATAAACCATCTCATTTATTTGACAAAAGCTATATACGGAAAAAAAAAAACTTCGCCTTACCCTCCCGTACAGTGCATGACACACAAAAATAACATAGGATTAGATTAAAAAGGCTAAAATACACGTCACGGCGCCATGTTAAACAACAAAATATTTTTATACGTTGGCCGCAGATATGCTGACCACAATAAGAGAACTGCGCGCAATACAGGATGGTTCAAGTTTCAGCCAAAAACAACACCACAACTATTTCTTTACTTCGGGGGCAGTGATCCATTCTCCAGAGTTTACACCAAAAATCCAAGGAGCATCTAGCTAAAGACCTGGTGTTCAGTACAAAGAAGTCATGGATAGTGTTCAACTCCAGGTTTTTCACGGCTTCGCTTCATCCGCGGCTGCTGCTGGAGCTCCCTGTCCCTTGCTCGCCTCCGCTCTCGTGTCTTCATCATCTGCATTTTTCAGCAACATAAGTCCATTGTAAGCGCACTCACAATGCTGAATATCCAATATTTGTGTTAAGAATTCACAGGTTAGACCCCTAGTGTGTCCGTTTGGTATAGCACATTCACATGCTGGATAGAGTGACAAAGTCAGGTGTTCCACAAGAATTTACACAAAAAAGGTGAGCCAGTCTTTAGTTTGAAATGGTCTTACACAGACAAACCACACACAGACTTTGACTTAGACTGTGACTTAGACTATACAGTACTTCATAGAAATCAACACTTATGACTGGCACAGCCCTGCTTAAAAGTCAACACGCGGCAACAGACAGATTCTGCAGACGTGATACGTCAAAACCGATTATGATTTATGACAGCACACTTAGGAGCTATGGTTGATGTCGCTCAAAAGAAAATCATACAAACTATTTAGATCCTGATTCGGGTAGAAGGCAAAACATATCATAGGCATGACTAATACCGATGGATTTAGCTACAGTGTAATTTCAGTCAGTTACAGTGCAATTTCAGTCATAAGCCACTATTTTTCAGCCCAACCGAGCAGGGTCATAGAAAGCAAGGCCTCGGAATGTATAGGCTACTCTCCCAGTAGGCCCTCAAGAAAGTTTCAAGGTTCAACCACAGCGCTAAACTGGGCATTAAGAGGAAAAATCCAGCATTCAAATCCACCCAAATAGTTCACTAGAATGTCTAGTTCCAAATAGTAGTGCTAATCAATAGCAGGGTTGAAGCACGACGGAGCCAGGAATAGGCTTCGTCTCCAAATCAATCTTGCGGAGGACAAGGAGAATAGCATACCTTTGTTAGCACTGTCAACCACATCATCTTCATCATCCTCAATATCATCATCAGCACCTCCCATGTCCAGCTTCTGCAAACACAAAAGAAACATGAGAACATTTCCTACCTATGATTTTCTTTCACCAGCAGCGAAAGCTTGCATTAGAGCCATACCGAGAAATCCATATCACCGAAGTCACCAACTGCAGCACAAATAGCGTCAGGTCAGTTTGCGCTGAACTAGATAGCACCAAAACCAACAGATACCGCAATCAATAGACTTACTTCCGATGTCTTCATCATCCTCATCTTGCCATTTATCCCAGTCAACCTTCAGGAAGACAGGCGGCTTGCCCTCCTTCTTCAGCAGCCTGGGCCACCATTTGTTCTCAGCTTTCTTGACAAGGTAGCATATGGTCCTTGCGGCGACAGCTGCCTTGCTCTCCTGCAAAAAAAGAAAGCAAACACCAATACCGTCAGCATGAAGAAATGTACACCAAGGAGAGGTCATTCATTGGCAAGTCAAACCAACCTCAACATTCACGGCATCAAAGAGCTCAAGGTCAAGCTCATATGGGATGTCATCAGCAGGGCCCTTCGCCGAGAAGCTGAAATGGCCCTCAGGATTCAGGTTGAGCTTCACATCCTTGGCGTCAGGCAGCTCGATCGTCAAGTACACCTTGTCGGACCTTTGCGCCCACTTAGTGCTCGGGTGGCGACTGCAAGCAGAACAAGCCCCAAAATTTTGCTCAGAATCAAGCTCACAGCACATTCTCAGGTTTGCATTTATGAAAAAGAAGTACTACTGCAACCGGTGACTGCACCATAGGCTATTCCAAATCACATCAGCTTGCAGGTTATCCATAGAACAATATCATGATTCTATCAAATTGCTCGATAATTAATGCAGGTCGAACTAAAGAAACTCCTAAATCTATTTAGGAAATTGACAGGGTGAGCACTCGAAGAAACCTAGGATCACAACAAACCGCAAGAACTCGCGTACTTCTATCACATGAATTAAAATTATACGCGACCACGATAAGTCAACAACCAATATTCTCCGAAACGCCCATATCCCCAAACCCAAAATCCAACGAACTAGAACAGAAAGAACTTGCAGAAACCTATGGCCAAACCAAAACAGCACCCAGGTGATCAATCACACCTCCCAGACCCCAATCCCTCGCGCAACAGCACCACCAGAACGTCACATGAATCAAGAACTACAGAGTAAGCAAGAACAAGCACGTAGAGCAGCACACAAGGATTACCTCATGTTTTTTTCTCCTCGGAGTTTCCGACGCGAGGCTCTGGCTTGGTTCTTCCTGCGCGGGGATTAGGGCTTTTAGACTTCGGGGAGACCGGCTAATGAGGAGAGGGATGATGGATTGGTGTGGGTATAAAAGAAGAAGCAGCGGCCGAGTGGGGGAGAGAGAGAAGGTGAAAGGGGGGGGGGGGGCAAACTCGTAAATTCGCGGGTGGTGGGATACTTGGCTTGGCTGCTTCCAAAAGGCTCTAGATGGTTCCATTTCCTTCAGGTTCCCGAGCCACTTGGATTGTTTTGTTTTGTTTTGTTTTGTTTTCCTTTTTCTTCGTACTACAAGATCTTACCCTGTCCGCTGGATCGTCAGAACAAATCATACCAATCATAAACCTGGGGGGATTCCGGCCCCCCCAGGGCATCCACGTCGCCCCCGCCCGCGCGGCCGCCTGGCGCGTGGCGGGGGAAATTTTGGTACGGCCGGCTGAGGTGATTCCCTCATATTTTCCGAAAATTACGTAAAGGTCCTTTTTCCTCGCGAAAAGGTCCCTGGTAATTTTTTTTCACCCAAATTTTTGCAGGATAGCGCCCCGCGGATTTCTAAATTACGTACGGGTCCTCGTTTATTACGTACAGGCCCTCGGTTTTTTACAAAAAAATCCTTTTACTTTCCCATTTATTACGTACAGGCCCTCGGTTTTTCCGAAAAAACCCTTTGACTTTTTCAAAAATACACATGTGCCCTCGATTTTTTAATTTTTTTTTCAAACTCCTCACGGATTATCGCCTCTTTTACTTCGATACACACGGTGGCTGGCGCGGCGTGTCGCCGCGCCTATGAGGCTAGTAGTTTTATTGTTGCAACGCAATAACCTTGTACTAGGAACTAGGAAGAGATGGGAGCATAAAACATGAAAAATTACGTTAAAATTGTATTATAATTTTGTATTTGTTATAATTTTTTGTATTGACAATAATGTTCATGTTGAATCTGATTATAAACATGTATTCGTAAAGAAGATAAACATATAATTTGGTCCTGAACACCACTAACTGTTACAGGTTTTTTTAATGACAATGATGCTTAAGCCGAAGAAGACTACAAATAACATGTATACACAAGGAAGATACAAATACATAGTGGACACAGCGTGAGCGATGAGAGTACAATGGGCATCCTGAACACCACTAAATAGGCATCCTGTAGCCTACGAAGCAAGTAAAGGTCAACATGCAACTTACTTATGGTAATAGTACAATGCTACAGGAGTGCACACCTGGCTGTCCAGCGGGGGTCTAGTCTCCAGGCAACTCGAGGTGTGTGTGTCCAGACCATTACCAGGTCAGTTGGCTCCTTTGCGCTCCCTAGAGGCGGGACATGACGGGAAGCGCGATGCAGCTGGTCAACGTGCTCGTCCAACATGCTATAAGGCCAATCCGATCCGCAAAGATCATGAGCCACACCTGCAAAATGAATTCAAGTTAGCATTTATGCAGAACAAAAAACATTGCATGTAAAGCAACATCAAATAGAACTTATAAATAAGCAAAGGAAACAATACTAGGCTACTAGCACAATACAAAGTACATTATTGAAAAGAGGAAAGTAACATAACAATTTTATTTCATATTCACCATTTGTGGTTTTGACCTTTTTTTTTGAAATAGAGGGCAAAGCCCCAGTCCCACTTTATTTAATGAGACCATAGTGTTTTTTGCCTACAAGGCAAGCATAGGTTCAGGCGCATTGCAGTTTACATCAGATCAACTCAATAATTTAACTTCACTTCTTTTCTAAACCAAAACATATTTCACTACTACTATTTCTCTATTGATATATTGTCTAACTCATTATCAATCAAGCAAAGCTTATGTTTCTCCCTTTTTAGCCTCCTTGTGATTTCATCTCCCAAAAGTTTGTTCTATTCTTCGGATTCTCCATTGATATAGTGTCCATCCAGTCATTATTCTTTTTCTCTTTACCGCCAGCCGATCTGTGGAGCTATCCTCGCCATGGCCTCCAATGTTGATATGAAGAGATCCATCTGCTCCAAAGCTAATGCAGGGCACAACAATCTCCAGTTCCTGATATATTGACCAATCCGACACCATAGCACGTTCATCCCTATCCATTGTAATCTCCGAAAACAAATGTCATTTCTTTGTTTCCAAATAGTCCACAAAGTTGCAGCACATAGACAATTTCTAGCTTTCCGCTTACTATCACAAATCCACCATTTTGCTATAGATTCAAAACCAGTACCCACAGCAACTAATAACAATAGAGATTTAGTCCACACAGATTTAGTAGCAATATCACAGTCAAAGAATACATGATCGATAGATTACGCTTCTGAACAAAAAACACAAGTTTTATCATCAACATTTTGCCTTTTACAAAGATTATCCCTAGTAAGCAATTTATTATGAAATAAAAGCCAAAGGAAATATGAATCTTGGGGGGGGGGGTACAAAAATCTTCCACACCGATTGAATATAAATAGGAGACCACCTCTAAAGTTTACAATAATATAAAGAGACTGAACACTATAGACTCCATTAGAATTAAATTTTCAAATTAGAGCATCTTCATCCTCAGTGAAAACTATAGATTTAGCAATAGTAACTACTTCTAACCAAAGATTAAAGATTCTATCATCTACACATCTTCAAAAGGTACATTTTAGAAAAAAAAAGGCCAGAACTTTGGTAATAATTTTTTGATCGTTGATTGGAATAGGTTCCTAACATCCTAGTGATGGTGCATATCAAATTTTAAGTAATTTAGAGTTTTGGTTTGAGAGTTAGCTCAATTTTAGGTTTTGGCCTGGTTTTGATGCAACAGAGCTTCACGAACCAAAAGATCCCAATTCTCTCAAGTTCTTTCAGATTTTTTAGTTGAGATAGGTTTATAAGAACATTAACTAGCTTTGCTCCAAGTTTCAAGTCTTGTGGATCAACAGATCAAAAGCTCTATAGTTTTTCGGATTTAAAATAGTGATGTTTTTCACTATTTATGGGATAAAATCTCAATAGCTCTATAGTGTTGTTTTGGCTTCTTGATTTTCATAGCTTCTCATAGCTATTGGAGTAAAGGTTATAAGAGACCATGTGGAGGTATCCCCATGTTTGTGATGAGTAATTGACGCTTGAGTTAGAGAGCTTGAGTGTGTTTCGGGTATTTCATGCTTAAGTACTTTCTGCTAATGCTCATGATGTTTAGTGCGGTGCAATGTGATGTGTTTCTTGTCTTTGATGGCTGCAGGACTTTGAGGCGAGGTCGTGGCGAGGCATGGATGGCCGGACTAGGCACGGGCGGTGCTGAGGTCAAAGCGGTCGGGAGATGTCGAAGACGGCGAGGACTCGAAGTGCTTGCGAGGCGTTAACAGCAAGAAAGGAGGAAACTTCCAGGAAGGTGCGGCAGGGCATTTTGGTAAAATATGCAAGGCTGCAAAATGGAAGCGGATTCAGTCGAGGATGATGGGTAAAGTACTGTAGCAAACGCGTTGGAGGCCCGGTAGTGAAGAGACAGGGTTTAGGGTTTGGAATTGTATGCTTGTTTTCCCTCCATCCTGATGAGGGCCTTTGACTTTTTTCCTCTTTGATGTGTGAGTCATGTAATGGGACTTGGCCTGCACTTCTTGATTTTCTTCTTGTGGCTGTGAGCCTAGAGCCTTAAGAAGGGGAGCTGGCAGTGCAAGAGGGTGAGGTAGTATGTATTGTGCTCTTCTCTCTGATTCAATATGAGAAACCCTGTGCCTAAGATGATTTGGTTTTCAGCTCTTGTTCCCTTGTGTCTGCTTCTGTGTTTCTCTGCAATTCTTGGCTCTGTTCCTCTCTGCCGTTTTGTTTCTTGAGTTAAATCTTTGAGCAAGGAGCTGTAAAATGGTTTTTCTTTGGTTTGGGAATCTCCTCAAAGCCCCTTGGCTAGCTAATTCCCAAGAGCAAAGATTTCAAAAAGAGTTTTTCCATCCGAGAAATTGTTTTGCTTCACTTCCTGTGTTTTTGTCAAACCTAAGGTTTGGAGGCAAGGGAAGTTTGTTTGATCTTTTTGGTAAAGATTGTGTTAGGCTTGTGCTTCTTAGTTGTGAGGTCATGTCTTGTTGAATTTCCATGACTCATTATCGAAGAATCAAAGAATAGCAAGCCTTTTGGAGGTCAGTCTCTTTCTTCTTTTGGTCTGCAGATTTCAGCTCAGATTTCATTTTCTTGCTCTTTTGCTTGCATTCTCTAGTTCCTGAGGTCCATATGCTATTTAAGATGAAGTTCAGATCAATTGACTTAAGGAGAATATCTATTGGTAGATCATCTTTTCTGTTTTCGCTCTCTTCTGCTGTGTTTACTGTGTCGACAATATTTTAGGCAGCCACTGTCTATTTTCTACAGGATTTCAGTCTTTCAGTTTTTAGATTCAGGTTTACTGTCGAATACTCTGTCAGTCTGAATTTTCTGCAGTGGTGTTCTTTCAATTAGAATTGGCTCTTCCTGAGGTCGGCTTACTTTTTGGTTGAAGTCATAAATCTTTGATCTGAGAAGCATAGGCACAAATCAATCTCTTCCCTGTTTTTGATTCTTCTCAGCAGTAATTACTGTGCAATCAGTTTGCTGCTGTTTTCAGCCGAGAGTTACTGCTATTTTCAGCCGAGAGTTTGCTGCTGTTTTCAGTTTTCAGCCGAGAAGTTGCTGCTGTTTTCAGCCGAAAGTTGCTGCTATTTTCAGCCGAGAGTTTGCTGCTGTTTTCAGTTTGCAGTCTTCTTCTGTTTTCGGGTGAGCAAAGTTCAGTGTCTCAGTTAAGAAGTTCAGTCATTCGCATGCTTCTTATTTTTCTGCCGAACAACTCTTTCTTTCTGTGTTTCATTTCCTGAGAAGTGTTGGCAATATAGTTTGAGAATCTGAATCGACCTGAGAAGCGCTGCAATTAATCAACATTTTCTGTTGTCGTTAGCTTATGGTATTTTCAGTTTTTGGTAAAGCTGTTTGCAGCAGCTGGTCGTTTTGGTTTGCAAAATCAATTTCGGCTACCAGTAAGCAAAATCTATTTTCTTGCTTCATTGCTTCTATAGCTATCGGAGAGGAAAGTAGTGTGGATACTTTGGGGCGATTTTTGAAGGCACCATTCACCCCCCGCTCTGTTGCCATTTCCGATCCTATAGGTTAAGAGAATACTTGGGGGAAATTTGAAGGCACCATTCACCCCTCTGTTGCCATCTCGGTCCAACAAAGGAAAGAGCCGCTGATCAGAGTCACTACGACCGTAGAATCAATGGTGATTCTAAGTTCACCAGTTGTGGGCTTTGAGGTGATCATGATTGACCATACTAAAGCTCCAGTGGTCATCCCTTAAACACCGGAGGAAACTACTGCTCCAGCAGTTGAGGGAGTTTCAATATTTCGAGCAGGTGGTGGGAGAAGTTGCTTCTGACTGCCCCATAGAGGATCCGACTAAGGATAAGCTTATCTAATTGGAGGACTCAAATGGTCTAACCAGCCCTACCAATATAGTATTGGTAAAGTCGGTTGAAAAGAAGAAATGGAAAGCAAGTGTTCTGGACTATGCTCCAGGGCATTTTAACTTCAAAATGAAAAAGACCAAGTATGTACTAGTAAAAAAATTCATGTAAGTTTATACCTTTGAATTTCTTTGGTGTTTTCAACTTTTTATTCCTTTCTTTTCATTCTTGTTTCTTCGTAGCTCCTCTAATACCTCGATCAGTCCTGATCCGAGTACTTTCCGTGAGAAAACTCCTATGGAGCAATTGAGGCAACCCTCAAGTGGGTGGAGGAATTAACAACTACTGCTACTGCTACTCGGGATTCTTTGGTTGATCTGTCTCCATCTAAGTATGTGGAGGAAGAAGAGAAGTCTAGGCAAGATCTGGCTGCTGCCAGGAAACAAGTGGAGAGTTCTGATTTGATCAGGAAGTCTCCGCACCCAAGGGACATCCTCGACCAGCTTCGAATCTTTAACAATGAAAGACTCGAGGAGCTTTGGTGGAGAAGGATCTCGGACTATCAATTGAGGATAGGTCCTGAGGTGCTATATTCTGCTTGTACCGATGAAGCGGTCCAAGTAGGTTCTCATGACCACTTTAGGATGCATTTTTAGATTTTTTTCAAAACTTTTCTAAGTTTCTTTCTCCCCCTTTCTGCTTTTGTAGCATATGGTGGAGAGTGTCGCTATGGTCGGAGAATTGACCAGGCGAACGTTAGCTTGGAAAAGGAGATTTTTCCCTTCCTGTTCCGATCGTGAAGTATTTTTTTCTTCTTGTACATTTTATTATTCTTTTTAGGTCAAGGAGCACCATTAAGGTGCTCAAGGATACCCTAAAGAAAGAGAGGGCAATGTTAGGGTCAACCTTAACCGAAAATGAATAACTCCTCATGGCTATTGAAGAAAAAAAGGATTCAATTGAGAAGTAAGTTGTAACAACCTAACTGTTTATTTCAAATTTTGAGGAAAAAATTATTAATTTGGTTTAAAATAAAAATAAGTGTTTTTGGTGCCTAAATTTTAATTTTGATTTGCCCTTAATTAATTCGCCGCCGACCCGAGCCTTCTTTCGCCTAACCGCCGCCGTCATCACCCCCCGAGCTCTCGCTGATCTCCTCCGCCGAGCTTGAGCGCCGCCTGAGGACCCACTTCGCCGGTGACCCGAACGCCTCCGCCGCTCCTTCCTCGCCGCCGGTCGCCTCTGAGCTTCCCTAGATCCGCGCCAAGGTGAAATGGGTTGCCCTTGACTCCCTCTTGTTTCTGGTCACCTCGCCGTCCTCCGCCGTGTCCTCTGCCACCGACGACCCTAGGGTCCCATGTGCCCTTGCCGGTGACCATGCCACCTCAGCTGGCTCGGCCCCCGTGGTAGCTACGCGGCACCACCAAGCCAGCCAAGTTAGCGCCCATGCGCAGCCAGCAGGCAAGTCAGCCCCTCCGGTCTACGTGTGCGTCACCTAGCAGCCACCTCAGATCTCAGGTCCAAATGGCAGCCACGTGTGCTGACATGTCAGCACCAGAGGCCCCTCGACCCATGTGGCAGCCACATCAGCAAAATAGCCCAGTCAGCTGACACCTCAGCGCCATGTCAGCCCCTACCACCTCAGCCATTCCTCGGGTATGTGGACTTGGTCCACATAGATCAGGGCCCACATGTCAGCCTCTTGTCTGAAAATCCACTCAAGGCTGACGTCAGCATGACATCAGAATCCCATTTTTCTTTAGAAAAATAATTCCAAAAATTTAATTTATTCTTTTTCCCTGATTTTAAACTTTCGAGAGCCTGTTCTCCTTCATCCTAACTCCGATTGAGCCCATTCAAATTTCTAAATTCATAAAAAATTCCCCTCTATCTATTTATGCCCTCAATTTAAATATTTGGAGTTTATTTAAATTTATTTTGAATTTATTTGGGTTTGGTGGGTTATTTTCACGTGTAGACTGCGACGATTCGAGAGAATTCCTCGACAAAGATTTTTACCCATCTGAAGAGCAAGGAAAGTCACACATCTTGATCATGTTGATCCCAGATTGCAAAATAAAATTATGTTGTTCTAAATTATTCTGCATGCATACTTTTATTCACTGTATTTCAATTCAGCTTTAAATTTAGTTAATACATGTTTGTTATTACCTCCTTTGACATTGCAAATCCTTATACCTTGTCACCCTAGATTAAAACTCTAGCTAGTACACTAGTGTTGGCTAGACAAATTTTGAATCAAATGCTTAGACCCGAGTAGACATAATCTTTGTTTTGGGATGACCTTTTTATATAAAATGATAAAGTTTTTAACTGTATGCTTGACTTCGGTGAGTCAAGAATGGTTATAAAATATTTTGAAATAAAACCTGGTTGAGACCTAGGCTAATAGTTAGGTGGTGGGTGCAGGCATGCACTGTTATTCGCAGACACAGTGTTGATTGCTGGGCACAGGGGGTATGTGGTTGAGCCTAAGTCAAATTAAGGCCCTGTTTGGCACAGCTCTAGCTCCGAGATCTATGCTGGATCTGTAGTTTGTTGACTAAATTAAAGTGATTTAAATATTTTTATTTAATATATAATATAAATGAAATGAGTCATGTAAATGCACTTAACATGCCTGCAACTCTAGATCCAGAATTTCCTAGAGCTACAGATGACCAACTCTAGGAAATCTATAGATTTTCTAGAGCTAGAGCTCTGCCAAACGGGGCCTAAGGACTGGACTGTGAGCTACTGTTGCAAAGCCCTAGCGTATTACCACAAGGCTGGTATGGGATAGTCCTGGCTGATTAATTTGCGGGTCCCAACATTAGTCATGTTGTAGGTTGAAAGTGAGCGTGGCGTGTGCCATGTGAAGTCTCACTTGGTTCAAGAGGGGGTCCCGGTCTGGTGGATTCCTTACTGGGGTGAAACCTTAGAGTTGGCTTGGCCAGGTTGAAGGCTTTGCATTATAAAGGCCTTGTCATGATCTCCTCGCCGCACACCTAAGGAAGTGTGTTAATTGCATGGCAATATGGGATGATCGTGTCTTGTGGGTAAAGTTGTACAACCTCTGCAGAGTGTATAATCTATCCTGGATAGCCGTGCCCACGGTCATGGGCATGCTGAGTAAAAGTTTTTCATGGATTAGACTTTGTTTTTCAAAATAGTTTTTGAAAACATTATGGATGGATGGAATCCATGAGAGAATGGAAGCTTGTGGATGGATGGAATCTATGAGCGGTTGAAAGCGTGTGGATGGATGGAATCCATACGGGATCTTTTGAAAAAGATGGTCTAGGTGGGATGCCCGTGGATGGTTGGTGTTTGGTCGGAGCCTGCACTGACGGTATTATTTTCAAATACAATTACTGTTTTTACTTACTGTACTAAATTTAGCAATTTCAATATATTTATTGTATTTCGTTAAATGCTGTTTTATACTCAAACTAACCCTATAAGCCTTCCATTGATGCCTTTATCATTATGTTGCATTTCTCCATGTGATTTGCGGAGTACAAGTTTGTACTCACCTTGCTATCTCCACAACAGAGGAAGACGACTTCGACTACAGTGATGACCTGGATGAATAGGCCGCGTCTTACTATCGTTTGCTTATGGACAGGTTTGGGCTTCGCTTTTTATCAGTTTGCTTTCGCAGTTATTTGCCTTATTATTGTCGCCAATGAGCATTGATGTAAGACTTGGCCGTAAGGCCGTACTATTTTATTTAATATAGTTGGTCATTTGTGATTGATATGTATCTTTGTTCTACTATGTGCACTAGCTATTCCTGGACTAGTGCGATTTACACAAAGGGTTTTAGAGTCATTGCTTAGGAGTCCGACATAAGTATCCTTTTGAAACTTCTTCCGCTACTTCTTAATCTTTGCTTTTTTTTCTTAGCTCTTACCTTGTCATGGTCGATAAAATTAGAAGACTTTGAAAAAGAGGCTAAGGCAAAGGAGCTATTATTGTCAAACTTGAGATGGGTAAAGTTAAGGACTGGTCAATTGAAAAATGATCGAGAAGGTTTAATGATAACATCCTTAAGCACAAAGAAGTTGTCGAAGCATATGAGAAGAACCAAGGTAACTGACCATTAACCCGACCAGTTTATTATACTTTTAGTTTATTTTACCTAACTTTGAGTTTCTTGTGTAGATCAAGCCCTAAAGCTTCAAGATTAGAAAAACTCTTGGGTTCGAAGATGAGAAGGAAAAAGAGCTTTAAAGAAGCCTTCAAGAGAAGATATTTTTCTTCAACAAGATGCTTGCTGACAAAGGAGCAAAAACATTTGAATCCTCTTCGATAGAGTCGATCGAGAAGATGAATTGCCTTGGCAGAGAACTCGAAACCCTTCAAGGTCTACTCGCTTCTTCTCAGAGCAACCGCGAGCAAACGATAAGAGATGCTGTGGCAGATGGAGTTGCTTTATCTTGATAAAGCTTAAAGCTTTGGACACATCACTCAATCTCCAAGTACATGAGATAAATTTCAACTGATTGGAGGAGGATTCAGCTAAGCTCTTTGAAGAGATGAAGCCCTTCAGAAATAATTTTGCTGAAGAGATGAAGGTTGGGTCTCCATCAAACAGTAGTCAGTCTGGTGGCTCCGATGAGTAGGTACATATTTATGAAATATGTAAAATTCTTATATAAAAACTTACCTTTGCTATTAATTTATGTCATTTCCTCAACTAAATGAGTACTCATATCTTTTCTTGCTCCCGACTGCTTGTTTAGTAGTAGAACTTACTAAGGAAACAATAGACCAAAATAAGAGGTATTTTATCTGATTGTGTAACTTTGATTATGTTGTAGAAATGATCTAGTAGTTTCTAGGAAATCATATCGAGCAAAACCAATGAATGATTTTGACTAGTCTTCGATTTTTATTTCCACAATCGAGAATTAGATTAGAGAAAACTATGACATAAACATATGAAAAACAAGAAAAACTTATGCAAGTGTGTATGTCAGAACGATAAGTACTTTTATTTGTAAATTTTATCCAAATTGCTAGTAAGATTACTTAGAACTAAAGACATGAACTCTCAAAACGTATTCATGCTTGAGTTTTGACTGGTAGCAAAAATCGTAGGAAAAAGGCCATCGCTAGGAAACTCCTTTCAGTAGGTAGGACTATGTGTAGAGAGGAGAGATTTTGGCTAGGTTTAGACAAGAGAAGAACAGGATGTCGAAGTGTGAAAGGAAGCTTTCAAGCCCCAAGCATTTAAATAACTATATTTAGTTGTCTGTGTGATTCTTTTTGACTTATTTTTCTTTGAGAAAAGAATGTGCAGATTATTGTAAGAACCATCTCTGTGAAGGTTACAATAGGAATCCACATGGCACTTGATGAAAATGTCAAAGCCAATGAAGTAAAAGACATCCCTTAGAAGGGGTTTGGAGGAAAATAGATCTTCTCAGAGTAGTTCAGACAATAATAGTATGTGACCAAATTTGGGATAATAAAATACAAATAAAATACTCATCAGAAAAGAAATAAGAATAATACAATTTTATTGAAATATGGAAATAAAAAGTACATTACACATAAAACTTACGCAATTGATCAATGTTCTAAGAATTGGATATAACATGCCCATCTGACATGGCTAATCATACCAATCCTGGTTTGGTAACTTCGACCACACTGTATGAATCTCTCCATTTAGGCAAAAGTTTGTTGTGATTTACCTAGCTCTGAAGTTTTTTGAGAACCAGATCACCTACAGCTATACTGTGAGGCTGCACCTTACGACTGTGGTACCTTCGTATAGTTTGCTGGTAGACTGCCGATCATATTAACACTGCATTTTGTTATTCTTCAAGTAAATTGATGTCATCGATTTGTAGTTCTAATTGATCGTTATCATTATAATGATCTATACGAGTAGAGGCAATCTTTAGATCCAGAGGAAGCATGATTTCAGCACTGTAAACTAGAAAGAAGGGTGTTTCTCCAGTCGCACGACTGGTCATGTTCCAAACAACCCATAATATGGAGGGAAGTTCTTGAACCAAGTTCCTAACCATTGAATTAACTGGTAGAATACTGAGCATTTGATCCCTTATATTAATATACCATTGGATCTTTCTACTACTCTGTTATTCTATGGATGAGCCACCGAGGTGTAACATATCTTGGTACCTATATTCTTGTAGAATTCCTGAAAGTTTCTGCTCAAAAACTGGGTATCGTTATCTATGATTATATGACTTGGAACACCAAATCGTGTAATCACATTTTTTGTGATGACCTTCTTGGTGATTTTAGTTCAGTTGTTATTTTAATGACTAACTTAGCTTCTATCCATTTTATGAATGTATCAATCATTACAAAAAGAAATTCAAAGCCCCCGGATGCTCTTGGAAAAGGTCATAGAATGTCTAGCCCTCAGGTTGCAAAAGGCCAAGAAAGAGGTATTATTTGCAAAGGTTATGCTGGTTGATGTACTTGTCGGCTATGAAACTAATATTGTACACAGTTTGTCATAAGGTCTTTTGCATCATGAAGGGCAGTTGGCCAGTAATATCCTTGTCAGAAGGTTTAACCGACTAGTGTTCTGTAGAAATGGTGTGCTCCACAGACTCCTCCATGTATATCATATATTAATTTTAAACCATCCTTTTGAGATATATATCTCAACAATACTCTGTGAGTTCCCCCTTTTTAAATTGTACATTCGATCAAAGTGTATGATTTAGCTTTTCAAGTTGTACAATCAATCTCTACGTCATTTTCATGAAGTGTGCTATGCTAAAGATATTCATAGATTGATATCATCCAATCATTGTTATTTGAGCGACCTCCAGTGGAGCGTCGTCAGAATGTTTGAATACAAAGGGTTTGTTAAGTTGCTTGAAAAAACTCTAGGTAGGATGAGTGATCTTGAGGAAGCCATCTGTGCCAACTGGTCTGCTAGAAAGTTTTCCTTTCCAGAAATATGTTGGATCTCAAAACTGAAGAAATGTCTTTTGAGTTTCCTTCTACTAGATAAGATGACATCATGGTACTTGAGTATTGATACTTTTTCCCGACTTCATTCACTACTAGTTGAGAATCGCCTTTCACTAGTAATCCGCGAATCCTGAGCGCTTTGGCTTCTCGAAGACCTGCTAACAAACCTTCATATTCTGCCAAATTATTTGTAGTAATGCTCTCAAATAGTTGGGAAGGTAGGAATGCTGAGCGGAGATGGTGCTTTCGGTGTGGCACAGTCAGACTCAAAAATGAGTCCCGCTCGGGGATGATGCTTCTGATAGGCAGGCCGGAGCTAGTAGAGACAACAGGATGGAGAAGGAAGGTGAGGGCGACGCATGGCGGGGAAGTGGTGGGCTGGGCTACGCATGGGAGATGGGCCGGGCATGGAAAGGAAATGGGCCAGGGAGAATGAATTCGGCCCATGAGGGTTTTCGGGAGTTTTCCTAGAATTTCCTACTTTCAGAAATTGAATTAAGTCAAACTGAGCTCAAATAAATAGCAAATAAACTCCAAAGAAATCCAAGAAAATACAAAAACATTTCTTGCAACACAATGAATCCAGATAAAATAGGTTTTGAATTAATTGAAGTTCATTTTATTCACATTAGATCTTTTTAATTTCTAAAAGTTCAAATTAAGCTTTAATTAATTCAAGAAAAATCCAAATGGTTATTTTTATTTTTAAAACTTTAAAAAGGCACTAAAAAAGATGTTGAAGTACCATGCCACCAAAGGTCAAATCATGATTCATAACAAGTTGCAAAACACATTCACAAACCTTAGCATCACGCCACAAGGAGTAAGTGTATGGACTTTAACCATTTGCAAACTCTAATCACATGCTACAAAGATTAGATATGCATGAGACTTAACTATTTGCAAAACACATTAAAAAATACTAGCATAATACAAAGGAGAGCTAGAGTAAGTAGGATTGAGCAATCAACACATGATGAGACTGAAACTAGTAGACAAGGTCCCTCAAGACAAAGAGCCACAATTCATCTTCCAAAGGTTCTCTCCAAGAACCTTAACTCTCCTCCATTTGGCTTCCTAGAGAGGTCCACCTAACTCTCTCAACTCACCCCCTTATGTAGTGGAGGCTTACAAAAAACCCTAACTAGCACCTCTATCTGAGTTTCATCCATTACATGGGCTAATCTGTTAATCCAACACTATACCGGGTTTTACACTTATACATGCACACTTCTCAAAGTGCACATAACCATTGACCCATTAGTGAATCAATACATGATCCACTTAACATTTTTAGTACATCCTTGACCTAAACCACCTCTCTTGTGCCTACTCACGCTGTGGTTTGATTAAATCTTCAACTTTACTGTTTGGGGGCAAAAAGACCGTTTTGCCCTCAACCACCTTCCACGAAGCTTCATACTTCCTTTATCTTGAACCATCCCCATGCTTCATCTTCAACTTCATGTGGCCCTAATAACTTTCCGCCAAGCCTCTCAAGTATCCGAATTCCATCGAATCGTCCTCGCTTGCAAATAGGCTCAAGTCACTTAGGCGTGTCACATGCCTCTCTGTGCACCATGATGGCACTTGGCTTCTCTGACCGTTTTGGACCTTAGCTCCTCCCTAAGCTTCCCCGATCAACTTTGTCGTTTCCCACCATGTCTGCCACCAATGCTTCCACTTTAGTTCCTTATCTTCCTAGCTTGTAACCACTCTGCTAGCCTCAGTCATCTTTTGACAACACCTTGATCGCTCTAGACCTTAGTTCCCCTAGCTTAGTCCCGATCCCTTCCACCTCACCATGACCTAGCTCCAGAGTTCTACAACCAACCACATTAAGCAAATCATCATATAGCACCACACAATGAAGAAAATCATCAATTGACACAATTGGTGAGGCAAGAATCCTTACCTTCCATCAAGGCATCTCCATATGCTTCGACATGTAACTCATAGTATCCAGTGACTAGCCATCATGCCTTCACACATTCGGACTCCCTCGAACCATCTCTACGTGTATTGGCCTCATCACTTTGCGCACTACATGCATCAACTTGCCTCTTCATAGTCTTTATCTTCTTTGTGCTTACCGCTTAGGCCATGTAGCCTTGCCCAAACTTACATGACCGCTTGGTCCTCAGAACCCCCACCTAGCTCCAGTCCATTATTGTTAATGCTATGTCCTTCAAGCCATCTGCACATCTAAAGACCAAGTAACCATATTGAGCACAAGTTCTATGCACTTGACTCACGTTAGTCAAAATAATGAATCATGCAACATGTATGTGACAATTCCAAAGTATTTGAGCCAGTCTCCAACTCAAATACCAAACTAAACACTCCTGCACCCTACCTGACTGTTCGTACCGTCAACCATTAGCTAGTCTGACCATGCCAGTCAACTTTGGTCAGACCCCGATAAGTGGGAGTCGATCTGACCGCGGCAACCATGTGGTCAGATCACTCAACACACCTCCTATCGGACCACCATCATACAACTGGTCGCATCGCTCTCAAATTCTTCACACAATAAAACGACGGCATCTTTAGAATAAATGTACTACCAACTACAGGCTGGTACAACTGCCCCCTGTTAGACCGCTGCCCATGGCCAGTTAAACTGCTCCCTTGATGAGTAATTTCAGAAACTTCCCAAAAGGTAAGAATTTGAGTTTGAATTTGAACAATAAAAGCAAACAAGATGCAAAAGCCATAGAGAGCTTTGTGGGTTACCCACTCCTTCTCGTGCCGCAGCACCTCCATTGCCATCGCCATCAAGCCATCCAATCATCTCAACAAAAAATGGTAAATTGTCCTATTTTATTGATTTCCATGCTACTTTTATCTTTCAAAAATTCTAGAAGAAAAAATTACTTGGCAAGAGAAAACTGGCTACCGCTATCTAGGCTTGGGCCCCAAAGATAGGCCCGTGAAGTTTTGGCCTGAGGAAGGAAGCCTAGCTATTTTGATACCCCTGTCATGCACCTAAAAGTTTTCCTCTTTGCAATCCACTCCTCCCGTTCCTTTCCCTATCACCACAATGCGACTCCCAATTTCCCCTCTCCCTTTGTTTCCATGTCACCATGGTGCTACCCTCAATTTCCACTTCACTTTCTTTCTATGTCACCCTAGCACTACCTCTGATTTCCCCCTTTATCTTTCTTTCCATGTTAGTCTAGTGCTACCCCTAATTCCCTTCACCCTTTCTTTCCACATCAGCCTAGCGATTCCCCTATTTCCCCCTCTTTGCAATCCCCTCCTTTGCCAAGGTTGCCCAGCAATGGTACCATGCCCTAATCTTGCCGTCATCGCCAACTGCTCTCATATCTTTGATGTCTCCGCCATCACTGCCTAGGTGATCTCCACGAAGCTCTGGATCTTTGCCCAATTGCTTTGAATCACCATCTTTGCTCCAACTCACGTTTTCGCATCACCATCTCCTCCTGTAGCTGACATCATCGCTACTAGATCTCCACATCACCACCTCCAATCGTCGAAGATTGTCCTAACTGATACCTACAGCCATGGTGAAGATGAACTATAGAGATCTTTGTGGGCTGCCCGCTCTGCCCCTTGCCACGGCACCTCCATCACCACCATTATCGAGCCATCCAATCAGCGCACCCAAAAATGGTAAATTGCCCTCATGTACCTTTTCTTTCCTTTTACTATCATTCACTCTACTTCACCCTTCCAAAATTTTGCAAAAATAAAAAAAAACCTTTTTTAGATAAAAAGAAAAAAAGAAAAAATTGTTAGAAATGAAAAAAAAGACAAAACCGTGTTGTAGCTATCCACTCTTGGGCTCCCATAGATAGGCCCATGGAGTTTCGTCTCAAGAAATGAAGCTCAACCGTTTGATCAACCCCAGCCTGCACCTGAAAATTCGAACCCAAACAGCCGAGAGGAAGCAACGCGCCGTGCGTAGTTCTTTCCTTTCGTGCCGTCGTCTCCTCTTCCCGCTCCTCGCCCAAACCGAACAACACCAAGGGAGAGAGCGAGTGACGGAGGGGCAACTGGAAACTTCTGGAAGCTTCGTTTACTGGACTTGGGGTAGGCGCTCGGCTCGATCCTCTCGAGCCTCCCGATTCGGATGCTTGGGTTTTCTCCTACTTTTTGGGAATTTCTGGGTGGGGTATTGTGCGTATTGAGTTCCCTGTTGATTCGATCTCTTTGCTCGGGCCTCTACGCACTCATTTGGATTTGGAATCGATCAGTTTCTCCAATTTTTCTGGTTCCGTTCATGCAGTCCTGCTCGTCATTTCGATGGTTTAAATTTCCCCCAAATTTATGATTTCCTGAAATGCTTCCGTGAAATCGGAGCATGTTCTACGACTGTGGAATCGCATTCGAATTCCGCAGCCATTTTTTTGTTGGGCTCTCTTGCACGATCCGATTCAAATTCCGAGCTTTGCAGTTTCCACTTGCATTTGTGCGACATTTTAGTTCGTGATTTAACATGGCATTTCTCCAATTTTGGGTTGAAAAGTATTCAAAAATTTCCCTCTTAGCCTCGTCGCTTACGAACTTACTAATCTGCAGCACTAATCCGCTTCCTCAGGTGCAGCGATGGACCCCAGCCACCACGGCGCGACCCCCGGCAGCGGCAGCGGCGGGAGTGAGGGCCGGTCGGTGGACGCGTCGTCGAGGCGCCCCCGTCGCATGTCGACCCCGTCGGCGGGCACCCTCTTCGTGCTGGAGTTCAACGCTGTAGGTGGTGGCGGCGACGGTGGGAGCTCCGGGTCGTCGTCGTCGTCCGTGGGGTTGGACCTCAGGCTCCACGAATCACACCCAGCTACTACCGCCACCGTGTCTACCCCGAGGCCTCCTGGACGCCGAGATGGGGCACCTCGTCTTCCTCGGCTTCCCGATGGGGTCGCAGACGACGGACGATGAGGTGCTCGTCATGGATGGCGTGCTCATCGCCAACGGCTCTGTCTGCGGTCACTATGGCCCCAATCGTCAGGTAGGCTTTGCACAGCTCCGACTCTCCTTTTGGGCCTTGTTTAGGGGCCTAAAATTCTCGGTCTATTTTCGTGGATAGACTGAGATTTTGAACGAAAATTTCGGCCCATCTCCGGAAATGAGTCTGGAATTTTGGACTTCTAAATAACGCCTTACTGGTTTGATGGACCCACGTTGTCATTGGCTTGTGTTGGGGAGAGTTTGTGATGTGTTGACGCGGGAAAGTAGGATACCTTTGGTTAATGGTGGTATGGTTTCATGATAGAATTGGATGAATTTGAAAAACGAAGTAAAATCGTGATTGTATTAGGTAATGCCTAATTGTTCACCGGGTAGTAAATTCATAGTTTTCTCGATGCTTTTCTCCCGAAACTAAACAAACGAAACGAAAAAATGGAGTATAAATGCCGGACTCCGAGTTAGCAAATTCAGATCCTTTATGATTTTACCGTATTATTCCCTAGATCAGTAGATAATGTTCATAGATATATTACTATATACCTAAAATATATCATACGAAAGTGTAGATAATAAAATAATAACTTACTTATAGACCGATTAGACCGAAATCAATAAAATATAGTAGCGAAAATTTCACGCGGGTGGGACCCTCACGAGTTGCCTATTGGCAGCCAACTGGGATTCGCGATCTAGTTCTTGGTCTCATCTTCCAACTCTGTCGACTTCTTCAACACACAACAGGACTTGTTCTTTTTGGTCTTACCGACTGAATGATGGTATTTAATCAAGAGTGAGTACAATGGTACTCAGCAAGTCACCACATAGGATGCAATAAAAATAAATACAAAGCTGTCAAGGGCGGCTTGAGGTTCTTTTAGTAGCTAAAAGTTTTGTTTTGAAAGTACAATAAGTAGGAAAGATTTTGAGACTTAGTAACAGTTTTAACTGAAACCAATTTTTTCTAAAGTTGATATAAGAATGTAATATTAATTGTAGCGCAGGTAGGCCTGGATATCGAGCTGGCTCGGCTCGGCTCGGTCTGGCTCGGTAGGATAACGAGCTGGCTCGTTATAACTAACGAGCTAAAAAGCTAGCTCGGCTCGGCTCGACGACAAGCTCGAGCTAGCTCGTTTGGCTCGTGAGCCAGGGCCAAAAAATGTAAAATCTTACATTCCAGTGAGTCATAGTAGCTCGGCTCGGGGAGGGGATGACGAAGACTAAAATGGATTGAGTGGAGGGTGAGGGGGCTATGGGAGGCAGCTTACGGGTCGGAGCGACGGCGAGGCGGGCGGGCGGCTGCACGAAGCGGCCGGCGGCGAGGTGCGCTCAGGGCGGCGGCGCCGGCGTGGAGGAAAGGAAAAATCGAGGCGCGCGTGAGCTGCAGAGAAGGGAGGGGAATCTTACTGAGCCATTGGCCTAGCCGGAGAGGCACTAGGGAAGGCCGGCGGCGTGCATGGGCGGCGGCGGGAGCGAGTCGCCGTGGAGGGAGAAGCTCCGGCGATGGGAAGCTCGGCCGGCAGTTGGAGGAGTTTCGGGGCACCGAGTGGATGCTCCCAGCGTGAGTAATTGAATGGAGGTTGACCGATGAGGCGGCGGCGGTGGGAATGGCGGCGGCGGCCGGTTCTGGGGAAGAAGGCCGCTGCGGTGGACGTCGGCGTGGAAACCCGATTAACTCGGGGGGGGGGGGGAGGATCTGGGGTGTGTGCGGGAGGCTATGGTGCCCTTCCTCGGCTTTTATAGGCGCTGGACTAGGCGGGCATCGTGGAGCTCCGAGCGGCGTCCAGGCGGGGTGGCGTCGGCTCGGCATGGCTACAGCCTACAGGGCCGGGCGACGTGCGTGAGGGGACGGGGCGGTTGGCTGACGCCGTGCCGACGCGGGAGCGCAGGCAAGGACGTGCGGTGACACGGGGCCAGACGGACGTCGATCTGCTGTCGGAGTGAACAGAGAGCAGAGGGGATGGGTAAAGGACGGAAAAATGAAGGGAGGAGGAAGAGCCACCGTGCGGCTGCGAAGGAAAGAAGAAAAAGGAGGCATGGCTTCATCATATATTTATCCATCAACTATTCAACTATCATCCTGGAAGCATGGCTCGTTTGGCTCGTGAGCGGCTTGCGAGCTGGCTTGAGTTGGCTCGTTATAGCTAACGAGCTAAAATCTTGGCTCGGCTCGGCTCGGCTCGTTATCCTAACGAGCTGAGCCGAGCCGAGCCAGCCACGAGCCGAGTGAGCTAACGAGCTTCGAGTTTTTTTGTCCAGGCCTAAGCGCATGTTACATCCACTTTTTATAGTGCATGGTTACCTCCACCAAATGCTAGTTTTCACCACTAGAGTATAGTTCCCTCCAGGAAAAATCAAAGTCGGGGTTAACTAAGCCTGACAAGTTTTTATCCCACCCATAAAGGTTTTTGAAATAGAACTAACTCGAGAAAGTTTCCATGTCCATCCTTGACCGTGAGCACGATTGTTCGAACAATTTATTTTCCGCAGAGACTACATCTTCACCCACAAGAGATAATCAGCTCAATGGGCCCACATGATTCGTTGGTCATGTAGATCGAGAGATCGTCACGAGGCCTTTACAATACCTCGCCCTATCGTCATCTCACCCATATGGGCTTATCCCTCACGTAGAAGGTCCCATAAGTCATGCGGAAAGTTCCACCACAATGTCTAGCGCAGCTGGCAAACATCACCTTTACTCAGTGTCCCATTCAAGCCAGATTTTTATTCCTCCTACACAATCTCTCCTTTCTCCTATTTGTGAGATGACTTTAAGGGTCTAGTAAAAATTCAGCCAAGCCTCAATTTTGCCAGCTTGTAGTTGTACTGTTTTACACGAGGAGATCATCACAGGATAAGTCCTTAATTTGTCTAGGTGGTGCATAACATAACCACAAATTCTTATGTTACATCCACACCAACCTCCCTTACTAATTGTCCAAATAGGTATAGCAAGTTTTTTGGATTTTGAGAAGCATAAATCTAGTTGTCACAAATTATTAGTCACTTACATCCTGTGACTGTCCTAAAACAAGTTTTAATGTTTGAAGATTGATGATCAGGTCAAACTAGTGCCCTGGGCTGGACAAGACTAGCATGGCATTAAATATAACTTATAGCTAGTAAAGTTATCATTAACAGATAGGGTGACAAGGATCATGTATTTCATTAACAGATAGGGTGACAAGGATCATGTATTTCAAGTGTTAAGGAATGGCATAACAATAATATTACTATACCACCAATTGGGCATGTAGCTACCTTAAATTTTGACATATGTTCGCATAATAAAGTAAGCATGTGATTTGATAATTGAAAGGAACATAATTTTGCATAAAAAGTAGGATCAATATGATCAAAGTCACGACTTGCCTTGCTTGTTTTACCATAGCATTGATCTAGTTCAAAGCCTGCTCAATTAGTAGTCTTGAATCTTTGGGTCTTCATCTTTTACTCGAATCTTGATCCCACTTAACTTGTCGCTTCTTCAAGACTTCAGATTCTAATACGCGGCAAACAAACGAAAGACTAAATAAATATAAATAAATTCAAAAGTTTAAATAGATTTAATTGTGCTTGATTAAGTTCGGCTATAATTGAGGATTTGAGTGAGGATTTAACAGTCACTAAGCTAAAAGAATTAGGCACAAGAAGGAGGTGGCTGAGCAACTTTACCGTGAGGGAAAATTAGGATAAGGAGGGATCCAAGGTAAAAGAATACCCATAAGAATATTCTGCTTTGGAAATGAAGCTGGCTAGATATAGCCGATCGGGGAATGATAAGGCTCGATCTTTTACTTGATGAATTTTTTTATTGATTTATATTTATCAAGAAAATTCCATGAGTTAGGGTAGACATACAGATATATATGAGAGATTGCCCGGGGGCGCTGGGTGTTATTGATCGAGCGTTGAACCGAATGATCTTGGGGGTACGATTTCACATGCAATGGGTACGATTTCACATGCAATGGGTACGTTTTAGTAGGTTAAATCTTGATATTTCTAGATGAGGTATTGTTGGACCCCGAAGCAACAACTCCTGGATCCTCTGTGTAAATCGTACTAGTCCAAGATCAGCTAGTGCACACAGCAGATAACAAAAATAAATATCAACCATAATGACATTTATTAACTAAATATGAGCATGATTGCCAAAGTTTACATCCACGACACATAAGCCAAATTAAATATAAGTAGCAGAAGAAAAACACTGAAGCGGAAGAAGCCCACTGAGCCTGCTCACAGGCAAACGACAGTAAGACACGGCCTACTCGTCCAAATCTTTACCATAGTCGATGTTGTCTTTCTCTGTGTGGAGATAGCAAGATGAGTACAAACTTGTACTCCACAAGTCATACGGAGAAATGCAACATAATGATAAAGGCAACAAAGGAAGACATATAGGGTTATTTGTGCGTAAAACAATATTTAAAGAAATATAGTAAATAGATTGAAATTGTTGAATTTAATACAGTAAGTAAAAATAGTAATTGTAAATGAAATTAATACCGTTAGTGCAGGTCCATCCCCCACACTAACCTAACCACGGGCATCCCACCTGGACCATCTTTTCCAAAAGATCTTATATGGATTCCATCCATCCATACTCTTTCAATCCCTCATAGATTCCATCCATCCATAAGCTTTTCAAAAACTACTTTGAAAAACAAAGTCTAATCCGTGAAAAACTTCACACAGCATGCCCATGACTATGGGCACGCTATCTAGGATAGATTATACACTTTACAGAGATTGTACAGGTTTACCCACAAGACATGATCATGATCATATTGCCACGTGATTAACACACTTCCTTAGGTGTGCAGCGGAGAGATCATGACAAGGCATTTATAATGCAAAGCCTTCAACCTGGCCAAGCCAATACTAAGGTTTCATTCCAGTAAGAAATCCACCAGACCGAGACCCCCCTCTTGAGCCGAGTGAGACTTCTCATGGCCTACGCCACGCTCACTTTCAACCTACGACATGACTCAGATTAGGACCTGCAAATTAATTAGTTAGGACTATCCCATACCAACCATGTGATAGTACGATAAGGCTTTGCAACAGTAGCTCACAGACCGATCCTTAACTTGACTTAGGCTCAACCACATACCCCTGTGCCCAACAATCAACACTGTGTCACCGAGCAAAAGTGCATGCCTGCACCCACCACCTAACCATTAGCCTAAGTTTAAACCAGATTTTATATTTTATTTTAAAATATTTTATAATCCTTCTTGAATCAGTGAAGTCAAGAATATATTTAAAAAGCTTATCATTTTATGTGAAAAGATTATCCCAAAACAAAAATTATGTCTAAGCAGGTCTAAACATTTGATATAAAATTCTCTAGCTAATACTAGTGTACTAACTAGAGTTTTAATCTAGGGTGACAAGGTGTTGAGGAATTCAATGTCAATGGAGGAATTAACAAGTAGGCCATAACTAAATTTGAAACTGAATTGAAATACAATGAATAAAAATATGCATGCAGAATAATTTAAAACAACATAATTTTATTTCGTAATCTGGGATCAATATGATCAAGGTGTGTGACTTGCCTTGCTCTTCAGTTGGGTGCAAATTGTCGTTGAAGATTTCTTTCGAATCGTCACAGTCTACACGTGAAAATACCTAAGAAAACTCAAACAAAACCCAAATAAGTTCAAATAAACTCCAAATAAATAAAATAAGGCAGAAATGGATAGATTGGAATTTTCAATGAATTTAGGAATTTGAATGAGCTCAATCAGATCTAGGACGAAGGACATTTCAAAGCTAATTCTTGATAAAGAAATTAAGTGGGTCCTTGTGTTGCATTATCATGATGTGACTAATTAAAAAATATATTTAACTAGTCTATTGCATCCAAGTTTTGCCCAGATGGAAAAGATAAGAAAACGACCAAATCAAAGCAGAAGCAATTCAAGGGAGCACAAATAATGCAGCAGCGAGCTAGCATGCGCTGAAATTGGACGGGTAAATTCCCTGTCTGACGGTTGCGCGGAAGGTAGAAGAACTTAATATAGAATGTCGCGTCATCCATTTGCTTCCCGCATCACACCTTATCTCTTCTCCATGTTTCGTTGTCTCATGCGCCTGCACGACATCGATTCATTCCCTGGACCAGCAAACTGGCATTTGAAAGTTTGCAAAGGTATGTTTAATCGGGAGAGCGCTGCTAACCACCTAGATTGTAAGGTAGGGGGCCCTGGCGGTGAACCCAGTCGGGAGGAGCAGTTGAAGCCACCGCCGGACGCTAGCGGTCGAGCTTGTTCGCCGCTGTCCCTAGCCTCGGTTTCCCACGTACATGTGTGCGGTGGCGCGGAGCTAGAACGGGATATATGGTCTCTCTAATGCAATCAAGTTTGATCTTTGTTGGGTCATGTAATAACATCCTTCCTAATATATGTATTTATCTCCACTCTCCAGGAATATTTTGAGATTTTTTTTATTTTTGTATGTTTATTTCTCGCGGAGTTATGTTGCTGGTAGTACTAGCTGCCAAATTATGGAAGTGCTTGTTCGAGGGGACAAAATTGAGCTCTAGATTGATTCATGAAAGCTAGCTTGCCCCCCAGCTGCTGCCAAGTTAACTTATCAGTCCACACTACTATAGAAAGCTTAATACTAGACGGCCAATCACAGACGGTTTGACAAAACCGTCTGTGATCGACACTAACACAGACGGTTTTAATTTGGACACCGTCTATGTTGGTGACGTCGGAGAAAACGAGTATCACAGACGGTTCTTACCGATGAACCGTCTGTGATACTTTAGTATAAAGTATCACATACGGTTTGTGTTAAAAACTATCTGTGTTAATCTGGAATTATCACAGACGGTTTTTTTTATTAAAAACCGTCTGTGATAATGACGCTGGGCATTTATTGCGCTGCTCAGAACCGCATCTATCTTCATTTCGATTCAGATCTAGCCGGTGCTTCACTCTTTCGCTGAGGAGGCAAGCTAGGCGATTTTAGGCCAGTTAATTTGGTGGGAGAAGGCAGAGATTGAACTTTGAAGCAGAGATTGAGCTTTGAAGATTCATACTTTTCTGGTTGCTCTAGATATGGTTAGTAATGAAATTTATTTTTCTTTGCATTACAATTTAGATGTAAGTAATTGGTGAGTGTTATTTAAGATGGTTTGCAAAATTGTTGGTTATATAATAGCTGTTGTGTTTATAATATGAATTAAGCTAGCAAAGCCTAAATGCATGTGGTATATATATATGTAGTAATAATTAAATAATTTAATTTGTACTACTAAGTTGTTATATATATACATAATGTAGGACCGAAGCTGGATGTATGCCGCGATCCATGTGAGTGAAGAGTATATTAATGGCGTGTCTGCTTTTGCAAGAGCTGCCGAGGAGGATATGCTGAATAAGGGGGTGGAATATATGTACTGTCCATGCACTGACTGCGAGAATTTAAAGATGTTTAAGAAACGAGGGCAAATTGAAGCGCACTTGATTCGGAGGGGTTTTAAAAAGGGTTATATGTGTTGGACCAGTCATGGCGAAGTCAATGATCATATGCCGCCGGATGACATCGCCGGTGAAGTGAATGATATGCCGCCAGATGACATCGCCGGTGAAGTAAATGACATTTCGCTGGATGATGTCGATTGTGGTTCGGATTCGGATAGGTTGCACGATGACAATCTGTATCAGATACTTCGCGATGTAGAAGAGAACGACTATGATCAGATACTGCGGTCTTGAGCTCACACTATGCTTTCTCATTCATTGATCTTTGAGCTTCTGGTCTTTATCTTCACCTCGATCCTGATCTCGCTTGATCCAGTAAGTCTTCAGAGCTCCAATTTCTAATTGCGCGCTAAGCGACTGAATCCAGATAAATACAAATAACTCAAAAAGTCCAATAACTCCAAATAAGCCAAATTGTGTTTTATTATGAGTGAGAGGGTGATTTTGAGGTAAGGCAGATTGGTTGCGGAGTATTGACGGAGCCGAACTAGTTGGAACGAAGCGATGATTGGTAGAAGGATATTTAATGATGGAGGGTTCATGACACAGAAATATTGATGAGATTATTTTGCTTTAGATTTGAGGATGATGGGTTGTGATTGAATACTACGCCTTACCCTATTTTATTTAATAACTTCTTTTTATTACTTTTATATTTATTTATGACGGCTTGAGCCCGCTACACATGACTTTATTTCGTCATTGCTACTAATTTAACGCTGTCGTTTAAGATTTCATGATCGGTAATATGTTGATGATACTGTCTATATTTTTAGCAGGGTCTATGGTGAATACAAAAACTGTACTAATACGTTCATCAGTGGGCTGCATACATGTCATCCACACTTTTCTAACTATTTATTTACATATATTTGCTTAGAAAAGTCTCTATTCTATTTCAAATACTTTTAGTATTTGGTTTAATTCATGCTTCTTTATTGGATACTATTCACCTTAGGAATCTTTGTTTATTGTTTACAAATATAGAATTACATTTTTGCCACTACCCCTAATTAAACTCGTGTTTTAACTAATTACTTAAGCTTCACCTAATTATTTCCCTTAATCTCTTTAATTGCTCATGGTCTTATAATCCTATGTTTGATGCATATATAAATTTTTGGTGATTCCAAATTAATTATCTTAGCCCTCTTAGATTTAACTTGGATGTATTTTTAATTTGGATTCTTAGTAAATTCGGGCGCTTAACCAAAACCATATTTATTAATACTTTCAACTAATAAGTAGATTTAAAATAGTTAATATGACACTATTATTCTTATACAATAATTATTCTAGTGCTAAACCTTAAATAATCTTATTTACATCCTAAGCAATTTTTATTAGCTCTCATGAATTATACATGTAATCCTTTATTGTGATGTATAAATAAATTTTATTTGATCCCATACCACTTATCTCAATTTCCTTGATTTACCCCATAATTATTTTCAAATCGGAATGCCCAAAAAAAAATGAAACCAATAGTGTGCGAGGAGGAGGATCGAACTCGGGACTGGCTGGTTAAGGAAGTGGCGCGGCCAGCCAACTGGGCAACGGCTTTGGGCTGGCACTGTTATGCTCATGAAGGTAGAAGGGTTAAGAGAGTGGCTGGGAGCCCAAAACAGAGGAGGCGGCGCGGCGGCTCTGGCGTCGGTAGCGCCGGCGGGGCGACGTCTGGGATTCGGCCGCGACAAGTAAAACGGAACCCTGGGGAGCTATGCGAGCTAGGAGTGCCCGTGTTTCGGCTCAGGCGGCGACGCAGCGTGGCTGAGATGGCCCACGGCGGCCGGCCACGGAGGGGAAAAGGGGAAACGGCGGCGCCGACGTGGGGGAACGAATCCGAGGCGAGCACGAGCTAGAGGGGGTTAAGAGGAGGCTTACCGTGCGGTTGGTCGGGCCAGGGAGGTACCGAGGTGCGCCGGCGGCGTGAGGCGGGGTCGCGCGGTGGTGGCGCACGGCGCCGGCGAGCTGGGGCGGGCCGCAGCTCTGGCCGTGGTGGGGGAAAGCTTCGGGGCACCACGGTGAAGCTCCCATACGGAGAAATCGGCGAGAGGGCCACCGGGGAGGGATTGGCGACGGTAATGGCGGCGGCGACCGGGGATTGGGGAGAAGGGCCGAATCGGGGGAAAAGAGTGAGGAAAGAAAATGGCGCGGGCAAGGGGGAAAACCGGTGGCTTCTTGTAGCTGCAGAGGGGCGGGGAAGCGTGGTGGCTAAGGACCGGTCGGTGGCCTGAGACCAGGCAGCGGGGCAAAGGTCCGCCGGTCCTTGGCGTGGGGCTCGACGCACGGGGGTGCAGAGCGGGGGATGTGACCGGGCACTGGTGGAGGGGACGCGGCTGCAGAGTAGGGAGGCTGCAGCGCGTGCAAGGATTCGGACGGGATTCGCGCAGGGCAGAGAGAAGGTAAGGGCGACATGGAAGGAGTTTGGCCACGGAAGGAGGAAGAAGTCACGGGCGTTCGGGCAAGAAAAGAAAGAAGAGAGAGAACGGGGCGGGGCCGCGGGGGAAAAGAGATGGGGTGGCATGGCGCGGGTCCACGGGGTAGTGGGAGGTGGCGGGATGGAGGAGGGGACCGGCTGTCAGCGAGGAAAGCGCGCGGTGGAGTGGGCCGTGCGGGGAAAGAATGGGGCAGGCGGGGTTGGGCTGGGCCAGTTCGGCCTGGTCTGACCTCCATTGCTTTTGTTGTTTTTTTGTGTATATATACATATGCATATACAAGTATACTTACATATATATGGTATATATATATTTTTATTTGTTTATATCTTTGTATATGCACATATATTTATTTTTGTTGCCCCTTTTTCTATACATGCACAATTTTGTGTATATATATATATACACACACACATGTATGTATGTATATGCTTGCATCCTATCCATTTACTTTTATTGCTATTTACACTACTAGAATATATTTTGAATTTTAAGCTTCTCCCTCCTTATGATGGATAATCTTTTCAGATTCGAATATAAAAATTTGAGTTTCATTTATTTGCACATTCCCATGTATGGCATTACTAATATTGATTTTGTTTTTGGTCTTTCTTGAACCTCTTTAACTTTTAGGAGCTCAATCAAAATTTAAGAACACCATGAAAATCCAAACTCAAATAGAATACTTGAGAAAAATAACTCAAGGGTTTCATATTTTCAAATAAAATTTCAGGATGTTACAATAAAAACCCCTGGCCTTGTATTGGCACCCCAATGGGCACGTCCAAAACTCACATGCATGCACAACTAAGCTATCATGACTCAAGCACATGCAAGGGCTAAAGGTTGACTTAGAACACATCTCAAAACGTGTCCTACTTAGACTCCTATGCATGACTCAGCCATGGACTCAAAAGGAAACCTCCTATTAGAACCCAATCTTAAAGAAAATGGATCAAAACTGAAAAGGAAATTGACTCATATTCAAAGGGAAGAATCCAACTCATATGCAAAACTGAGTTTAAAAGGCAACCGAGATAAGGAATGATCCTATTCAGACTTGATTCGAATGGAAATTTCCTAGCTCTAATTTTTGGCTTGTCTCTATTTCATAGTTTCTTGACTTGCATCCTTTTCTAGCTCGATTGCATAAGCTTCCCTCCTTGCACCCAGCTCAACCTCTTTCCGGTTGCCTTATCTACACCCGTCTCATCGCATAACCTCTCAAGGTAGGAATTCTTGAACTCCGTGCCATTGTCACTGCGGATCGCTCGTAAGGCACCCGGGAGCTCAACAGAAAGCCTACTAAAAAGACCTCGAAAATGTGTAAACGTCTCATCCTTCGAGGCTAAGAAAAACACCCCAGAGTACCTCGAGAAGTCATCGACCACGACAAGGACATACCACTTCCCTCCTGCTGACTGCACTCGAGCTGGTCCAACTGTATCCATATGGAGCAGCTGTCCTGGTGCATCGGTCATAGTGACTGTGACCGGAGGATGGGAAGCGGCAACCATCTTGCCGTGTCGGCATGGAGCACAAACTAGATCTTTGACCATTTTGAGTTTCGGTAGACCACGAATGAGGTCGTGGCCGCTAACTCGAGTCAAATGGTCAAATCCAATATGACCAAGTCTCCTATGCCAGAAAGAAAGGTCGCGGGACTCAGAAGTAACTAAACACTTGAGAGGATCACCAGAAGACTCAGAAAAATCAGCACGAAAGATCCTCCCAAAACGAGAAATCCCGCAAACCAGATTACCCGAAGAATCAAGAATTTTGCAATTGTTTTTCTTAAAGCTCACCTCAAAGTCGCCATCGGTAAGCTGAGAAACGGAAAGCAAATTATACTGCAGCTTACTAACCAAGGCAACATCTTTCAAAAAGAAAGAATCATTAACGCGCACTGTACCTTTGGTGATGACGCGCCCAGATGAAGCATCTCCGAAGGTGATCGTCTCATCACCTGGAGCACGGGTAAGGGAAGAAAACCAACGAGAATCTCCAGTCATGTGTCGTGAACACCCGGAGTCTACGAGCCAAACCTTTCCCTTCCCTGCCCGGTGAACCTCGTCCGAGTCGGAGTACAGCTCGCTGTCGCTCAGTTCGCCCTCGAGGGCTGTGAAGCACATGCCGGAGAAGTCATCGCCGCTCTTGGGGTCTTGGTCACCCGTCCCGTCGTCGTCGCTCCGTCCCTCTACCTCGCTGAGGTCGAGGTCGTCGAATGCGGTGAGGACGCGGTGGAAGAGCTTCTTGGCCTTCCCGAAGTTGCGGAACGTCTTCTTGCCTTGCGTCTGAGCTGGAGGCTTCTTGTTGCGGTTCTTGTCGGTGTAGTCGTTCTTGCTCACACCGCCGTAGTTGCCTTTGCCCTTCTCCAGCTTGGGGCAGTTTGCCCGAATGTGGTTGGGGCCACCACACTCGAAGCAAATCACGGGTCCTCCTCTTTTTCTGTCCCTCCTTCTCTTGTAGGCATGTGAAAATTTACGAGCAAGGAGAGCCAACTGATCATCCGTAAGCTACTCTGACTGATCATCAGTTACGTCACAGAGAGCAGCAAGGGAGAAACCAGAAATCGAATCAGAAGAAGGACCTGAAGAAGAAACGGGATCGGTGACCAAAGCCATCGACTGCGACTTCAACCTACGAGAGACAACGTCAATCTCGTGAGTCTTGAGGCGCGAGTACAGCGCGTCAAGAGTCAAGGTCGAGAGGTCTGTCGTGTCTTTGATGGTGGTCACTTTCATCTCCCAAACACGCAGATCAAGTGCCGCGAGCATCTGACGAACGTTGTCTGAGTCGGGGTATGTGAGACCGACCGCTCGGAGGTTGCTCAAAATTTTGTGGAAATGCGCAAAGCACTCATCGAGGGACTCACCAGCAAGCATCTCAAATTTGTTGTATTCTCGCTTGAACTGGTCCTGTCGAACCATCTTGATCTGGGTGGTGCCCTCATGGTATGCGTCGAGGGTCACCCAGATATCGTAGGCGGATGACAGGTGAGAGATGCGATCGAATTCGCTTCTGCTCAAGCCCTGGATAATGATGTTCCTTGCCTTCGCATTTGCCTCAACATCAGGCTTGTTTGCCACGTTGATGTTCTCATCGGCAGAAACAGCAAACCTGACCTTTACCTTCCGCCAGATGGCATAACCCTGAGTCTGGATGTATGTTTCCATTCGGCTCTTCTTGAAAGGGTAATCGATGCCATCGAAAACGGGTGGCTTGGTCGAGTACTTGTCTGTCGTCATGGCTCTTGAGACCGGTTAAGATCTATTGATTAGAGCTAACCGGCTCTGATACCAATTGTAGGACCGAAATGGCAACAGAAGGGGGTGATTGGTGCCTTCAATAACTCCTCAAGTATTCTCACCAACTTCTTTTCAATAGCTACAGAAGCTACGAAGACAGAAGATGAGTGCTCGTTGGAAACCGAGAGGAAATCAACTGAGACTAATCAAGAAAGATGGAGTTGACCAAAACCCAGAGCAGTCGATCCCTTACTATGTAGTCGAACGACTCCCTGCTGTGATCGAAGCAGTTTCAGAGCAGTCGAGACTCCACAGTGAAATGTCGATCGACGAAAGAAAGAACACAGTAACGACCGAAGACAGAGAGAGCGCGCACGACCAATTGTACTAGGACCCAATCGAAATCTCTGCTCTCGGGAAGAACCTGACCAAATGGTCTTAAGTATGGATCCCAGTTCAGAGAAGAAGAAAGCAAGGTAACTTGAGCAAAGAACTTGCTCAGATCAAGAAGGCCATACCATAACTGAGAACCATCATCTCAGACATACATGGGAAGGACAAAGCAGAGAAAGCACAAACAAACAATCAAACAATTCACAGAACAAAAACTCAACATAGAGGAAGAGAGATGAATGATTGATAATGGAGGTTTCTACAGCCACTCCAACTGGGAGATACATGAGCACACTTGCTCCAACCCGAGAACCCACGCACTCACAAATAAACAAGGAAGAACAGAGCAACTCGGGGATCAGAATCTCCCCAGATCCCAAGCTCTACCCTCTCTATTTATAGCCACACACCAACGAAGGGGAACCCGTAAAACCCTCACCTAACACCGGGTTTTCAACTCACTTTACCCACGAGCTTCCAGTGCTTTACCCGTTAAACCCAACGGCTCCACTGCTTTCCCCGTTAGCGCCAACAACTCTGATGCTTTGCAGAGACACAGCTTCCCTTTGCAGCTTTCCACATTTCTCCAAAATGCCACTCCGCTGCCTTCCCGGAAGCTTCCTCCTGCCTTGCCGATCACGCTTGCAACCACCTCACAGACCTCGTCGTCTTTGACATCTCCCGGCCGCTCACGACCTCAGCACCCCCGTGCTTAGTCTCGACCATCCATGCCTCACCACGACTAGTCTCAAAGTCCTGCAAACCATCACAGCCATGCAAAACATCACATAGCACCGCACTAGACAAGGATAACATCCATTTGCATCGAAAAACAAAGCTCAAACCACACTCCACAAAGTCGTACATGTATTTCATCGGTCGAAATCACTTAAACATTAATGCGCAATGTCTACGACCACCTCATAAGTCTTTACGATCGATTCCCAGCTGAAACGACCGCTTCTGGAAGCCATACAACCAGACAACAGAAGCTACGACTTTCAGCCTGGCTTTCGACCACAACCGACCGCACTACAACTACACCCGAGTGCTTCCGACCGCTTCCTGCGATAACGTGGTCGTAGGCCACGACTACTCAACGTGGTCGTAACTTCGAGCGCTGACTTTCGACCGCTGCGGTCGTAGCTCCGACTAACGACTTCCAACCACGACCAACATGGTCATAAGTGCGCTCGACCACGACCAGAGCGGTCATAAACGACACAACATGGTCGTAAACTGCGAACCAAGTTTTCGACCACAACCAACGTGGTCGACTGGTCGTAGCAGCGTTCGACCATGGCCAACGTGGTCGTAAACCTCTCGGAGACTTGTGATCACGACCAAACGTGGTCGTAATCTTTGCTGCTGCCTTTCGACCATGGTCTTAGCGGTCGTAAACCACTCCAGTGACCTACGACCACTGCCAGAGTGGTCGTACAGCCTTCCGACCACGGCCAGAGAGCTACGACAACGTTCAAAACCGGTCGTACGCCCTCTTGAAGACCTACGACTTTACAAAAAACACTCAAATCAAACTCAAGCTATCCAAACCACTTGTCAATTACTCATCACAAACATGGGATCTCGACCACATGGTCTCTCACATATGAAGCCCAGAAGATTAAAATCTGGAAATCCCTTTTTTTTGCGCTTTCGTAATAAAATTGCCTTGAATTTGACTCTCGTCTCAGTATAGCTTCTGTAGTTCATACGACAACGGTCTGTCAAATTTACCACAGATGGTTCGTATTAAGAACCATCTGTGATATTTTCACAGACGGTTATTAACACGAACCGTCTGTGTTGTCCAGATTATCACAGACAGTTCATATTAAGAACCGTCTGTGAAAGTTTACAGACGGTTCTTAATACAAACCGTCTGTGATGTCTCAATTATCACAGATGGTTTGTGTTAATAACCGTCTATGAAAATATCACAGACGGTTGCCAGTATAAACCATCTGTGACAGTTTAATCACAGACGGTTCTGTATGAACCATCTGTGATGTAGCCGTCCAGTATAGCCGCTTTTGTAGTAGTGTGATCCAGTTGTGTTTTTCCTTGATTCCTTGGGTGTTATTGTGTTGGGACTCAAATATGCAAATATGGAGCTCTCTGTGTATACTGCACTAGTCCAGGATCATGCTAGCGTACAAAGTGGAACACAGATGAAATATCAACCACACACACGGTTAAGAAAAAGAAAGACTCAAATATTAAGTATTTATCAAAGTTGTGACTTTATGGTCAACTCACACTTTAAGAGCCATAAAGGCTAAAAAAATAGCAGCAGAAAACACAACGAAGATGAAGTGGCCATTCGACATGCCCACACGCAATTTACCGGGTAGCAAAGTCCTAATCCGAGAATTCGACGAAGTATCCACCTTCACACACCTCTGACTGGTTTGGTTTTTCCTTTTCTTCAACTGAGCAAGTATGGATATAGCCGTGAGTACATAGAGTACTTAGCAAGTCGTTTGTAACTAAGATGCAATATAGTATGCAAGGCTTACCAAATAATGGTTGAGTGGTTATTTTGCATAAAGCAACAATTTAAAGTAAATACAATAAATATATTGAAAGTGAACTTTAAAAATGATTAATTAGTAATAACAAAAGGAATTGAGAGTAACCACAAGTGATTTGACCATTCACCCAATGGACCACCCGTGAACTAACCATCCATGTAATGAACCACCAGTAACTAACCATTCACTTCCCAAACTTAACTCAACTAGATTTTTATGAAAACTCCACCCCTCATGTGAAATCACTGAGCATTGTCCATGACTGGGGACACGGCTGTTCGAATAGTTTTACACTATGCAGAGGTTGCACAACTTTATCCACAAGACATGATAATCTCATATTGCCACATGATTAACACACTTCCTCTGGTGTGCAATAGAGAGTTCATGACAAAACCTTTACAATACTCAATCTCAACCCAGTTCCGCCCGCTAATATTGCACCATAAAATAGGTTAACTACCTAGTCAATAATAGCCTCCTCTTATGCCAATGCGAATCCATGGCTGCGACCAAACCACATTCATCTCAATGACGGAACTGAAATTAATATCACAAATTAATTAGCCAATTCCATCCCATACTGGACATGTGGTTGTACTATACGATATAGCTCAGATTAATGGTGCACCAAGTTAAGTCCATAGACATTACCTAGGTGAAACATCCACATCCCAAAAGTACTAACCACAGTTTCCCCTTTACTGTATGATCATTCACCCAAGTGAAAACCATTTTGTATAACCAACACCTATGACATTACTCATGTCATAGCACTCAAATTTTATAACTGTGGCTAACTGCCATGATTCAATATCTTATTAAGTCAAAATTAATTAATTAATCCACATGTGATAATGAGCCCAATGTACTATAAGCATGGCTAAGCAGACTAGACGTACAACCCATGTGACAAATAGTGTTGCATCACTACATAACCACCCATCTTTTAGTGATAATGGAATCATGGCATTCAAATTATCAAATGAGGGATTAATTAAATTAGACAATAACTACCAGATACAAAGGTTTATACTAAAATAGCATTGCATGATAATTTAAAATAAAATAATAAATAATAGATTTAAAACTAGGTTCAACATGATCAAAGAACATGACTTGCCTTGGCCTTACTCAATTAACAACTCTTGAACTTCTACTCCTTTGAAGACGTTATCTAACGCAAGAGAAAGCGAATGGAACACAAATAAAATCAAATAAAATTCCAAATGAACTCCTAAAACCAAAAGGTAGAGCTCAATTTTAGATAAATTTAGGAAAAAGAATCAGGTCAATCGGGGCTAGGACGAAGAAGAACGGGCTCTTGGAAAATTAAACCTAAAGAAAATACTAGAAATTAAAAAAATAAACCCAGTGTATGGAACAGTGCACCGTACATGGCTTAGATGACATGGCGGCTAACTCGACATTAGGGCTATTGTGGCTGCTAAGGTGGCATGACCCATAGACGGACACATCATGCTAGGGTTGGGGTGGCTGCTGGTGTGGATGGCTGACTCGGCTAGGGCTAACGTCATCCAGATGATGTCATCTGCTGTGGAGTGCAAAACGATGCTAAGATCCAACGACTTCTAGAGGAACGCATGGATGAATACCGACTATTGGATTAAAGTGTCGATGCGAATCTGATCGGATGGTCATGGGGTGAATCGTACGGTTGGGCTGCTGACGCGTGGCACAAGACAATTGGTTACTGGGATGAAGTGTCAGCAGTGGCCAAACGGTGGTTTACGTGAACCGAGGTGGCATGACGATGCGATGCAATGCGGACTGGCTAACGACAAGGTGAAACGGCGGACAAGGCGAGGTGCTTACCGACAGAGATGACGGCATGATAGTGCGGCTGCGGAGGCTTTTCGATGAGAGGTCGACAGTGATAAAGGCCATGGTGGATGAAATGGAGGACGACAGAGGTGGCTGTAGAGATGACAGCGCAAGAGCGAGCGACTTAGGAGGGCTTAAAACACGAGGGGGTGACGCTATTTAAAGCATGGACGCTAAGAGTCTGAGGCGATCACGGGTGCAGAGTCTAAGACAAGTGCAGCACGGACGACAAGGAGTCCAGTGTCAGATACAACGGTAGTGGCGAGTGTTGGATCGAAAACGGCAACAGAGGGGGGTTAATGTTGCTATTTCAAAACGACCACCAAAAAGTACTCAAATAAAATGTTCTTCTCCGATTGCAACAATTGCTATGAAGAAAGAGAGTTAGGCACACTGGAGACTCATGAACACAGAAGGAGAAAACAGAGCAACACCAGCTAGAACAAAACACCAAGAAAACTCATCGAACATAAAGCATCACCTGCCAAAACCACCTGGCCGGTCTGACCGATGTGCAACGGACGGTCTGACCGCCTGCACACCGCCGGTCTGACCGCTGTGTGTGGGCCGATCTGATCGGCCGAGTCCGGTCTGACCACCTTCTTCGTTCCGGTCTGACCGCTCCTTGATTTCAGACACAGTAAGGGCTGAAATTCAGACAACAACCCGAGGACTTCTTAAAACTAAGAAATTGAAGACATTCCTCTGGATTTCTCTGCTCAGAACAGCAAGGACACAACAAAAATAGCAAGGGGAACCTAGGAAACCAAAAGACTTCAACTAGAGATCAAGAAATGAGACAAAAACTGAAAACGATACAGAGTGCAGCATAAAATCTCAAATTCCCATCTAAACTTTGATCCTTTGGCCATGAAATCAAGAAAGTAAGTAAGGAATAGCTTGAGGACTTAGAAGCTCAAACCAGGTCACAAACTTTTGAAGGAAGAACAAAGGCATCATCAAACCCTAGAAATGTTAAACAGAGAACGAACAGGGCACAGGCTGAAAAGAAACTTGATTCTTCCTATTCAATCATTTTGCTCTTGGAACTAGCTGACCAAGGGGTCTAGAAATACAATTCCAACATAGAGTAATCCATTTTGCTACTCCTCAGCAAGAATCCACACAAAAATAAAAATATGAGAAATCAAGCAGAGAGAACATCGAGAGATAAAAACCAACAGAGATGCAAGAACTCAAATGACTTCTTGAAAGGATTCATTCCCAGAGAAAGTATTACATAGGAGTTGTGGTGTCACTACAACAAAATGGTCTCATAGAGACATTTTCTTTAAACGCTTTTTTTAATGTGTTTATGTTAAGAACCATGTAACATATAAAGAGCCTTTCACTACCAATGCATCTCTATGGTCTTTCACACGGTTCATGGGGAGATGCTCTTAGGACGCTTTACAAAACGATTCAACAGAGGATTACTAAGTCGTTGTGTAAAGTGTCCTAGGAGCGTCTCCCCATGGAACGTGTCAAAGACCATAGAGACACGTTGGTAGTGGAAGACACTCAAAAACACTCAAGAAATGTCTCAAGAGGCGTCTTTATATGCTACATGGTTCTTAACATATTGACACTAAAAAAAGTCTAAACAAAAACGTCTCTATGAGACCATTTTGTTGTAGTGTGTGCTCTCTTGTCCTTCAAGTGGAGTAGTTGTAAAACCTTCATCCTTAAGTAGCAATATATCAATTTTATTCATCTTCCATGGATTTCTCTTGTTTTGGTTGATTTGCTCTTATTTTGGTTGGTTTTGATCTTGCCTCTCCCCTTTCTTGTTCTTGCTGGATGCCAAGGATAAGTAAGTAATGGAAATATATAGTGGAAATCAATCTCCAACCATCAAGGTAACATGTTTAATAATTTCTTAAAGTTGCCAAGTTTTCGTTTGATTAGGCCTTTTGGCCTAGTTTTGGAACTACAAAACTTCACGAACCAAAAAATCTTAATTCTCTTAAGTTCTTTTAATATATTTTGGTTGGGATAGGTTTTTAAGGTCATGATCTAGCCTTAGTTCAAGTTTTAAGTCTTTTGGATCTATGCATCAAAAGATACATTGATTTTTAGATTTGAAATAGTGCATGTTTTACTATTCACTGAGTTGATTTTACTGTAGTACAGTGAATTTTTGGAATTTTGATTTCTTGATCTTCATAGCTTCTCATAGCCATCGGAGTGAAGAATTGATGAATACTTGAGGAAAATTTGAAGGCACTATTCACTCCTCTCTGTTGCCATACCAGTCCTACATCCTTCCATCCATGATATTTTGGAGCTAGCCGGTGATGCTACTCTTGGGTAGCTTCAAGGTCCTAATACAAAATAGGCTCCAGCTTTCATTAGATTATAAAGGAGATAGGTTTGAAGCCTGGCCAAACACACTTTGTATACTTAGTGGTATAATGGTATGGAGGTGTGCAACCATATAGATAAATCATCAGTAGTGTACATCCATTAATTAGTGATTTGAGTATACACAATTATATTAGGGGTAGACCCTCCCTTCAGGCATGGTCAGGTAGCCACCCGAGCTCCGTCTCTAGTTGCACCCTATGCTCCTTCTCTAGAGCAGACAGCTAGACACCACTGCACTAGGCCACCAGTGACAGCGAACGGCGACAGCTGAAGAAGCAAAGACGATGCATGGGCTGGCGACCTAGCGTCTGGCCCAGGAGCCCAGTGGCCCAAGAAATGAGCCGTCTGACCCAGGAGGCATGTAGAAGATGTGAGCGAAGTAGAGGGGCAGGGCAGCTGTCCCAAGAGACTATGAGTGAATGAGTAGAGGCACAGCTAAGTGCTACCCTAGAGCAGCCAAGGGGGACCGGTGGTGGTCGGTGGCCAAGGGAGCACGGCGGCCACTAGCCAGGGGAGCATGGTATGATGCCCAGGGGTACATGGTGACCAAGCCGCAAGGCGGCTAGGGGGCACAGTGGCGGCCCGGTTTGCCATTTCAGAACTACTTACAATTATATTTGCTATTTGAGAATTATATTTGCCATTTAAGAATTGATATAGATGTATAAGTAAAAATAGAATTGAAGAAAGAAATTAGAGAAGTAAATGATTGCAAGTCTACAACTGTTAATACAATTTAGGAAAAGTACTGCTTCTTTCATGCTTACACAGAACTACACCATTTGGTACATTGTCACCAGAATTAAGAATTTGAGAGATATATGAGTTGTCCATAAGCGAATTGGCAGCTTTTTCATGGTTAAAGTTATGCAATTTGGTAAGAGAGCTCTATCATTTAACAAACTAAATGTCATGTGATATATTCAATTGTTCTATCATGAAAATCTTATTTGGCATTGTCCACTTGTAGGAGGTAGTTCTATTATTAAAAGGTCCACTGGCAGAAGATGGTCCAAATTCAAAATCAATAGAATGAAGAAAAGCTCTAAATCCAATAGTAAGTGTCTGAGTAAGTAATAAATATTTGGTCTTTACTCTTACTTGTGAGTTGCGAAAATCAAATGGAGTATTGAAATGTATTGTGACAAGTTGCTTGTTTAATTTGGTATAATTGGATTTAAAGAGCCACGAACACAGAAAGGGTCATCACAGACAGTTCAAAACCGTTATCACAGATGGTTTTTGACCCGTCTGAATTTATATTTCTGTGATAACAGGTGGTTATCACAGATGGCTCTCAAATCTTCTGTGTCTGTGATAGTCTATTATTACAAATGGTTCTAGTTTACAATCGTCTGTGATTTCGTCATTCTCATAAATAGGCCTTATTCAATTCATCAACATTCTCTAAATGCACTACAAAATAGCGCAATCAGATAATAGAGATGAACCAAAATAGGCCTATTTATGAAAACAAGACCATCGTGCAATAAACTTAGACGCCATATCTTCATTCTACAATAAAACATGAATTTCAATAAGGGCCGAAACCCTAGCCATCCATCAATCATCACAAGAACTAAGGCATCAACAATTAATTTTTACATGCACGAGCATCAAGATTTACATTGCCGAGGCCCTAGCCATTCAACAATTTTAGATGGGGGATATATCACCGGCAATGAAGGAGAGGGACGGTAGTGTCACTATTGTGTCACGACTGTGACACTACAGAAAACACTCTTACGACACTTACGATAAGAGTTTCTTATGCAGTGAACCGTGGCGTCACAACCAGAGACAGAGGGGATGGGACATTTCAGCTTGGGGGAGGAAACGGGAATTAATAAGGAGTGGATGAACTATGAGCAGTAGGAAATGTCCTCTTCAGTGTTGGTTCTTATAAGAGTGAAATTGGGGGGAAGGAAGAGGGGGGGGGTAATAAGGGACAAGAGGTAGGAGGAGACCGGTGCCTACCGTTCGATGCGGAGAGAATGGATGGGTGAGATCGAAATTCGAGGAGAGATGTCATGGATCGGTGATGTGGCATTATCACAGACGGTTTGGATTAAAAATCATCCATGATGTATGCTGCCATCACAGACGGTTTTTAATCCTAACTGTTTGTGATAATTATGTATCACAGATGGTTCTAACCATCGCTAATAACGTAGACGGGCATACTTTTAAAACCATCTGTGATAATTGCAACGCTGATGGTTCTCTGGAACCATCTATGATGAGGCGTCCAGTATAGCATTTTTGTAGCAGTAAGCTATTTTAGCAAAGTTTCAAGCAAAAGCACCATGAAAAGCGGAACGACAGCCGCACATGCACAAACTGTGGACTAAGCTTTATTAGTGATGTATTTTTCAATGTCCTACGGTTATCTTTACATGTTTACATGCGAAATATAGTTGTTGCTTTTATTTGATATCATATACTCCTAATAGTGTGATTGTAATATAGTTTGAACATAAATTATTTTGTTTTTAGATAATAGTATTTACTTCACGTTTACATGTCCATCGTACCTATATTTTTTTTCCCGGTCCGCCAACGATTACATCAAAATTTATTATGAATAAAACTTGATGTAAGCCTATCCATTTAGCAATTGTGACCACATAGGGACACGTGCCGAACACTGTTGGCCAACGTACACATCGCGAGCATGGGCTAGCTAGCTCCACCAACCAAACTTTCTTTTGATTTCTATCATGTGCTCATATTTTGATTCGAAAGCTAAACAAACTTAGTGCTACATAATTCCGATGTTAGCCATGTCGATCACTCATAAATGAAAGATGAAAACAATCTCGATATGGTTTTTCCCCCCGGAAAAGAGCCTTATGGAGCACACCACGACTGTGGTACGATGTTTGTAGATAGCAACAACTCCCGTGATCTCTCTCCCTCGGTCCCTTGGCCCACGCTTTCACTAGGTCCCACAGACGGGCTGCTCGGTGAGGTTAGAGATGGCAACGAGCACAAATCCGTTGGGTTTTGTTATTTTAAACTCGTGCCCATGAAAGTTGGACGTGCCCGCTAAAAAACTCATACCCGTAACGGGTACAGATTTTTGCCCAGACCCATGCCCACTCGGGTAACGGGTACCCACGGATCGCCCGTGCCCGACAACAGCTGTGCAGATTGCAGACAGTGCAGTACGTAGCAAGTCAACAATAAGTTCAATTTATATGCTACTATGCATGAAACAAGCAACGACAAATCCACAATGCACATCACTAGTTCACTCCATCAATTATCAGTTCATAGTTCACTGGCATAGCATATCATTACAAGTTCACAACTCAGTTAAAACCAAAAGGAGAGACATCAACTGCTTGGGGCTAAATGGCTAATGGGCTGGGCTGGTTTGCCTGGGAGGCTAGGAGCCTGGGTTTATAACTCCTATGGATCGGATTTATATTACTCATGGGTTTACGGGTTTGGGTACTATAGGAACGTACCCGAACCCGGCAGACCCGATGGGTTGGGCTTTTTGCCCATTAAGAAACACATGAGTTAGGAAATTGATTCAGACCTATGCAGTAAAAACCCACTGGGTATCGAATTTCGGGTACCCATTGCCATCTCTAGTCGAGGTGGAGCACCTGGTCTCACAACAGCAGTGGTGTCGATATGGAGAGGGGAGCAAGCCGAAGTTGACGACGTCGGCGTTGAGCGACCTCCATGGTGGGGCGAGAGCACTCGTGGGATTGAGGCGACGTCAAGCATGGACGGTGGCTGGAGCAGCCGGATTGGATGGAAGTGTAGGTCGATGATGACTGCGGCGAGTAGTTGGCCATGGCTTGAAGGACATGGGGCAGCGATTATTAGATCCGAGATGGCATTTGGGACAGTCCGAGAAACCTAACGGCGGGCAGAGGCGTTGGACTAGAGCACGGACGTCGCATCCTCTGGGAGACTCGATTGTTGGAGCGGCGACGGACGGACGGACGACGGTGTCGTGAGACGTTCTTCATCGTGCAAGCGCCGTAAGGTGTGTGTCGGACGTGAAGTGATTTCTCATTTTTTTTCGACAAAGAAACAGCAGGGGAGGCCTCTACGGTCTCACTAAACAAACATTAATTAACTGGTAAACCAACAAACCAGCGGATGACACTACTACAGAAATCCACATTACAGATGGTTCAGAAACGTCATCACAGACGGTTTTCTGAACCGTCTGAAATTATGGGTCAGTGATAATCCAAGTTATCACAGACGGTTTTTGAACTGTATGTGATTATGCGATATCACAGACGGTTTTTCATTAAAAACCGTCTGTGATTATCCGATATCACAGACGGTTTTGTACTAAAAACCGTCTGTGATTATCCGATATCACAGACGGTTTTTAAAAAAAACCGTCTGTGATATCGGATAATCACAGACGGTTTTTAATGAAAAACCGTCTATGATATCGCATAATCACAAACGGTTTTTAATGAAAAACCGTCTGTGATACTCCTCCCCCCAGCAGAATCTATTTCTGTTTATAGCTAGCCTCAGGAAATGCTAGCCATGCCCTCTGAAACAAGCAGATAATCATAGACATAAACATATACAATTCACACATCTCATTTCATTTCAGATACATTTCACATCTCAATTCATTTCACAGACATAGAGAGGGGGTGATGTGTCTATCTTACCAATGTACCAATGTATCAAGTCCTTCTTTTTCCCGCAAAATTCAAGTCAATTTTATTACAAAAGTGCAAAAAAAAAAGACATTCCAGATTCTTCGGTGAGCAGCCGACATAGCCGACTTCTTCGGTGAGCGACTATGCATCTGCTTCTTCCCACTCCTTCTCTTCATCTCTGGTCTCCGGATCACGTACGCCAGTAGCGATGTTTCATCTAACTGAATCATCGCTACTGGCGTACGTGATCCAGAGACCAGAGATGAAGAGAAGGAGTGGGAAGAAGCAGATGGATAGTCGCTCACCGAAGAAGTCGGCTATATCGGCTGCTCACCGAAGAATCTGGGAATTTTTTTTTGAACTTCTGTACTAAAATTTCCTTGAATTTTGTAATACTATTACTACAAGGTCTCTAAACAAAGTGCCTATCCTAGCACCTACTTTAGTTGCTAAAACTATAAACCAAATAGCAAAGTCCCTAAACAAAGGTCTATGAAGCAAATGACACAAACTAGTGTATCCGGTTCATTGAACGGGAACACTATAGTATGTCACTTGCTTCATTTGCTGTTTTTTGTCTAGATACATGGAGCATTTGGGTGGAAAGATCAACTGTTTCGTCAGGCGCATGACTGCCAATTCGAAGCACAGCATAGCATCCGAGGCACATCCGAGGCCTGCTGCTGTGTCTTGAGGAATGCCAAGAGCTGGTATTCAGATGGGTTATGAAAATAAGATTCATAATTTATAGTTTGAGGAATGCCACATCTGAAGACCAGCTCTTGGCATTCTTCAAGACACAGCTGCAGGCCTTGGATGTGCGTCGGATGCTACGCTATGCTTCAAATTGGCAGTCATGAGCCTGACGACACAATGTATTTCTTTCCACCCAAATGGTCAATGTATCTTTTGCAATAATCGCAAGATTTCTTTATCCGGATACACTAGAATGTGTTACTTGCTTCATGCCCTTTGATCATATACTCTTCCTTGATTGGTTAATTTGTGCTCTCAAATTGTAGGGTTGCACATGATAAGATGAGGAAGCAAGAAAAGTGATACATGATGCTCAATGTTAGGAAGAGATCAGGAGAGAAGTAGAGGGAAGGGGGAGAAGGGAGGAGAGAAGAGAGGGAAGGGGGACCCAAATGATTTCAAACTATATACTATGTACTATATACTATATACTATATACTAACACAACAAGCAATGTAATATGTACCAATGTAAACTAAGCAACTGCAGTAAACAATGTACCAATGTAATATGTACCAAATAGCAAACTAATTAAGCTACTGTAGTAAACAATGTACCAATGTAATATGTACCAAGCATCAACCCTAAACACTAACAGTAAGCATGAAGCATCAACCCTAAATATGTACTAAGCAACTAACCATAACAGTATGAAGCATCAAGCATCAACCCTAAACACTAACAGTAAGCATAAAGCATCAACCCTAAATATGTACTAAGCAACTAACCATAACAGTATGAAGCATCAAGCATCAACCCTAAACACTAACAGTAAGCATGAAGCTCGGGCAGGGATTTGATGACCTTACGGTTTTGGTGACCTTAGGGACGCAGGAGGAGGAGGCGGCGGCAACGGAGGAGGAGGAGGAGGAGGAGGCGGCGGCGACGGAGGAGGAGGAGGAGGCAACGGGCTCGGGGAGGCGGCGACGGAGGAGGAGGCGACGGGCTCGGGGAGGCGGCGACGGAGGAGGAGGAAGCTGCGGCGACGTCTTCATCCGGGGAGGCGGCCGGCGAGGGCTGGGGGAGGCAGCCGGCGAGGGCTCGGGGAGGCGGCGACGACGGGCTCGGGATTTAGATCTAATCGAATAACTGCCGCGCACACGGAAAACCCTAGCGAGAGGGTATATGTAGGAAGATTATCACAGACGGTTCTAAACTTAGAACCGTCTGTGATAACTTAGAACATATCACAGACGGTTCTAAGTTTAGAACCGTCTGTGATAGTAAAACTATCACAGACCGTCTGTGATATGTTATCACAGACGGTTCTAAATTTAGAACCGTCTGTGATAAGCCTGTGATAAGCTTCATACCAGAACGCTTCGCGCGTGTTTCGATGCCAGAACGCTTCGTGTTTCGATCGTCTAATTAACGTCTCTCGATCGTTATACGAAGCGTCTATATCATTCATGTTTGGGTATACGAACCGTTTGTGCTAAAGGTTAAATATGCGCTCCTAATCCAAGTCTCTAGCTTCTACGTACGTACAATACAATATACAATTAATACAACATGGCTTCTACTACTGTTCTTGTGATCATCTCCTTCCTCTCATCTGTTCATCACGAATTGTTCGGCCGGAACCTTACACAGGCGGCCAGCAATTTGCATCTGGAGCAGCTTCTCCGCACCCACACTGCTCTCCTTCCCCGACTTTCTTGCAACCGTCAGCTTGACCTGATCCTCCGCCGTCGACGGAGGCGTCTTGCTGCCGCTCAAGAAAGGGAAACAGCCCTCACCCTGGTTCTTCTCCACAATGTGCGCAATGCGGAAGAAGTTCTACACGCATTGCAGAGACTGATGGATAACCTTGCCGATCAAGCAGAAACGGCAGATTCTGAGGAATCTTTTCATGCTATCCTGTACGACATTATGGATGCTGCTGATCATTTGCCCAGGCTGCACGAGGAAGTGCTGAGGACAAGGGCAATCTTAACGGCGTTCGAGAATTTAGCGGCTGATCCTCCAAGTCCCCAAGTTGAAGAAGAAGCTTACGAAGCCCAAAAGAATACAATCTGGGAAACTCTTTACCTGTGCGACTTTTGTAATAAATTTGCCTCTAATTGAAATTAATAAATTTGCCTTTAATTTGTGACCTCTTGTCTCAGTAGTTCTGTAGTTAAGTTATTAGAAGCAATGTGTACTTATATATTAACCTCTGATCTAGAATATGACAGACAAAGGGACATCACAGCCGGTTCTTGTGAAAAACCGTCTGTGAACATTCCCAGACGGTTCTTAACAACAACCGGCTGTGATAGTCGACACAACACAGATGGTTTTTAATAAAAAACCGTCTGTGATAATCCCAGATTATCACAGACGGTTTTTAATAAAAACCGTCTATGATATTTAGTATCACAGACGGTTCAGCAGTAAGAACCGTCTGTGATACTCCTTGTATGTTGGACTCCAACATACAGGAACCTAGCGAAAGTCACGCAAGTAATGAAGCCAGTCCCTGTATATACAGGAATATGTGGTTGCTGGTCAAATCGGAGCTAGCTGGTCAAATCCGCATTATTGTGAGTGTTACACACGCTACGGCCGATTCATATCGGAACCAATCGATATGCATAGCCGGATTAATAGACTTGTCAACCGTCAAGTTCATAACCAGATCGAATTGACTTGTAGCTAGCACGTATTCAATTCCATGTGGAATTAGCGCGGCGCATTTCTGCAGTCCAGACTTCCGGCTCTCGCGAGTAGCCCATTGAATCTGTTCATTTAGCCCATGGCTTATAATTTTTAGCTAAAGCTTATTAGTCTGAATAGTGATTGCTAAAAAAAACTAACAATTACTGAAAAACCAAGAAAAACAAGGCCAATGAGTAACAAAATATGCATGCCTATTAATGTGTATACACAGCCACGTGATTTGATAACGTGAATCATAGCTGCCTGAAGTCATCTTGTGACGAGTTTTGTCATTACATTACTGTTGTATGATCTGGTCGTCTGCTGTTACAACATATATAGGAGTACAACACAAATGCATGCATCTATATGTACAGTGATTCTCTGTTCCGAGAAGTAATTAGTTGGTAAGTGCTTGTAATGGAGTTATTGTCGCGCGCGCTATATATATATATATATATATATATATATATATATATATATATATATATATATATATATATATATATATATATATATATATATATATATATATATATATATCTGTGTGTGTATGTATATATATGTGTATATATATGTATATATATATGTATATGTATATATATGTGTATATGTATATATATGTATATGTATATATATATGTATATATGTATATATATGTATATATATATGTATATGTATATGTATATATATATATGTATATGTATATATATATGTATATATATGTATATGTATATATATATGTATATGTATATGTGTATATATATATGTATATGTATGTATATATGTATATGTATATATATATGTATACTGAGTTGGTAAATATCTTCAGATTATTGCAATCAATGTATGGATAGTGCATATGTTCCATCCACTTCTTCGACATATCCTGCTTGGCCGCTCTTCTAAAAGCAGACATGCCATTAATGTACTCTTCACTCACACAGTTCTCAACGTACATCCAGCTTTGGTCCATCTACACTATGCATATAACAAATTAGTGTCAAATTGGATTATTAATGCTACTATAGCTAGCTATAGCCTAATACTTATACATAATTGTCATTCACCTTATAATAAATTGTCCATATATAAATTAAGTAGCTAGCTACGTACTATTCATGAAGCAATATATATATATATATATATATATATATATATATATATATATATATATATATATATATATATATATATATATATATATATATATTCATTCGTACTCTTAGGAGTACATACTTTCACCTCTAATACACCACTTAAACAGATATTTTATATCTATTTTTTCACTTTTTGTATATTTAAATACTAATTCTAAAATACTCTAATGTGATTTGGTTGAAAATTTTATTGGAACCCTTTATTTTTTTCCTATATACACTTATATATATATAGCCTTTTTCCGTACTCTCGAGAGTACATACTTCCACCTCTAATACACCACTTAAACAAATATTTTATATATATTTATTACTTTTTGTACATTTAAATATTAATTTTAAAATACTTTAGTGTAATTTGGTTGAAAAATGTTATCGGAACCCTTTATATTCTCTCTCTGTATATATACACACACGGCTGGCCAATGTGGGTTCGCAACGCACGTGATGACAGTAACATATCTAGGCGGACCAAGTTGGCTGTGATCATGCTAGCTAGCTAGGGGTTATATATCGAAATCGATGGGATAAATACAGATGCAAAAAAGTATGCTTTGACAAAAGGACAGATTGTCTGAAGTGTCAGCGTGTGTACCACGTTTTAGCAACTTAAATGAGAAGTTAGCAGCATGAACTACAGCGCACTAATTTGTTCACTTTGCTCTATATAGGACCTACCATTTTGCTGAGTTGGCGTGGCGAGGCACGCTCTCCCCCTTTTCTCTCAGTACTACCCCAATGCCACTTACATTCACACCTCTCTCTAAGGTCACATGATTAAGTATTTTTAGCAGATCTGTCCTGAAAAAAAGGTTCATTTAGTAGACCAGATAGTTCCAAAGAGGCTTCACACCTTATATACTCCTATACACAAGCTTAATTTTGTACTTTTACGCATTACTCCAACTACATGTAGCCCCAATTAATGGTAAAACACCCATTTCTGGGCTTAAGACTAAATCCCAAAATAAGAAAATTATAGTTCAAGCAGCCTACTCCACTCTTGGGAAAAAATATACTCCCTCCTGATACGGCAAGTGTGCCCAATTTTTACGACATAAGATTGGAGATAATTAACAGAAAGAGTTATTACAGACGGTTCAAAACAGTTGTCACAGACGATTTCTGAATCGTTTGAATTTATGTGTTTACGATAATAGGTGGTTATCACAAACGGCTCTCAAACCGTCTATGATAAGTTACAACACAGACGGTTTTTCAAAACCGTTTGTGATATGTCAGATATCACAGGCGGTTCATAAACATAGCCATCTGTGATATCTGACATATCACAGATGGCTAATACCAAAAATCATCTGTAATATGTCAGATATCACAGACAGTTCTTAAACATAGTTGTCTATGATGTTTAACATATCACAGACAGTTCAAAACCAAAAAACAATCTGTAATATATGACATATATCACAGACTGTTTCATGTTACAAACCGTCTATGATATCTATGTGAACAGATTATTTTCTGTTTTTCGGCTAGCCTCAAGAAATACTAGCTATGCCCTCTAAAAATAAGCAAACAGATCACATATATAGCACACGACAATCATTACACAAATCTCACAAATGAATTAAATAACTGAATGGAGTACAATTGAATGAATTGTTTGATTAAGCATAGTTGAGTGATTATAATTGTATCAAATGTTTGAACATCTAATCATCATCGCAGGGATTGAACTCTCTATTCGGGGTTATGACCTCCGCTGTCAAGAATTCAGATAGCATTCCTTGAACTTCGGCAAGTTTGTCAAAATCAAATGCACTTTCATCGAATTCCACATCCTCTCACTAGGAGTGTTAAAGTCGTTAGCATATATGCGCGCACCCACACACACACACACACACACATATATTGATCACAAAATAATTATAGGCAGGTTGACAAACCTCTGGATCATTCGTATTAGCAGCCATGATTTCCTGCATACGGTAGGAAACGTAGAATCACATATGTTGCCCTGTAGCTGCTAATGTTACTGCAAAAATAGAATTACATACATAGGTATTGTCAGTTCTAGACGTATTATTGCGAAGTGTGATATAGGATGGTTGATTTGTAGTGGGTATCAAAAATCATGTCCTGTATCGCAGTGTGGCGCTGGATTCCTTGTGTTTCCCTCCCTAGACAACATAAGCGCTGAACGACCTACGTGATTCCAAAAGGTTAGCCTCATCCATTGCGAACGAAGGGAATAATATAATAGAGTTATGTATGGAGGAAATAAGTTTACCTGTCAATTGCTTGTCGCACACAGGTGAAGTCGTGGTTGCTCCTTAGTAGGGAATCAAGATATATTATCTTGCTCCACTTTGGTACAATCACAATTAGAATCCAGTGAGACCTAGTCATGTATGTTGCCATAGTGATTAATCCTAAGTTCATGTTGCGTATAAAGTACAAATGAAACTTGTATAGCAACTAGTGAAGCACTTACCCCTAGTTCAAGGGTATCAAGATGTACCCCTTGTCACCTTGAGTTAGTAATCCCATCGTTATGTAATCTTCGATGAAGGATGCATTTTCCTTGATGGATTGCTCAGAGACCAAGTGTGGGTTGAGGAATCCCATCAGTTGTTACTGTCGCCGGACTTGTTGGATCATTGATATATACATAAGCAATGAGTTATGACATTTATCGGTATTACGTAAATGTAGAATTTGATTGTATAGTACACTTACAATGTCTAGCATCATAGAAGTGAGGCGTCGAGTTTGTCGAGATTTAATAGTAAGAATAAGCCTTCGAAAATCATGACAAAGTAGCCTAGGGCCTGTTCTTTTCCTTTGAAGCTGGCGGCTTTTGACTTTTGCTACAGTACCTAACTTTCAAAGGGAGTATTTTCTCAAGACGGGGTCTACAAGTTAAACGATCTACACGTTAAAAGCCCAACATCTGTACCAGCCAAAATCACAAGTGAGTATCCGTCTCTCCGTAATCTGTACCGTAAACAGCCAAAATTCAAAACTTTCAGCCAAAAGCCATAAGCCGCAGCCATTGCCAAACAGGCCCTAAGTCATTGAGGACAAGCTCCTCCGTGTATCTCATGTTAAATCCACTTTGCCTATTTAGCTTCGTGTTGGACCTCTGCATGTACCAGGTATGCAAAGTCCTGCAAGCTAGTCCAAGCTAGGTAATTGTGACTCGAGGACCAACGACACTCTGAGCTTGTACTTCGAAGGCCTGAGAGACACCTTAATCTTCTTTAGTTGGGCCTTAGTGTCTCACTTGCGATGCATCTTCAGCATCGTCTCCATGGGAGCCAATGCGATGACCTTCTAAAGTGGTGCTTGAGGTGGAGTCATAGACACCGTGCACCTGCATCCCTGGCAAGCATGGACACACCATCCCCCACCCAGCGTCAATGGGAATGGAACCAATCCTGACTCTGAGGGTGCAGTGTGGGCTCGTACATAACAATACATGGTGAGTTAAGGTGTCCACTAGGTCTATCTATATAGCATTCTAGAGAGGCACGTTACTTGGATGTCATCGATAGGTAAGTGGGCATTGCTATGTTCAGAAAGTGGCGTGAACGCCCAGCTACTCTGATGTTGAGGGGGCTGGGTTCCACAATAACAGGGGTGGCTTACGAGTAGTTGTAGACCTCTCTAAGTGAGGCAGTTATCTTCTCTTGAAGTGAGGTAAATAGTTATTCCTCAAGTTGTACAAGAAGTTTCTATTTCATTTGTTTATCGCGTTCGGCCTTAGATCACTTTCTACTTTTATACGCCTCGGAGTTGTTTGGGAATCCATGCCTCGAGGTATGTAAACCCCCAGGCCTCGCATGTGACTTGGGTACTCTTTGTTTCTCAGGGTCGTGGATAGTATATCCTTCTCTCTACTACTTCGAAGGAGTCTTCGGAAGATTCGGTGGTCAATGCTTACCACAAGAGGCAATCATATTATTTTAGACCCCATGAAGTTTTAGACCTATTAACAACTGGTAGTTTAACATATCTTACTAGGCGTTGGGAGACTTTCTCGTCTACAGGGTTTTTGAAAGAGGAGACACTCAAAGACTGTTTGATGACCTCGCTCTTAACCAATTTCAGGTGCTCTCAGTTATGATCCCGGCAAATGGCAAAGAGGCCTTCGGTCGAATTGTGACCTCGTCCTGCAACTCCCATTGAGGGATTTTACCCACGTATCCAGTGGTGCTGAGTCTGTGAGGGTGAGTGTTTTATGCCTAGCGAGCCTTATGCGCCACACCTTGTTATTGAAATTCAGTCATTATCTTCATCCACACAAACGCCTCCCATGTTTCCAGTGACAAGAAAGGATACCTCGTGAAGAGCATGCGATTCTTGGTCACGTACTGCATGACAAGTGTGCTCTTGAAGGTCTTCCACACTTTTTCCATCGTGAGGAGTGCCTGCCATTGCATAAGTCTATAAACTTCTTCTGGGATCTGAAACAAGTTTAAATTTTCAACCCATGTCAAAGCTTTCCAATTTCCTATGGTGATGAAGACCTGTTGCCTTCCAAGTATCATGTAGGTAGTCCAGAATGCTACCACTGGATTCTTCGGTTGTAGAGGGACCCCATCCGAAGAGACCTCCATGATGGTCATTTGGCCCTCTGGCATTTTTGATACTCCTTTACCACACTTAGTTAATCTGGTCTTTGGAGCATCAGACCCATTCGTCGACATCGATGGTGACAACGATGACGTCATCTCTGTTATAAGAGAAAACTAATTACAGTGAGCTATGAGCGTAAACATTGGCACATGATTGATCTTACAATAAATAAGAACATCTAGCGACGTATATTATTACTACAAGAAATAAGAACATTCAATTTATCTCTAAATTCACTCCCTAGCTATTTCATCTCTCGCCTGAAGGCCAGAAAGTCTCATCCTAAAACCAGTAGCCCACCCATAGAAGTAAGACAAGGAGATTCAGAGGAGGGGACATGTATTTCTCAACAACCACAAGATGAACATTAAAGCACCGTACACTTGGGCTTTAAAAGGCATGAAACAAATTAATTTACTTCATGCCTTTTGAAGCTCAAGTGTATAGTATTGTAATTTTCCTCTTATACAACTACTACTCCAACTCACGGTGTTTCATGCCCTTTTTTACTTGAACCAGCAGCACACCCATAGAAGTAAGAAAAGAAGAGTTGGATGAGGGGAGAAAATAATGTAGTGGAAGTCGAAGGAGAGTGTGGACCACCAGGGACCAAGAAGGCCGACCATAAGGACCACATGTAGGCGATATTTTCGGCAACAACAAGTGACCACCATCCACGTCTTCATCCATAAGACCACCCCCCAACAACCTTACCACTTCCACCTCGACACAAGTAGGCCCACCTTTCCTCCTACATCCATTTCCCCATTCCTTTTTGGGCTCCACATAAAAAGACACTAACAGATATGGACAGATGCAACACATATGAGGTAAAAAGTGAGATTTGGGATTCATACCTTCGGGAGGAGAGGCGACAGGGAGGAGAAAACTCATGAACACACATTAACAGATATGGACGTATCTATCACACATGAGGTAAAGAAGTGGGATTTAGGATCCATACCTTCGGGAGGAGAGGCGATGACAGGAAGGAGAGGTAATGCGGGGAGGAGAGGCAGTGTTGGGAGGAGAGGCGACTGGGCCACTATGCCAGTTGAGGAAGGAGAGGACGAAGACATTAGGTTCTCTGGCAGCAGCGATGGCGATGGGGGATGAGGAGACGGAGGGGTGCGCGAGTGAGGAGTAAGAGTACAAACTCTAGCAAGGGCCCTATTTATAGAAGAACTATCATAGATGGATCAATTAAATAACCGTCTGTGACATAAATATCATAGACAGTTCCACAATGGAACTATCTATGATGTGGTATCATTTCACAGACGGTTCTATTATGGAACCATCTATGATGTTGTAGCTTATCATAGACAGTTCTATTATGGAACCGTCTATGATGTTGTAGCATATCACGGATGGTTCTATTATGGAATCATCTATGACACATAGATCACAGACAGTTTGTGCCACTAACCACCTATTATAGTTCCTTCTATATACAATATATCAGTTTTTAGCTAGCCTCAGGAAATACTAGCCATGCTCTCTGAATACAAGCAAGTAGATATAATCGCAGATGTAATTATTTCTAAATTACTGAATCAATTCCAATGGTATAATTTCTTAATTACATGCCGAGTTTCTTAATTACATTGAAATAATTTTTAAATAGGTGTTCGCTGTGTGGAATCATTCCACTTGGATAGTTTCCTTTTAAATAAAGCCCTTTACCATAATTGACACGTATATAACTTGCTTCATCACTTGGTTCTTCCTCGTGCCTGATGTCGTCTTCGAATGGAGGCAACTCGTCAAATTGATTGTACTCTTTCTTATCCACGGCATTTTCAACTCCGACAATTCTTCTTTTTCCATGAAGAACTACGTGGCACTTCTTATTTGCCGGGTTGGTTACATAAAAAACTTGAACAACTTACCACGCGAGTACAAATGGTTCATCTTTGTATCCTATACGTTCGAGGTCCACAGTATTGACGATGTACTTATCGACCTTTATACCCTGTGGGAGTTGGACCCAATAGTACCAAAAGAGAGGGATCTTGAAAATTATATAGTTGAGCTTCTAAATCTCCTCTACAAGCCCATAATAGGAGCTTGGGCTAGCAGTACTGAACTACTCATAAAATGCATCTATGTGGACACCTGAGTTCTAGACTGTGCTTTTTCTATCCTGATCTATTATATAAAATGTGTACCATTAATGTCATATCCTTGCTATATCATAATTGTAAATTTGGCCCTTTTTCCAATCATTGCAGCATTTCACTTGACGACCTCCCAATGAATCACACCTTCAACTATTTGTTGAACCGATGATTGTGCTGTCTCTTAATCCAAACCTCAGACAAACCTGAATTCTCTTAGCATAGCATATCCTTGTGCTCTTCAATATATGGGGATACTACAGTCATGTGTTGCAAGACCGTGAAATGAGCTTGAGTGTATGTATCAAGATTAGGAGTTATTGCTTTCCTTTGATGGTCCCAATACCCTCTAGCCTCCCCTCGTGACGAGACAGAGTCACACCTATCGGTTCAACCTAAGCCATGTAATCGATGCAGAACTCAGTGACCTCTTCAGTTGTATAACCTTCGATGATGCTGCCCTACAGCCAAGATTAATTCCTTAGATAGGACATAAGAATTACCATGTACCTTTCGAATGGGTACATATGACGTAGAAACATGGGGCCGCATATTTTCATCTCTTTCATAAGGTGGACAATGATATGGACCATGATATCAAAAAATGACAAAGAGAAATATATCTCAAGATGACATAAAGTCCTCACCACCTCGACCTGCAGAGCATCTAGTTCATCGGGATTGATGACCTTTTGAGCAATTGCATTAAAGAAATAACATAGCCTCATGATTATCACTCGAACCTTGTTCGACAAAATACTTCTAATTGCAACAGGAAGCAAATGTGTCATTAGCACATGACAGTCATGAGACTTCATGCCAATTAATTTCAAATCTTCCATGGAAACAAGATTCTTCATGCTGGCGGAGTGACCAGACAAAACTTTCACACCATACAAGCATTGGCATAGTTCAATTCTCTCAGACTTAGATAGAGTGTAGCTAACTGGGGGAAGGTATCTCCAGCCTTTATCCATCTCTCTTGGTGTTAACTTGGTCTTGATGTTTATAGCAACCAAGTCACGCCGTGCATTGACACCATCCTTTGTTTTTTCAAGAATGTTCAGTAAAAGATCAATCAAGTTATCATATACATTCCTTTCTACATTCATGACATCGATGCAATTGCAAACTCCTAAGTGCTTCCAGTAAGGCAAGTCCTGAAATATTGACCCATTTTTCTACATGTTCTTCTGACGGATCCTCAACTTACATCTCTTTTCAAGTATAACATTGATATCTTTGACCATTTCATAGACCTCTTTCCAGCTAAAATGCCTTGGAGCTCAGTCATCCTCTTTTCCATTAAATTATTTCTTCATCTTGCGGTATGGGTGATACTTTGGAAGGAACATACGGTAACACATGCACACAATTTTGCGTGAGTTGTTCAACCACATACACTCGGTATAATCTAAGCAGTGCGGATAGGCTTTGGCTCCTTTTGTACTCATCCCTCACAAGTTACCAAGGGCAGAAAAATTCATTGATAGTGTAGAACAATATGGTGCGTAGAGTGAAGTTCTCTCATTTGTCTACATCCCATACCTGTACCCCTTCGTTCCACAGTATCACAAGATTTTCCAGCAATGGTGCTAATACACATCAATATCATTTCCAAGTTACTTCGACCCTTTGATAAGTAGTGACATCAAAATGTACTTCTACTTCATACGCAGCCAAGGAGAAAGGCTGTACATGCATACATTCACGGGCCAGGTGCTATATCGGCTGCTAATGTTACCGAAAGGATTCATTCCATCTGTACTCAATCCAAACCTTATATTCCTCGGTTCCACATCGAAGTCTACAAACATCCTATCAATGCTCCTCCACTGGGTTGAATCAGCAGCATGTCTTATGATTCCATCTTTCTTATACTCCTCTGAGTGCCAACGCAGCAATCTTGCATCATTTCGGTTTGCAAATAAATGCTTCAAACGGATAATTATAGGCAGATACCACAACATCTTAGTAGGAGGTTTTTACTTCACCTTGATGCCCTCATTGTCATAGGAGTCATTCTTATGCTTGTATCGGGATGCTTTGCACACTAAACAAACATATAAGTTTGCATACTCTTTACGGTTCGTTCAGACATGTATGTATTCTATCTACTTCTATTTCTAATGGACAAATAATCTTTTTAGCTTGGTAGGTAGTTCTCGGTAATACATTTCCCTTTGAAAAGGATGTTCGCTAAGATACCTAACAACACCATGAAACTCTTATCAGACCAAACATTTCTTGCCTTCAATTTTAGTAGTTCAAGAATGGATAACAATCTTGTGTATTGCGGCTTGCAGCCTAGAAACAAAGGTTTCTCCGAGTCCCCCATCAAGTTCTTAAATTTACCAAACTCTTTTTCACTATAGTTCTCTTCGACATCACGTAGCATCTGATCCAAACTGTCATAATGCGACCTATCCTCATCAAAAGCACAGTCCACAACTAGCATATCGTTATCTCCCTTAACGATGTTATGACTACCTTCCTATATAATCTTCTCTTCACCGTGACTGGTCCAATATGTATACCCCTTTTTGAAACTCCTTCGAATCAAGTGAGCTTCGATCTATACTGAGTTGGTAAATATCTTCAGATTATTGCAATCAATGTATGGATAGTGCATATGTTCCATCCACTTCTTCGACATATCCTGCTTGGCCGCTCTTCTAAAAGCAGACATGCCATTAATGTACTCTTCACTCACACAGTTCTCAACGTACATCCAGCTTTGGTCCATCTACACTATGCATATAACAAATTAGTGTCAAATTGGATTATTAATGCTACTATAGCTAGCTATAGCCTAATACTTGTACATAATTGTCATTCACCTTATAATAAATTGTCCATATATAAATTACGTAGCTAGCTATGTACTATTCATGAAGCAATATATATATATATATATATATATATATATATATATATATATATATATATATATATATATATATCAAGCAACAATATTTGAAGTAAACTAGGAGTAGTGACTCATTCTTAAATTGGAGCAAACTACTAATTAAGCTAGATCTAAACCTAGCTATCGTCTCTCTTTATTATAACACATATAATTAGAAGCAAATGTTAATATCTAATCACTAAGAATAAATCGATCTACAAACAACTAGATCTATAAATGGAATGCTTTCACCAAACTCCCCAAAGCCGGCCGCCTCCTTCAATACAGTGCAATGAAGACAGATCTGTCGGGACCAATCTGGCTAGGTATTAATTAATAATGCGGCATGTCCTAGACAGGTCCAACCATGAACTATCTGTAATACATAATTATCATAGATGGTTCTCATTAATAACCATCTGTGATATTGATAGATTTCACAAATGGTTATTAAGTACTTATCACAAACGGTTTGTATTAATAACTATTTGTGAATATACATCATAGACGATTCTAAAGTAGAATCGTCTATGATAAATACACTAAAGATTGTTCTAAATGCATTCTCATATATACATAAATGCAAATTCACATATATATGACACATTCTCATATACATAAATACAAATTCAGTAATGCCTTGTGAGTAAATATATATTACTTTGTTGTTTCTTACCCGTCAGTAATGTCGTAGATCATGTCATTATAGGGAGACCATTTACATATATAAAAGATAGTAAACACAATTTCAACAGGTTGTATTTACATATGGCCAAACAGCGTGGCCAGTCGCTTCTTACAAAAGATAAAAAAGCAAAAATATAACTGTTTCGAAGTTTTTCTAGTGCGAAGGTAGCATGATATCTTTGCCTTCAAAACTTCATTGGAGACGTGGTTGGCATCAAACAGTTCAGGATCATCAACGAACGAAGCCCAAAATGCATCCACCTAGTGATGTGCTGGTTTGAGTGTCTCCCGAACACCCTCCAACTTAACAATCAAGTTGAATTGAGCCCATAGACTCTCTTCCCTTTCTTGAGGGGTCTCGGCAAGGTTGACTTAGTCGCCCACCACCTCGACTAAGCACTCCAAGTGATGGCAAGCCTCTTGGAGACATGCAACGTTATTGTGGAGGACCATGTTGATGGTGAGGTTAGCTTGCCAGAAGTAGAAGACCAACTGGAAGACTCGACACAGGAGGATGTCAAGTTGGCATAAGGTAGTCTTCAACTATTTTGGCAAATCCTCGGATATGGAAGGGAGGACTATGTTGGCATAGTGTCCTTTCGTAGCATCTGCCAACGTACAGCTGGTGAGGTGCTTGTATAGTATGGCTAGGTTAGCCATCAATGCCGGCGATACGGAAGAGTAGGGAGCCATTTATTTGTTCTTGAGAGATAAGGAAGATAGGCAAACGGCCAGCGAGGTGCTCATACAAGATCAGTGATGTGGGGATTAATCTCCGATGGTAGACGATCATTTTTATACAACAAGAAATACATCTGACACTTGAGATGAAGAGACGCATCGAGGAGCCAAAATGATCGAAGAGGTGCACATTGGGGAGACGAAGTGCCATTCATGTGTACAAATACATTTCACAGACAGTTCCAACTACAAGCCATCTGTGATACGTAACTATCACATACGGTTCATATTAATAACAGTCTGTGAACTATCACATATGGTTCTAATTAAAAACTATTTTTTATCTCTGCAATTATCACAGACGGTTGTATTAATAACCATCTATGAACTATCACAGATGGTTATTAACAAGAACCATCTATGATAGTTGCATATCACATACAGTATATGGTCACGCTTGAAAAACTGTCTATGATAATTACAGCATAGATGGTTCCCTATAAACAGTCTACGATGAGGCATCTAGTATAACTTATTTTGTAATAGTAATTAGACCTATGCAACCTGATGAATGATACCGCCAACCACCATCTTTATTACGGCAACCTGCGATACTCGATTCACCCAACCATACACTTCTATCCCTTTGTCTACTCACTCACGTGGAGTAAACGTACTCTTGCAATGACGGAGGCAATCACAAGAATGACGAAGATAAGAATTCTCAAATAAGGAGAATGTCATGCGCCTACCCATAGCTGACTCTAGTGGATTCGCCAAAGCACTTATGCTGTTGCGCATTGCCTCCTCTACAGGACAAGCCTAAGAATGAGGTAGATGTAGTTGATGTCACTAGAATTGTTGATGTTGAGGAGACAGATCCATAGACACCAAATATTGCTTCAGGTGGCCCAAGAATGGCCTGATTTGGGAGGGCAATCACAAGAATTTGCTAGGAATTGGATTGGTTGTACTCTATATCAAGGGCAAAATAGCAGGAGGAAGGGAAGTGTTGAGTAAGGTGACTCTTTTGAGGTTGTGCTAAAGGAATTTTTGGCCAGCTTTGCCAATTTTTCTCTTTCGTCGTGGTTGCTTCGTTGTTGTTATTTTGATTCTATGTACAAGATTCATTTACTTCATTCTTAATATACCTTTCACGCTTATGCCATATCTCATAAAACTCTAATCTGATTCGAGGGTTGCTATGCATAAAGAGGGATATCAGAATATAACAAGTGGTATTAGAGCCAAGGCTGGATTAATCTGATTGTGATAAGGTAAAGCGTTAGATGGCACAAAATCAAGATTGATGTCAGCAATGTCATGTCAAGTAGAGAAATTTGACAGTGGAGGAAATTTCACCATGTGGCAATGCATGATGAGGAACGTCCTTGTCCAACAAGGGTTGATTGATGCTCTTGAAGGGGAAAACACAGAAAAGACATCCGAAGAAGATTGTAAGGTGATGGAGCAAAAGGTTATCAATACTATCCATCTATGTCTCTCGATAAGGTAAAATACTTGGTAGTTAAAGAGAATTTACAGAATAAATTATGGAGTGACTTAGAAAAATTGTATATAGCAAAGTCACTGACAAACCAGTAAATGCTAAAGTGGCAACTGTATAGGTTGAGCATGAAGGAAGGCACACAGTTTGTTGATAATCTCAATATCTTCAACAAACTTATCACACAACTAAATAATGTGGATCAAAAATTGAGGAGAACGACAAGGTTGTCTTATTGGTATCATCTCTACTGTCATCATGAGAGCAATTGGTAATGAATATTCTCATCAAAAAAACACTCTCAAGTTCAATGAGATAGTTAAATATCTATTGAGGCATAGTCCTTGAAGAAGCATCAGAATCTTCATCCTTGGATAATCAAGCATTGGCTGCTGTAGGTGTTGCAGGAAAATCAATAATCACAAGAATAAGAAGGGCAAGAACAAGGACACATGCATATGCTATTTATGTGATGAGGAAGGTCATATGATAAAATATTGTCCAAGTTTGAAGAAAATAAAGGGTTTATGCTCAGTGGCAATAGAAAAGGTTGATTCAAACGTAGTAGTCGTCAGCCAATCAGGTACTTTCTCATGGATGGATATCACATTCACGTTATTGCTTCCATATATGTTCAACAAGGGAGATATTTGATGAAAGATCTCTACGTCTAGCACATGAAACTATTTACTTAGCAGATTGCAAGGAGTATATAATTACTAAGGTGAGAACGGTTATATTGGATATGTATGATGGAGCATATAGTACGTTGACAAGAGTTCGATATGTTTCCAGTTTAAAGAAGAATCTAATATCTATGAGATCATTTGAATTCAAAGGTTGTGATGCATCACTTCGAGGTGGAGTCATACAAGTTACTTGCAAATGGTAGGTAATCAAGAAAAGGATATGGAGCATCGGAGGATACAATTGATATGTAATCATAAGAGAGGAGCGACCAATGAGAGGTGTGATAAAAATCCTAGAAAGGAGAAGGAACCGTGTCATCAATGATAGGTACTCAAATCTCATATACTATTATGTGTGAAACTGAAAAGATGGTTGCAAATTCTAGCAGTCGCAGAGGCAAAGGGTGTGAGTTGTTAAAAGAAGGAAGATATGATGGGACCAACCATAAGGTACCAATGAGCAGGTAGAGCTCGGAGGTGGTACAAACCTATGGCATGGAGGAGGGTAGGGCCAAGAGGTGTGGTTATCAAAATCACACTGTTAAAGAGCTCTCGGGTTAAGGGCCGAACAGTCAAGCCCGGATACCAAAACATACATTGCGATGATTTTCGTGAACCCCTGTGGTTGGGGCACTCCCAAAGATAGGAAGAAAAAACAAAAAAAAAGGTGGAGCTGACTTGAAGTGAGTTTTTAGAGGAGCATAATGACTTTAACGAATTAGAGTTAATGTGAAGATTGTTGAGTAGACTCATATCCTAATCCTACTGGGACTTGGAGAGGTGTGCTACAAGAATTCCTAATTAAATCCTACTTCTCTTTGGAGAAGAACTACAAAACTATATAAAGCCATGAGATACGGCCATACAGAACTCAAGTGAGCCACAAGTCAACTCATTCAAGCAAGAGGAGCATGAGAGGATTAGATGCTTGATGATTCTTTTAGCACTAGGTTCTTGTACATGGCAAGGATCTGAGGGTCCTAAAAGTTTTAAGAGGGTTGTGAGAGAACGACAATCCCTTGTACTCTTTTGATATTGTGCTTAAGCAATTTACGGTCAGCTTCTCCAAATTTTTTCACTCTCATCATGACTGCTTTGTTACTGTTATATTAGTTCTCTACTTCATTCTTGTTACCGTGCACACTCATATCGTATCTTGTAAACTATAATTCAATCGGGTGATTGCTATGCATAAAGAGAGGTGTCAGAGTATAACATAAAAGAAGGTGATAAACACCAAGGTAAAGGCTACAGACGCCATGGCCACAAAAGGAACAAGCTGATTAGGGGAGGGAGAGCCTAGCTAGCTTGCATCGGGGAAGAAGCCAACTCCACTGAGGAGTAGGACAGTGACCAAGCCAAAGCCCTCACTAGAAGGTCTAGTTGAAATAAAGGACAATTGGTAATACTAATACTAGCCTATACACAATGGCAGGGTGGATAACCCCTCTCGTCGGTGGTGAGGCTAGCGGTCGTTGGAGGAAGGGAAGGGGGCCAGATCTAAAAGTTGTGAAAGGAAGAAAAGGGAAGGGGGAGGTGGAGAACGAGAGACAAGAGGAGAGTACTTTTTATGAAATACTTTGTTTGCTCGCAAACAAGTGTCCTTGAAGAGTGTGAAAATCAACATTGGACATATAAAAATTGGTATTAGTAGATTTATCTCGAAAAATAATTTTACAATATTACAACTATATTTTTTTGCGAGGAATATTACAACTATATTATGTTTTACAAATGTATTACACTGCAATATTGCTCGGTATATCTCTTCTTGATTTGGCTAATTTATCTTTTCACGAATGAAATATATAGTGAAAGAGTGAATTACCACTTCCTCACGCTCTGAAACTAAAAAGGTATAATCCATTATCCACCTACACCTTAAATTAATGGCACATATTGTTCTAACATATGGTATAACACATAGTTCTATAGAGTGGTTTTTCACTGGCAAGCTAAAGCTCTCATTCTAGAAATTAAATTCTATATGGTGTTCAAGTGCACATTATTATGACTTAGCATCCATGGTCGGGACTTAATTAATACATTTTGAGCATGTTTGAATATATATTCTAAGGCAAAGTGTCATACATTTTGAGTATTGGGCAGTATTGAAGAGACGTACGCCAGGGGATTATGTGTGTTCGTTAAAGGCTATACACAGGTGTTTGGCTGAGAATGGCATCCATGCACATCATTTGTTTTAATTGTGGCAAGTCATATTTGATCATACTGTTACTAATTGTATTTGAGTGTATACACACATATATATACACACACACATATATATATATACACATGTATACATACACATATACACATATGTATGTATGTATGTATGTATGTATGTATGTATGTATGTATGTATGTATGTATGTATGTATGTATGTATGTATGTACACACACGTCCAGATAATTACAAGCTACGATAGAAAGAAGCAGAAGGAACCTTCTAACGAACGGTTTAGATGGTTCGATCTGGTCCTTCTGGAAGCTTTGTTGGTTACATCGGAAGTATGGAAGACACAGATGGACAGTTGTTAGAGATAGGATCCTATTTATCATAAGATGACATGGATGTGCCTCATGCCGCAAGAAGACGACTTCAGCAATGACAATTACATTGCAGAAGAGGTAATTAAGGAGGGAACTGGATAGATAGTCCGGTTGTTAGATTTCCAATTCCATATTCTATCGTCCAAAATATCTTCAAATCTCATTTAAAAATGAAATTGAGTTATTTAAATTAATTAAGCACATATCGAATTTGTCTTTGTTTGCTTAAATAGATGGTGTAACATCTTTACAAAAGCGTCATATGATATATCATGCAAGCTAGCACATATTACAAGGGGCATGATCACATATTACTAGTTTAAGGGTGCCCGTGCAGACGTTGGATCATGATGTGCGAGGGGCTCCCAGCTGTCGGATGGCCATCTTCATCTCCGAGTGTGTAAGAGATCGAGCCGAAGCAGAGCCCTGTCGGCGGCAGAGGCGACGAGCTCGACGGCTTCCGGCGTCTTCAACCACCGCTATGAACAGTGTTCATCGGGGGCACCCGATCTCAGAATCCAAGTGGCTAGCAGCCCAGCTGTGGAAGGCCGTGGTGTGGCTTGTTTATCTTCGTACATAATACTAATCATCAGACAAGTAGTGAAAATATCGAGTTTCCATTTGCCCTATGGTGTGGTCATCAACCTCAAGAGGGAAATGCTAATTTGGACCTGATTCAGTTTATCCACTTCAGGTGGTGTTCATATATATATCTATAGCGGTTAAAGTGGCTGAAAAGTGACCAGACACCGAATCAAACGCCGACGTATTTTCAAGTGGGTTTTTACAATTTTGCCTTGTACATAACACTAATCGTCAGCAGCTAGTGACAATACCAGCTTCCATTTGCCGTATGTGGTGTGGTCGTCATCTGACTCCAGCGGGAATGACAATTTGGACCTGATTCAGTTTATCCATTTCTACAAATACTTCAGGTAGTGTTCATATGTATATCTACAGCGATTCTAGTGGTAGAAAAGCGACTACATATATGTAAACGGTATCAGATGTATTCTTTTGAGCTGTGACTTATGGCTTAATTTTTTTGAATTCTGACTGTTCGCGAGAGGCAATACGCAAAGAAAAATAGTCGCATGAGATTTTTGCCGGTACAGCTGAATTCAGTACACTTTTTACTACAATCTTTCTGTTGACCTCGCATTAAAAAAACGCACAATTTGAAACCTAGTTACTATAGCATAAGTTATAAATCACAAGCCATAAGTGAAAAAGAATGGAGCCATCATATTGGCTTGTACGCTTAGCTGATGTTGCTACTTCTTGTCGAGTCAACCTAGAATTTTGCTGTGACTCATTATAAACTCTGCTTTCCCTAATATTTTAGATGCATCGTGCGTAGCTTCACATAGTCCATTCTTTTTTACTTGATGTTTTTTACCATTTACTATTTTTGAGTTATAATTTTAACCGCTACTTTTTATGATTTTACACTGAGATATAATAAGATATAATAAAAATTATAATATTATGAAGAAGAGGAAAATAGTCTTTTCTATAATAAAAAAAGAGGAAAAGACTTTAATTTATAATAAAATAGAGAAAATAGGATATGTTGAATCTAAATTTCTTTTGTGTTATATGTAATAGAAGTCACTTTTTGAAGTGATTAGTTAGATATCCGTACGTTGCAACGAAGTAATAAAAATAGTGAGATGAAACTTATTGCCTGGCCAACTTCACACATCAAATATTGGAGAGCAAGCAACAGAGAGAGAAGGGTGGCTGGAATACGCGAGGAGATGGGGAAAATGGAAGGGTGGGCGGTTGTATCTTGAGAAAGACAGAGAGGAGGAGAGAGACGAATGGTCCAAATCAAATCGGATGGCTGTAGAGAGGGGAGAGGAGAACGCATCGACGACCACTAACTCTTCTTTATATAATAGTAGAGATATTATGAACAACATCATTCTTTCGAGTCGTACATTATGAATTATCTCTAATAAAAAAAGCAAAACACAGCTGGTTGCAGGTGATATATCACTTTCGAAATGAATGAAAAATCCCAAGACAGATTAAAGCATGGCAAAACTAGAGTTGTCAACATGCATGGCACACATAGACCACCAAATCGGGCGGATTAATGAGCCACAAATAAATTTTTGCGCGCGCCACCTTTCCTTTTCCGCGTCCCTCTTGACTACACCCGCGCGCCTCACAACGGCCGCCTATATATACGCACTACCACTGCACCCCGGTGCTACACACACCCCCAATCAATTGACACACAAGCACTATACATATAGCTAGCTACCAGCTAGCTAGTGTGGTAACACGCGCACCCCTAGGTTGCTAGGAGATAGATCAGCAAGCTCGATCAATGGAGCTGCTTGCCTTGCTCACGGTGCTCCTCCTGGCGCACGCCGTGGCCTACCTGGCGTGGACGGTGGCCGCGCGGCGCCGGCACTCGCGGTGCTACCTCCTGGACTATGTCTGCCACAAGCCGGACGACGACCGCAAGGTGAGCACGGAGATGGCCGGCGCGACGATCGAGCGCAACAAGCGCTTCGGCCTGCCCGAGTACCGCTTCCTCCTCCGCGTCATCGTCCGCTCCGGTATCGGCGAGGAGACCTACTGCCCACGCAACGTCCTCGACTGCCGCGAGGACTCGCCCACCCACCAGGACACGCTCGACGAGATGGACGCCTTCTTGCACAGCACCATCGCCGAGCTCTTCGCCAAGAGCGGGTTCAGCCCCCGCGACGTCGACGTGCTCGTCGTCAACGTCTCCATGTTCTGCTCTGCGCCCTCGCTCACCTCCAGGATCGTGCACCGCTACGGCATGCGCGAGGACATCGCCGCGTACAACCTCTCCGGGATGGGCTGCAGCGCCGGCTTGGTCTCGCTGAACCTCGCGCAAAACGCACTGCGGACGCGCACAAAGTCGCTGGCTCTCGTGGTCTCCACGGAGGCCATCGCGCCCAACTGGTACTCCGGCACCGACAAGTCCATGATGCTGGCCAACTGCCTGTTCCGCTGCGGTGGCTCCACGGTGCTGCTCACCAACGACCCGGCGCTCAGCGGGCGCGCCAAGATGGAACTCCGCTGCCTCGTGCGCACCAACATCGCCGCGAACGACGACGCGCACGCCTGCGCGTGGCAGCGCGAGGACGCGGACGGCCTCGTCGGGATCAGCCTCAGCAAGGCCATCCCTAAGGCCGCCGTCCGCGCCTTCGCCGTGAACCTGCGGACTCTCGCGCCACGCATCCTCCCCGTGTCCGAGCTCGCGCGGTTCGCCGCCAACCTCATCACCAAGAGGCTCCTCCCACACAAGCAAGCCAGGTCCGACGGCCCCAAGATCAACTTCAAGACCGGGGTCGACCACTTCTGCCTCCACCCCGGCGGCACGGCCGTGATCGAGGCGGTGAAGCGGAGCCTGGGCCTCGACGACGACGACGTGGAACCGGCGAGGATGACGTTGCACCGGTGGGGGAACACGTCGGCGAGCAGCCTGTGGTACGTGCTGTCGTACATGGAGGCGAAGGGGAGGCTCAAGAGAGGGGACAGGGTGCTGATGGTGACCTTCGGGTCGGGGTTCAAGTGCAACAGCTGCATGTGGGAAGTGAAGGGCGACATGGCCGACAAGGGCGCATGGGCGGAGTGCATCGACGAGTACCCGCCTTTGAGCGTAGCCAACCCCTACCTCGAAAAGTTCAGCTGGATCAACGACGTCGAAGGCGACACCCTGATGATTTAACTCCTACTGACATGCCATCGATCATGTCGAGGTTTGGGAGGGCAAAATGGTAGATTCTGTGCATGCTCTGCTGAAATGGAAACTGCATGAATTTCGGTGCGAGCAGTGCGTTAAGATTGGGATACGTACTCTCGCAGAGAGAGAGAGAGAGAGAGAGAGAGAGAGAGGTACGTATGTGCAGATTGGTCTGGACCAACCAGTATCCATTAGCAGTATTCTCCACTGTATACCGTGCAAGCATGGCCGTTAACTTAGGTGTGTTACAGTCATGCGTAAGCAAGTTTTAGCTAATCGTGTTTGTTCCTCTTAGTGGTAGACTGCATGCTGTTATCTATCTTTCCATTATATACCATTTCATCCATGCATATACTAAAGACATATATACATATCTTAGACTTGTCACGACAATATGTATTTTTTGTTGATTATATGTACTGTATGTACTTTTTGTTGATTATATGTACTGTGTTTTGGCTTGTCTCTTGTTATATAAATTAGCAAAATTTTTCGTGTAATTACGTTGCTAGATATGCAACATATCGTGGTATTTATTATATAACTCCATTGCCTTTTTAAAATATAGCTGTATTTGCTATGCAATTATAGTAGTTGTAATATCTATACATGATTAATCTTCACTATTATAATCTGGCCTCACCAAAATAAGTGATGTAGATATTCTCTTTTTTTCTCGATTAATGAGAGAAATTTTTTTCTGATTTAAGAATTATTATCATGCAATTTTCTAGATCTTCAAAGCGAAAGAAGTATCTTAAATATTACCGTTGTTTTTGGATACATAGATATCAAAAATAATTCAAAGAAGCGTCGTAGAGTGGCCCACATGCATGTATGTTTTCTGAAATGAATTTGAAAGTTTGTAAGGAAACGGATATGCGTGTGTGTGCCTCCCGGGAGTACGGGAATATATATATATATATATATATATATATATATATATATATATATATATATATATATATATATATATATATATATATATATATATATATATATATATACACTCCTAGTTTTTATATACCGGTTTAATGGTGCAACCCTTTTTATGTATGAAAAAAAGGTATATACCAAAAATAAAGGATTCTGATAAAAAATTTTCAACCAAGTCGTATTAAAGTATTTTAAAATTTGTATTTAAGTATAACAAAAATGATAAATAGGTATAAAATATTTTTTCAATAATATATTTAAAATGACAGTATATACTCTCGGAGAGTACCAAAAAGACTTCCACATGTACACACGCACACACTGTTGACGATGTGAGAAGACACAGGACAGCCCGTTCGGTTGGCTCCCTGGCTACTGGCGCTTGGCTAGGACGGCAGCCGGGAAAGCACCTAGAGACTGTTTGGCTGTTTCCTGGCTGGCTCCCAGGCAACCAAAATCGCTGGCGTGACAGGCACTTTATCCACCATGTCTATGTTTTTATCTATCAGTTAGGCAAAGACTTCTAACTAAAACTTTATCTTCAGGCTTTGGCTAGGCAAAAATTATTAAAATACCAGACTATCTCTAGGCACCACTTGCACCAACCAAACAAGCCCACAGACCACATTTATTAGTTCCAACGCATACCATATGCACTACTTACATACCTACACGTACGCAAATACCTCGAGAGGGAACATACGCTACAAGATATGAACCTTTCCTGATGGGTAAAATCAAATGGTCGTCGACCAGGGGCGGAGAGAGGGGGGCAGGGGCCTGGCCCCCCAATGGTCCACTAGATGTATTAATAGGACCTCTTAATTATCCTTAATCACAGTCAATTAGTCAATTAGACCCGCTGATTTTTCAAGTCAAGATCAATCTCAATTGGAGTGTCGACTACCACATTTTCAACTTGATGTATGCAATCATCTAGAGCTAAGTACATTGCCATCACTTGCTGATCTAACAAAGGGACCAGTGAGATTAGGTAAAAATTCTATTTATCCAATGGTCGATAGATTACTAAGATTAGTCATAACTCTTCCAGTATCAACAGCGACCACTGAGAGAGTCTTTTCAGCCGTGAAACTTGCCAAGACACGTACTAGGACTAAAATGGGAGATGGCTTTTTGCGAAGCTACATGATAGTTTATATTGAAAAGGAATTGGCAGCCAAGATTAGTTCCAATGATATTATCAAATCTTATGATCTAGTTGGTAATCGTCGTGCTAAATTCAAGTTAGTGGAGATGTAACAAATTCAAGTTTGTGGAGATATAATGAAAGTACCTTTCTTTTGTGTTACTAGACGTATGCTACATTATTTTGCCATATGTGTTATGATTGAATTTATATGACAATATATATATGTATGTTCAATTATATATGTGTATGTTTAATTTTGCCGATACACGGCGCCCAGGGCCCATGACGCCGGCGCCTTGGCAGGTCGGCCCCCCTTGTCTGGATCCTGGCTCCGCCCTTGTCGTCGACGGTCCTAAAAACTCTTGGTGATTATTAAGTGACTGACAAATTTTTCGTTTTACTGAGAGTTTTAACATCATACGTTGACCATTTTCATACTTACAGACGGTATATAAACTCTCGGCTATTATATTTACCAATGGTAGTTGCTAAAAACCGTCGGTAATACATCTATTTAGAGACCAACCAAATCTAACAGTAATTACTGACAGGGAGCTGTCGATCAATAGAATTTCTGACAGTTTAGGAAAATTTCTGACGGTTTTTCGTTCTGGGGGAAAAATGTCATTCGGTTGATGAGAAACAAAAAAAAAAAGGAAGCTGGTGAGAAGTCGAGCAGTGAGCGCTGCGCATATGTGCGCCCAGGGGATGTACTAGTCAATGCATGGGAGTACTTAATTTGCGACGAATCAAGCTGCAGCTGCTGCATATATACATATATACTGATATACACAATACAGTTATACATATACATGCACATGCATTTACGACGGAAAACAAGTGTTGGATGGATCTTGCCGGGGCGGGCGGCCGGCTACAAGTCGTCTTTGCAGCATGCGCCATGGGGGCGCGCACATGGAGCCCAGAATAATTGTAGGCGCGCGCGCGCGGTTGAGACTTGAGAGCCGTGTGCCGGGGAGAGAGACGGAAAACGGCACCGATCGAGCAGTGTGCGCGGCGGCGGGGCCGGCCGAAAGCAGCGTGCTTGCACAGTGCATGCATGCCGACTTACTTACTCACGGACGTGCCTGCCTGCCGGATGGTGTACGTCGCAGGCAGGCAGCTGGCATGCATCTCAATTCTTCGTCGTCGCCGGCGTCAACGGGAGCACATCGAAGTAGATACTGGTGGCTTGGCCGCATTGTTCTGTATCGATACTACCATAGAAATAGTTATCACAGATGGTTCTAAAATATCATCACAAATGGTTTTCTGAACTGTCTGAATTTATACGTCTATGATAATAGGTGGTTATCAAAGATAGTTTATGAGTCATCTGTGATAAGCCACAACACAGACGATTCGTACAAAGAACCGTATGTGAAGGAGACTATCACAGACGGCTCGAACCAAAAACCATCTGTGATACTCGCACATCACAGATGGTTCTAACTACCAACCGTCTGTGATAGACGACTATCACAGACGGTTGGTACATAGAACCGTCTGTGATACTTTTCCATTATAAACGGTTGGTAGAAAAAATTGTCTATGATGTACGAGTATCACAGATGGTTTTTTGTTCGAACCGTTTGTAATAGTCCTTCACATATAGTTTATACAATAAAACCGTGTGTGATAGTTCATTCTATACCTAAATTTTTTTCTGTTTTTCGACTAGTCTCAGGAAATATTAGCTATGCCATTTGAAAACAAGCAAATGCAGCAGCAAACACAGCAGCATATTCCATTTTCAATAAGATTAGAATCCACTGTTACAGCATCACAAGATAACGAGCAGGTTACCCATCTAACACAGTAAGAACATTGCAAGAACACATCTGTTAATCCTACGAACACAACTCTTAAACATGACAAAAATAAAGAAGAAACAAAGATCCTAGTAGATAGTAGAAACTCAATTGCGTTGATGAGGCCTCTATGCCTAGGCCCTCTCGGTCCAGATGCAGTGCACAAGCTGAATGTTCTTGATGCCCGCCATTGCTAGCGCCAACTTGAGCGCCACCCTGGTAGCCAACTACTTTTGCGACACCTTGCCTCCCGTAGACTTGCATTCCATCTACTTCATAAGGGCCATCGGGGTCAGAGTCGAGGAGGAGGATGGTGAGAAGACTGAAGAGATTTTGAGCACAGTAGGTAGGGGATGGGTTTAGGTGAGTATTTATAGAGGAGGGAGAGGCGATAGTAGAAAATTTTTGGCAGAATGGGCGAGAGGATGGAGAAGTAGAGCTACGATCCGTGGGGTGGGAGTTGGTGGGTTTCTATTGGCTAGGATTAGGTTGGAGAGGATCGATTAGCCTAGTGGTTAGGGATATAATTATCACAGATGGTTTGAACCATAAACTATCTATGATACATAATTATCACAGACGGTTCTTATTAAAAACCGTCTGTGATAAACAGACGCTTCCCACGATATAGAGCACAAAGACAATATATATCGGTGTAATGTAAAGAGTTAGTCTTGAAATATGAAATAGCAAAATTTTATAAGTCTTATATATACTCAATTGAAAGGTTTTGATGATATCTAAAACTTTGCAGTTGAGTCAAATATCAAATTTTGAAGGGAAGACGAAAGAAAGGGCAAAAACAGCAACCAAAAACTTGTGACACGAATTTGGGACTAAAGATGACCGATTTTGCAGTTTTTTGGACCGGCCTCATCATTAGCTTTCAAACAAGTATAAGAAATCGAAAATAGACACCGTATGCAAAAAGCTATGCCTATTTTACTGAAGGTGTCTCGGAATGGAATCCTACTCGGACTCGAATTTGTCTCGAGTTCAAATTGAAACTACTATATCTTTCAATCCTGTGATAATTATGTATCACAGACAGTTCTAACCATCACTTGTAATATAGACGGTCACGCTTGTAAAAATGCATGTGATAATTACAACACTAACTATTCTAGAGAACCGTCTATGATGAGGCGTCTTGTATAACATTTTTTGTAGTAGTGCGAGTACTGAAGTACATATCATTCATGCATGTGCGCCATGTTAGCAAGTTGTAGGCCTTGTTTGGATCTCAAGTTCTATCTATCTTGTTAAACTCGTTTAAGAACCTAACAACCTAAAACCATGTTTGGGAGGAGAGGATAAAACAAACATAACAATAATTAGTTTATGCTAAAACTAAAAAAACAAGTTTTGTGAAAAACATCTCCGTCCTGTTTTTAAGAAAACGAGTTTTGCACATCCCTGTTCCTAACAACTCAATGGCGTATCGCTTTTTCTGGCCACGTGCACTGAAATGCCCCAAAAATTCAAATTCAATTTAAATTTCTTTAATTTTGGTTTCATTTGAAAACATTCCTAATTTAGCAATTCTCTCATTTTTGTGCCTTTTTATTTTTGGCATTACACCTTCCCTCCTGCCTGGCACCCTCCAAGAACCTGCCTTCTCCCCTATCACCCCTCCCTTCCACCAGGATTCATTCGATTCACTACCGCCATCTCTTCACCACCACTGCTACCCTGGTCAGCCATTGTACCCTCACCTACTAAGCTCTCTGACTACCCTTAAATGCTCCCTGACCGCACACTCGACAAGCCAAGCCCATGTTCATTGTCGTTGCTCCGCTCCGTCTCACAACCTACCTAACACACCCGCCTAGCTCTTTTGACCACCACAATCGCCAATTGAGGGAGCATCGAGACCAATGCACCACCGCAGTAACCAACCTCTCCACCACCCCTACTGAGCCTCCCCGAACCCTCTCGCACCTCCTTGTGCCGATCACGTGGTGTTGCCTAGGCGGCGCCCTCCCTATGTCGAACCGCCTTAGAGCAACTATAAAAGCCCATAAACCTCCTCTATAACCACATTGGTGAGATCTTCATCTTCAACAATATCTAGCCCAACAAGAAATTGGAATTTTAAAAAGGAATCTCCAAAGGCACAAGATGCTCGAAGAAGGCAAAATTTTAGGATGTAGGGAATCACCTGATGTTTCCGCTCTGGCCAAAAAGAAATCGCCAAAGAGGATAACTGCACCCCCAATATCACCGTCTCTTTCAAGGATCATCCTCTCATGCCACCAAGAAGATCAAGGTCAAAAATGACCAAGAAAACGGCAAGGAACCAATGATAGATTATAATGAAGATCTAGAAATAAAAGTGTGGTATACGAATAGCAATCCACCATCAGAAGACAGAAACTAAAGTAATTAGAGTTGAGTCGTACTGTAAATTACGCTAGTATAGAAGAAGTAACCCGTATTGTTGTAGTTTTTTGTGTTTGTAATATGAGTTGTAATATATACCCTATGTATGGTATGTGTTCATCTTGTAATATAAATAAAATCTATGTTTGCTATCTCATAATTTGTTTGCTACTACTATCTAATATCTTACCTCCATCAAAATTTCATTTACCCTATTCATCCTGATTCTCATCTTATTCACTCTACTCTTACCTTAAATCTAGACCCTCCCTTATCTATCTGATTTTCTCAAAACCACTGCAAAACTAACTCTGAAACCCAGCTAATAGAAGCTAAAATGATAGGAACACGATCTCAAGGTCAAGGTAGCCCACGTGCATAGGAAGTCAATCAAACTAGTCTGGCAGACATATTAGCAATGATGGAACAAAATCGGTTTCAGGCCGAACAAAATCAGATGAGAATGATAGAACAACATGCTAAACTTTTGGAACAGATAGAAATGAAAAATGATAGAACATATTAGCAGTAGGAAGCTCATTAGGAATTGCTACTAGCTGAGAAGGAACACAGATCACATTTAAGTAGGCAGACTTCCAGAAGACAAGACCACCCATATTCTCAACATCACCTGATCCCATAATAGCTGATATTTAGATTAGGGATATTGAGAGAGAAATGAATACTATGCGATGCACTGACAAAGAAAAGACTTTATATACTTCCAACCAAGTGCAAGGCCAAGCTGCCGCTTGGTGGATAAACTTCCAAACTATGCATGAAGGTGAAGCAATATCATGGAAGGAGTTTGAAGAGTCATTCCATCAAGACCACATTCCCACAGGTGTTGTAGAAGCAAAATGTCGAGAGTTCCTTGCTCTTAAACAAGGAGAACGCTCGATAACAGAATATCTTCATCAGTTTAACCAGCTCGCTCGCTATACTCCAAACAACATTAAAATAGTTGTGAAGAAAATGGAACAATTTAAAGAAGGGTTACAGAAATCCTTAAAGTATCATATATCAACAATGGACTTCAAGGATCTATCAGCTATGGTGAACAAGTTAATCATGTCAGAAGAAGCAAGAGGGGAATTAGAAGATACCAGAAAAAGAAAACCAGTACAGAGAACATCTTCTTCAGGTGCACCTAGAGGAAGGATGATGGTATCGCCACAATTCTGATATCAACAAAACCGACATGATGGTTGTTCCAAGACCACAAAACAATGTGTCCCAACCCACAATAGTACGATGCCATACCTACGGTGAAAACCACATCACCGAAATTGCCCATATATGGGACATGCATGTTTCCATTATGGACAAGCTGGGCATTTCGGACATCAGTGCCCTAGGAAAGGATTGCCTTCTGAAGTGGCAAAAATTCAAGCTAGGACTCAGCCACCAGCTCCTCGCCCAATCGCCATCGCACTGCCACAACAGGGTGGAATCATACCAGGATTGCCTTCTGAAGGGTGGAATCATACCAGGAGCTCCCATCAGAACATCAGCAGGCATGACAACAAAAAGAGGTAGAGGAATACCCAGGCCAATTCAAGGAAGAGTAAACCATATCTCGGCTGAGGAAGCAGTAGGATCCACTAACGTCATCATTGGTACGTTCCTAATTACTCAAAGCCCTCATTAGTTTTATTTGACCCTGGTGCTACACATTCATTTATTTTGTTGGCTTTCATTGTGAAAAACCAATTGTCATTCACTTCTTTACAAAAGTCATATGCATTTCAAACTCCCCGAAGTAGAATGGAATCTCGCTTTGGATGTAGTGACATGGACATAGAAATCAAAGGAGTTAAGTTCAAAACGAACTTATTAATACTAGAGATGAAAGGCTTAGATGTTACATTGGGAATGAACTGGTTTACTAGACATAAAGCCAAAGTCGACTGTGAGAATAAGTTTGTCACCTTGATCAACTCAGATGGACAAGAAACTTGCTAAAATATCAACAAAAGAAGCTTAGGAAGAAAACAAGAAGCCCCTCGAGGAAGACTTCGAGGAGTCCTATGACAATGTCTAGTTTTAGCATTTATCCTCGCTCAAGCATGCCTATAGCGTTTCTTTTGTAATATAATATAACTTTGAACCGCACGCCTCACTTTATAAAACTAGGCTACTAAGTCATTATTCTGTAATAAAGTTTGGCTTTTATGAAGGAGCATGTGTTGGCATAATGTACACTCTACTATAATACCTTGTAGCTAAACAGTCCTAGGCAGTTGCGGGGAAACCTAATGACCCCAGAAATAGGTGTGTTACAGAGTGCATGACGTTGCATGGCGTGACGACTATATTGTGTCATGTCACCTCAGTGACCAATGAACAATAGTTTCAAACGCATATACGAGATGTGTGACCTGGTGATAAGCAAACAAGAGGACAGACACATATATACACATGGCGATGAACAAGCTGCCAACCAGTGAGCTAGTTCATGCATGCATTACTCAATGCAATAATCGAATAATCATCAACAACTTGTTACTCAGCCTTCCGAAGATGATGGTATGATTATGGTCTCAACTTGTAGGACTCGATATGACAATCAAAGGGGGTAAATGATGCCTTCAATTTCAACCTTTCCAGATCATATTTCAAAACTTTCACTCCACTAACTATTGAAATCAAGGAAGATCAATTTAGGTCACCACCAAAGAAATCACACAAAAGCAAAAGCAAAACCGAGTTCAAACTTCAGGGCTAGTACTACCGCAGGTAAGTGGCTGGTAGTACTGTAGCCAAGTGGTCAGGCCACTGGTGAAGGCCGGTATAACTGGTGACCGGTAGTACCGTAGGCCAAGGGCAGTATGACCACACCCCTGTTCACATAACAGAAAACTTGACTAAGACAAAACCAAAAAGAGTGCAATGCTAAAAAATATAAGTCCAAATGACTTGAAACTTTGCACACACCTTGCCAATGGTATTAGAAACCTAATCCATTCAAGGATCACATGGATCTTGGCCAAAATTCTAATATTTCCTTGAGACAAGCAAGGTTGTATCAAAACTAGGCAAAACTCACAAACTTGATTTACGACTTGCCTGTGGGTTAGGGATGGCCAAGATGGCTCTAGATAGGTTGCCACAAGTCACGGCCAGCTAGAGCACACATAGATTCAAGACTAAAACCCTGGGATCATGATTTCATAAGAAGTGCACCCAATTAAGCTAAATGGGACAAACTCCAAGATCTTGATATAGTTAGTCCTAGATGGATGACATATATCCTCATGAGGCATCCAACAAGATCAAGCGTGAAGAGAGGAGAGCAAAAACACCAACCAAACCAAGTGCAAAGCCAACAAGAACACACCATGTACTATGAAGAAGATTGATCTATTGCAACTTGTAGATGAATATTTTATAGGTACTCCACTATAGAAGACAGAGCTCTCTCACCCAAGAGCACTCACACAAACCCTAGAAGGTATGTTGATTACTTTCCTCTCCTAAGCCTTAATCCTTAGCCAATAACCACACCCACTCAAATAGAAACAGCAACTAACCCATATCTACCCTAATGGATACTATCTATTAGCACAATTGGGGAAACCTGTTAACCCTATACACACCGAGTTTTACTCACATAGGACTTACGCATGTTTTTCAAAGCACGTAAGTTCAAATCCACTAAAGAGAAAGCTTCCATCCACTTAGCCTCCTCAGCGATTCTTTGACCCAAACCACTCTTCAAAGGCCCTCCAAATGGCTTGGTTTTGGTCCCTTTGACACTTCTGGTATTTTGGCTTCCCCACCAAAACACCTTCACCTTGACTTCATCTTTTTCCGAGCCTAGTCCATAGTCATCTCATCCTTTGCAAGCAATCACCATACTTGTAATATGTAAGTCCACTAGTGACTCACGCATTGACAAATCTCTTTATGTTGGTTTCCTCTGACCACATCTCACTTGCACCGACCACACCATTCGATTAATCGTTGCTTAAACCTCCCTTTGACATCCCTCTTCTCCTATGCTTCGCTTGAGCGCAACTACCCTGCCTGGCTTCCTTGAGTGCACCTCAGCTTATCCTCATGCCTAGTCCTGGTCTACGTTGTTGACCATGGCTGCCTCCAAGTACCTTACACATCAAAGACCAAGAAACTATTTCCAGACATAAGCTCTTCACAACTTGACCCACATTAGTCTAAACTTATTCCATGCACCATGAATGCAATGACTTAGACTCTACAACTCAACTCATAGCCAATTCCCACAATTATCCAAACCCCTCGAATAATCTGAGGCAAACCCAGTTTGGCCACTATTGACAGGCTGGTCAAATCGCTCTAGCCAACTTGATCAAACCTCGATAACAGGGGAGCCGGTATGTTCGCTCATATCATGCCGGTACTACTACCTTGGTAGTATCGCTGTTCTAGTCCCAGACATACCGCTCTATCAGGTAGTACTGCGGATCCCATCCGGTACTACCAGACCTTAACACACTTAAAACGATCATCTCTAGAAAATACCTACCGCCAACTATTACCTAGTCGCACCGCACTTATGGTAGTACCACAGCCAGCATGCTGGTACTACCACCAGCATAAAGCCAGTACTACCTTAAACACCAGGCTGGTACTACCGCTTGAAGACTGATAGTAATAATGAAAACTTACAAACTTTTATAAACTTAAAGCTCAAATCAACATAATTGCCAATTATTCAACACACATGAACCAAGGATATTATCAACGTGGTTCTTCACAACCAAACACTGTGTCAATTAAAACTCGTTTTACTTAATTGCATCCAAACAAAGTAATCTGTAACTCGTACTAACACAATAATAGATTAAAACTTGTTTTCCTAAAATTCAGAATAACAGATTAAAACTTATTTTCCTAAAATTCCTCATAAAACCAGTTTTATGTATACTAATTTATAATCCATAATGACCACGTAGTGTCAGTAATTTTGACAGAATTAATATTGGGCGAGATTGATTGACACGCGTCGGCTGACTATGAAATATGCCATATTTATGCAGCAGCATCCAGATGTTTTATATTGTAACGGTGATGTCATGACCTGAACACGAAGACCCGGCTAAACTTGATAAGAAAAAAAAGAACCGCTAGAAATCTTTTGAATGATTTTTTTGGATAGTCAAATTTTTTATCTTTCGATTTGTATCATGATTCGTGTGCATGCTTACCTCCGTTTTCGTCTCCGATGAGCTTCTTTAGGATCGGGATTCACCCAGGTTAGGGTTTATGGTTCACCGGAGCAATGATTTAGAGGGAGATCAGGGTAGCAGGATAATCGGCAGTGGGTGACGGTGAGGCTGTGGAGGCACCGCTGGCTATGGCCTTGGTGGCCAGCAGTGGGTGAGGTCAGTAGGTTGATGCGCATGGTGCGAGGTGGTTGATCTGACAGTGGTGAACCATCGGAGACAGGGAAGATGAGACAACGGTTGTGGAGAAGGTGGAGGCAGTAGAGGTGGGGGGGAGGAGATTGTGGGGTGGGCCTCGTCGACATCAGGATTGGAGCTAGCAAGGCAGTGGGGTGGTGCGTGTTAGGGAGAAGATGAGTGGGTGGTTGCGCATGGTTGTGATGAGGTAGGGTAAAGAGATAAGGTTGGGACCTAGAACTGATGGTTAGAATTTGATTGAGCGGTCAAAAATTCAACTGATTTAAAAAATCGTTTGAATGATATCTACATAGACAAAAACAATATATATCTGGACATGGATCGGTGGTTTGAACCAATGATCCGGACAAAAAACAATATATATGGTTGATAGTTTTTGGCTAAAAATCAATAGTAGTAGTTTTTAGAAGGAGGGGTGAGTGGTGAGAAAAGTGGAGAAGAGATATGTATACGAAACGGAAGCGAGAGGAGTGGGATGTGTGATGCATCTACGACCTTCTGCTTTATTCTCGAAATGAGACGAAAGCGAACGAAGTAGAGAAGATGCTTTAAAAATCAGATATTTATACTAAATTCTTACTTCTCTAAATATATAACAATTCGAATCTTACCAGCATTATACCCGGGGGAAACGCCGCGAGGGGAGGGCGGCCACGTCGCCCCTGCGCGCGCTCGCGCCGGCGCGTGGCCGCCGAAATCCCGTACGGTCGGGGGAGTCATTTACCTGTACTTTTCGGAAATTACGTAGAGGTCCTTTTTCCTCGCAAAGAGATCCTTTTTCCTCGCGAACAGGTCCCTGCCCGTTTTTCTTGCAGCGATTTTTTCTGAAAAACCCCTCCAATTTACAGGATAGCGCCCCGCGGTTTTGTAAATTGCGTATGGGTCCTCGTTTCGTTACATACGGGTCCTCGATTTTTTACGAAAAAGCCCTTTAGCTTTTTCGAAAATACGCATGTGCCCTCGGTTTTTTTTAAAAAACTCCTCGCGGATCGTCGCCTCTTTTACTTCGGTACACACGGTGGCTGGCGCGGCGTGGCGCCGCGCCTATGAGGCTAGTATCCCGTAAGCCCCGTAACTTTGTATCATGTATGCACGGCACACTGTACGCACTGCTGCACCTCCTGCTGACTTTAAAATCTCACATCTCGACCACCCGTCACTTCTCTCCATTAATAAACGAGTACACCCACAAACTACCAACTATACATAGTACTATATTAATTGAATTGTTGATTATATATAGTGCCGGATGTCAAGCTGGCTACTGATTAATTAATTAATGAATTAATTAATTAATCTGAGAAACAGCATACTGCATGCATGGTACCGTTCCAGCCGAAAGTATACACTGCTGGCAAATTTGGCAAAATATTAACCCAAATAAACATAACAAATTTAGATCACATAAAATTCTTAAAAAATGCATAATAATTATGACTATGTTAGGAGGTTTCACATAAAATTTTGTAATTTTTGGATCTCGTTTGCTATATATAAAAACTCGTACAAATATTAAAAACTGTACGAATTTTTGGGTAACATTCACAATGGATAAAATTAATAAAAAATTACACTGTCAATTACGTTATGTCAGCAGGTTGTACATAATTTTTTGAGCTCATTTGATATATTTAAAAATTCAAATAAATGTTAAATAAAAAAAATTAAGGGAGATAATTAAGCCGGCTTAATAACAGGCTGTCTCCTCACCGGGCGACAGGCTGTCTGCCATCTGCTGGTGCGACGATAGACGCCTACCACTGCACCCCTCATGTGTCATCTCACCGACATTGTCACTCGTCTACCAGACAACAAAAGTGATCAACCATACCACTAAAAATTCTAAGCCCCGTAACTGTCTTTGTATCATGTATGCAATGTACACTGCATGCACTGATGCACCTGGTGCTGACTTTGACTAAGGCTGTGATCAAAATGGCTTTAGCTTCTGGCTTCCGGTTTATTTTTCACTATTCATAAATTTCGTCTTTTTTTGAACTTTTGGCTTTTTGTTGAGTTTTTTGCCGGTTCTTTTTTCCCTATATGTGTTTGTATTATACGTAATAGGTTAACATATTTTTATATTTTTTAATTTTTTAAATTTAATTATGCTAAATAAGACTCTGTCAGCTACAGTGTTTTTTCAGTCAGCTACAGTGATTTTCAGTCATAAGCCACAAAAAAGCCCAAATGACGTCTCGACCACCCGTCACTTCTCTCCATTAATAAACGAGTACACCCCACAAACTACCGACTATACATAGTACTATATTAATTGAATTGTTGATTATATATAGGCCCAGTTTCCTTCAACATCTCTAATCCTCTCTTGTGCCTCACTTGAGCCCAATCATTTCATCCGGCTTCCTCGACCGTACCTCAGCTCATCCCTGAGCCTAGTCTTGGTCTTCTGAGCCTAGTCCTAGTCCAAGCTGTCAACCATAGCTGCCTCCAAGCTCCCTGCACATTAAAGACCAATAAACTATTTACGAGCACAAGTTCTTCACTACTTGACCCATGTTAATCCAAACATGTTTCATACACCATGAATGTAGCCAAGCAATGACACCCATGCTGTGCTCACACTTAACCAACTCAACTCAAATCAACTTACGCTCCAAACCTCCAAGACCGATCATACTACCAACCACAGGTTAGTCAGACTGCCATCACCTTAACCGGTTAGACCGGCAATCAAAAGTTGGTCAGACCGCCAATGTGTAAAGTGTTGTATGGATTATGGACCACCGAGTGTCTATGTGATAATTGGGTCGTGCCAATGGTGGCAGTACACAATTCTTGTGATACTCTGCTGATTATTTAGTTGATTAGGCTTATGTTTGCTGTTACTACACACTGGTTTGGCCAGCTCGGCTTGCGAGCCGAGCGAGTCAGCTCGAGCCATTTGCCGAGTCGAGCCACAGCTCCGTGCATGACCACTTTCTGCTTTTGGCGCACGATCAGTACTTTATGTGAGTATGGCAACTGCATCTGGTATAATTAGGACGACATCAGATCGAACAGATTCAATTCATTGATCCAGTGAAAATATATATACACTGATCATGGGCCTGCAGTCTGTGGCTCTGTGCTGCATGGTAAGGCTGTAAACGAGTCAAGCTTGGCCTTCTAGGTTCGGGCTCGGTAGAAGCTCAAGTCGAGCTCGAGTTATGGTTCGAGCCTGGACCTAGGCTCGGCCGAAGCTCTAGTAGGCTCGAGCTCAGCTCATTGAAACTCGATAACAATTAAAATAATTTATTGTGCACTAATTTTTAACAATAAGAAAAGTTCGAGTTCGAGCTCGGCTCGAGTAAGCCTGATAACATTCAAAATAATTCAAATATACATTATTTTTCAACAAAAATAAAAGTTCAAGCTTGAGTTCAGCTCAGATAAGCTCGATAAGAATTAATATGTATTACAATTTAAGCTCGAATCGAGCTTCGTGAACTATTTTCAGCTCGTGAAACTTGCAAGCTCGAGATCAAGCTCGAGTTTAATTCGTTTAAAGTTCAACCCGAGATCGAATCGAGCCTAAAATAAGACCAGCTTGTAGCTCACGAGTTTTGAGATTTTTTTACAGTCTTACTGCATGGTCCACGCTCTACACCTAGTGGAGTTCCGATGAAAAAGGGGCCAGGGAGCAAGTTGTGATGATAGAAGAAGACGAAGGGCCTTCGTGCATATATCTTTGAATCTGTTGACAACTCCCTTCGCATTGATTCATTGAATGTACGGCTTCGAAATCACCAATGATTACCATTCCGCGAAATATTTATTCTTTTTCTTAATTGGGACTTCTATTGTCCACATAAAGTTTACTAAAACTGGAGTGGAGTAAATCTTTGGATGGCTGCTGCTGATCATTTACACCAAACTAGATAGGATTACTACGGTCACCCTAATAAATACTTTTGCTTCGACAGAACGTACACCACCGCATTGTCTTTCTCAAAAGGAAAAATTGTCTAATCGTCAAAAGCATACTCGACTAGTACAAGAACATGTCCAATGACATAATGTTAACTGTTTTTAAATCTTATCATATATAGTACATGAGATAATATAGAGGAGAGAGTATAGAGAATTGTGACGTTTCTCATATAACAGCCGAATGTAACACAAGAAATAAGATATGTTATGTCATAGAGAAGTTATGTATAGAGACATATAAAAAATAACATGTTATAGGAGATATTTTTAGTACCGTTTATAGATGACATGTAAGATATTATAGACATCAGTTATCTATACTATTACACATACTCTAAAAATCTCATTGTATTGTAAAATTTCCAAGAAAAAACTTTCATGAAAAAGAGAGATAATCATGGTTTTAAATCATTGCCATCCAGTGGCCGGTGGCTACCCTTTCCCTTTTTAACGGGAAAATTTGAGGATTTGCCACTCTTAACCACCTTGATCTAGTATGTGCCACCTTTTTAATTTTGTTCTTGATAATTTGTCACTCCTAAGCATTACAAACCTGTGATTTGCCATTATCGTATTCTGATATTTTTGATTTTTTTTTGCACCGAAATCCAATGTGAAAAGGCGCATTTACCCATCCCTATTCAATCGGCCATGCCCGGCGAACGACGTGGTCGAGCCCAACCTTATCCAGTGCCTAACCCTTCGACCATACCTTGTCTGCTCCCGACGCTTGCGGGGACTTCCCTGGGCGTCGAGACTGATCGCGACCTCCTGGGCACAACGAAAGGGCTAGTGGTGTTAGCACTTCCCTAGGCGCAATGCTTGGAGCGACGAAGGGGCAAGGCGGCAGCTGCACTTCCCTAGGTGCGACGAACGGGAGGATAGAGGTGAGTTCATGGCCATACCATCGTGCATATTTGCTTCTTTTTCCCTGACTTGGTTTGATGATGGCTATTTTTTCCACCTCTAGTAGTCACGGGTAGGAATGAGACAATAAAGAACAAAGTGGGGAAGAAAGTGGTTGTATTTATTCCTTTGTGCTAACTCTTTTCGTGAGACTATGTGAAGGTCACTCTATAACTATGATGAGTAATTGACTTTTGGTTTAGAGAGTTTACAGAGTTTTAGTTTAGTTTTTGAGAGTGATGAGGACATCACTGACACACATACACTTCCGGTGGCACACACACCTGTAGTTGAGTCTACTAAAATTCAAGAGTCAGCTAATATATATACAAGATCCAATAATACAAGCGCCTGCACGTCGCCCTGAACAACATGTGAATTCGTTTCTTGGGCAAATTAATTATTTAATTATAGAAAAATGATATTACCTAATAAATATTGTTTACAAGTTACTAGATATGAAGAAATTTTTGGAAAAGTTGTTGATCAAGATTTGGCCAAGGCCCGGCTCCGATTGTGAGTGGCTGAGTTCATTGATTGCTGACAAATACCTCTAATTCTCAGCGTTATGAAGGCCAACCTGTAATTTTTCAGCATACATAATACATATGGATGGAAAGATAATTAACTTTACTATCACCTCCAAAAAACGGCTCATCATTTCGACTTCCCAATAAGGAGTTATGACTGTTTTAAAGGACGCGCGAACAAATTGTTGCAATTCCCAGCATCATGAAGGCCATCCTGTAACGTTTTAGCATGCATAATACATATGGATGGAAAGATAATTAAGTCTACTGTCACCTCCAACAAACGGCTTGTCATTTGGACTTCCTAATAAGAGTTATGACTGTTTTAGTAAGGACTGCACAGAAAACGAAAGGACACACGAACAGGCTATTGAATGACCTTTGGGCTGGCTTATCTTCAAGTCTTTTCTCAAGAGCTTTCACACCTAACTAGGAGGGTTGTTCCTAGTATAAATACCCCTGATGTTTCTACTAAGGGTAGACTTGATTCTTATTTGCATGATGGCTACTAGCTACTGTAAAACAATTGGGTATCATCAATATTTCATCTTCGAGTGAAATTCTTCCACTGTTGCTCTTGCGTCTTCTCTTGGATTTGCTAGAGCCATTCTTCGTGAACAGGCCAATTGTGTTTGACACGGTTGGTAACCAATCGAGAAGTGGTGTAGCGATTGCGAGGTTGCTGGTCACAATCGGATCGTGGTTAGCCTCCCCTTCGTCAACGTCGCAACTTAAGTTATCGGATTTCTCCTTCGACGGAAGATCGGGCCAACTCGCATGCACGCATCTTAAATCAAGGCGTGTGCATATTAGGTGGTATCAGAGCCTACATTGCCGGTGGGAATTCATCTATCCCCTAGTTTTATTTGATTAATTTTTGTTTACCTAATGTCCAGAAAATTAGCCCTACAAAATATTCAATTCCTAGCCCGTTGTTGCTTTCAATCTGTTAGTTTTAGTTTTCTTAATTGAATTTTCGTCCGTGCTAGTCGAGTCTAGTTGTTGATCATTATCTTTGTTGAGTAAAAAAATCCAAAAAAAGAGAGAGTTCTTAATACCTACACCCAAAAACCATACACTACCTAAAAACAGCATCTGCCCTGTTTCTGCCAGAAATTTTTTCTGCGTAACCGACACCAAAAAATTAATATCTTTCGATCCAGATATCCAATGCATGCAAACCACTTTTGTTAGCTTCCTAATTCAAAATGCCACCTTCGTGCAAAATTTGGTAGTGATTGGATCAGTGTTGTGAAATTTGCACATGTTACAAGTTATGTAGCTGCTGCTGTCTTTTCAGGATCGAACTTCACTTGAGATTTCCATACTCGGCTGAGTTGCAATCTGGTATTGGTGCAAAAAAAGAGAGGCAAAAGTAAAAAAAACAAAAAAATAGATTGAGGTTAGACAAAAAAACGGGGCCATAAAAAATTGTAGACCAATTACCGGTTTGCGATACAATTAAGTGTTGATCTGAAATTCAGCTAGCTATATTTGATCCTTCATGTTCTAAAGTTGCATATATTGATCACATTGTTTGTGTACACTCATATACACTTGACCATAGCCTATATCATCCTTGTTTGATCAACAACTTAGGCTAAAAGCTAGTTACGAACTGTTATTCAATTTGTGCAATTTCTGAAATTACTGATTGCTTACTCCTTTGCTACAATTTTTTATCCCTGCCTAGAACTCTACAAATTTGCCATTGATCACGTATTTTGGTACCTTGCAATCGCTTTACTGACTTCTGTTTGAAAGTTACCACGAACCAGCAGCACATGAGCAATCTTCGAGAAGGGTAAGAGCTTCTGTTGGTAAGATTTGTGAAAGTTGAGAATAGTCCACATAAGTATTTAGTTTGTGAGGAATTCTTTGTGTTTTCTTCTAACCATGGCAGGGATAAGAAGTTCTCATGATGGTTCGTTTCATGGTGTGGATGAAGGTGATGGTGTGGACAAACCCCAACAGTGTCACTATCACCTCGGTCTCAAGCTTTGATGGATGCATTTGCCGGCACTTTTGAGCAGATGTTTTCCGATCAAGTACTTGTTCGGCTGGACGGTATGAAGAATCGTATTGGAGGAATTGAAGTACAACTTGAGCACATTGAGCATACTCCCCCCAGACAGCACCCACCACCGCGAGGCCCTCGAGATCGAGTTGGAGCAAATCACAATGCTGCTGCTGTCCTTCTCCAACCGCGGGCAAATTTGAATACCGCATTTCATCATGCTACCAATGAGGAGGTGAATGGCAACTATATGGCTGATTATAGAGAAGACCTTGATTTTGATCGTAATCGGCAGCATTTTGGGCATAATCATCGAGGAAGGGGAAGTAATGGAGGACATGCGCCTCATCATCATGAGGAGAGAAGAGATGATGGCTTGGGTAAGATTAAATTTGTTGTTCCTTCCTTTGATGGCAAATATAACCCTGAATCATATCTTGATTGGGAACTACTAGTAGAATAAAAGTTCAGTTGTCATGACTTTCCTGAAAATAGAAGAGTATGTGCTGCTACTAGTGAGTTTACAAATTATGCTTCTATTTGGTGGAGTCAATTTAAAAGAAGGGATGATGCACCTCGCACTTGGGATGAGTTGAAAAGAGTAATGAGATCTAGATTTGTTCCATCTTATTTTGAGCGTGATGTGATTAATAAGTTACAAAGATTGAATCAAGGTAGTAAGTCTGTCGAGGAATACTATCAAGAACTGCAAATTGGCATGATCCGTGCTAATATAGAGGAGCAAGAAAAACGCGAAGATGGCCAGGTTTCTTGGTGGGCTAAATAAGGAGATTCAGAATATACTTGATTTTTATCATTACAATTCTTTGAATGAGCTGTTCCATTTTGCTTGTAAGGCTGAAAAGCGGGTGCATGATCAGAGGCAAAGCTACACCAGGATGAACCGCAACTATTCTAGCTCCTCCATACCATGGAAACCTTCCAGTACACAGACCAAGAAGCACGTAAACAGTTCGGGACACAACACAACGTCACCCAGCCAGGAGCAATCAGCAAGGCGTCCTAATTCTTCAGCACATAGGCCTATTGATTCAAAGAAGACCGCTGCTGTCCCAGAAACAAGTTCATCATCTATAGCTTCTACAAGAAGAACTAGAGAGATAGAATGCCTCAAATGCAAGGGGAAGGGGCATTACATGCATGATTTCCCAAATCAATGAGCTCTTATTATTCGGGAAGATGGAGAATACACATCGGTAAGTGACGTAAAGGAAGAAGAATCTGACCACGAGGAGCAACAGAACATTTCAGGGTCTGATTCAGAGGAGATCACCTATGATACAAACCATGCAAACTTCGTTGTTTTCGTGTTCTTAGCTCACAGATGGAAAAGGCAGAGAGAGGACAACGTCACAATTTATTCCAATCAAAATTTGTGATAAAAAAAGCACTCATGCAAGGTGATAATTGATGGCGGAAACTGTAACAACATTGCAAGTTCAGATATGGTTGAGAAGCTTGATTTGACTACACGTGCTCACCCGCAGCCATACTACATCCAGTGGTTCAACTCATGTGGGAAACTGAAGGTAACTGCTATGGTGAGAGTACCTTTTGCTGTTGGTAGCTATTCTAACTTTGTGGATTGTGATGTGGTACCGATGCAAGCATGTGCATTACTTTTTGGAAGGCCATGGCAGTATGACAAAGACACAGTTCACTATGGGCGTTCCAACAAGTACTCATTTATGCACAAGGGGAAGAAAGTTTCATTAATTCCAATGACACCAGAAGAAATACTCAAGGATGATTTAGATAAGGCTGAGCGTGAGAGAAAAGAAAGAGAGATGAGCGGCACCCACAACAAGGAGAACGAGAGCCACAAGACTAAATTGAGAGAAAATAAAAAGGAGAGTGACAAGAAAAGAGACATACAACTAAAGGGACAGGTTCTATTAGCCACAAAGAGTGAGATGCGAGAGTTGGAAACACAATCCCAAGAGTGTTATGCACTTATGTGCAAGAATGTTATCTTTTCCACTAATGCTTTACCCTCTACTTTGCCCATTTCGATTGTTTCTTTGTTGCAGGATTTCGCGGATGTTTTTCCAGATGAGATCCCAGCGAGGCTACCACCAATGCGAGGAGTACAGCACCAAATTGACTTGATCCCAAGGGCATCCTTGCCTAACCATCCTTCATACCACACCAATCCTGAGGAGACAAAAGAAATTCAGCGGCAAGTGCAAGAGCTTCTAGACAAAGGGTACGTGCGTGAAAGTTTAAGCCCGTGTGTTGTTCCTATTTTATTAGTGCCTAAGAAAGATGGGTCATGGAGAATGTGTGTTGATTGTAAAATATTAACAACATTAATGTTAAATATCGTCATCCTATCCCTAGGTTAGATGATATGATTGATGAATTGAGCGACTCAACTATCTTTTCAAAAGTTGACTTGCGAAGTGGCCACCACCAAATTAGAATGAAACTAGGTGATGAATGGAAAACTACATTTAAGACTAAGTTTGGCTTGTATGAGTAGTTGGTTATGCCTTTTGGTCTTACTAATGCACCTAGTACTTTATGAACGAAGTGTTGAGAGTATTTATTGGGAAATTTGTTGTGGTATCCTTTGATAATATATTGATATACAACATGTCATTGGAAGGGCATTTAGACCATTTGCGCCAAGTTTTTACTGCTTTACGAGAGGTGCGCTTGTTTGGTAACCTCGAGAAGTGCACCTGTTGCACGAATCGGGTTGTGTTTCCTAGTTTTGTTTTGACTGCACAGGGAATTGAAGTGGATGAACAGAAGGTAGAAGCTATACAAGCATGGCCTACACCTACAACAGTCACACAAGTGCGGAGTTTTCATGGACTCGCTGGTTTCAACAATGCCTATAAGTTGGAGCTGCCCGAGGAATATGGAGTGAGTAATACATTCAACGATGCTGATTTATCTCCATATTTGGGAGACAAAGATGAGCCAGAGTCGAGGTCGACTCTTTCTCAAGAAGGGGAGTATGATGAGGACATCACTGACACACATACACTGCCGGTGGCACACACACATGTAGTTGAGTCTACTAAAATTCAAGAGTCAGCTAGTATACAAGGTCCAATAACACGAGCGCGTGCACGTCGCCTTGGACAACAGGTGAATTTGTTTCTTGGGCAAATTAATTATTTAATTATAGAACAAATGATATTACATAATAAATATTGTTTACTTGCTACTACATGTGAAGGAATTTTTGGAGAAGTTGTTGATCAAGATTTGGCCAAGGCCCGGCTCCGATTATGAGTTGCTGAGTTCATTGATTGCTGACAAATACCTCCAATTCTCAGAGTTATGAAGGCCAACTTGTAATGTTTCAGCATGCATAATACATATGGATGGAAAGATAATTAAGTTTACTATCACCTCCGAAAATGTCTCATCATTTCGACTTCCCAATAAGGAGTTATGACTGTTTTAGTAGGGACTGCACAAAAGACAAAAGGACGCGCGAACAAATTATTAGAATTCCCAGCATTATGAAGGCCATCCTGTAACGTTTTAGCATGCATAATACATATGGATGGAAAGATAATTAAGTCTACTGTCACCTCCAACAAACGTCTTGTCATTTGGACTTCCCAATAAAGAGTTATGACTGCTTTAGTAAGGGCTACACATAAGACGAAAGGACGCACGAACAGGCTATTGGATGACCTTTGGGCTGGCTTATCTTCAAGTCTTTTCTCAAGAACATTCACACCTAACTAGGAGGGTTGTTCCTAGTATAAATACTCCTGATATTTCTACAAAGGGTGGACTTGATTCTTGTTTACATGATGGCTACTAGCTACTGTAAAAAAATTAGGTGTCATCAAGATTTCATCTTCGAGTGAAATTCTTCCACTGTTGCTCTTGCGTCTTCTCTTGGATTTGCTAGAGCTGTTCTTCGTGAACATGCCAATTGTGTTTTACACGGTTGGTAACCAATCGAGAAGCAGTGTAGCGATTGCGAGGTTGCTGGTCATGATCGGATCGTGGTTAGCCTCCCCTTCGTCAATGTCGCAACTCAAGTTATCGGATTTCTCCTTCGACAGAAGATCTGGCCAACTTGCAAGCACGCATCTTAAATCGAAGCGTGTGCATATCAGAGAGTTTGTAATTTTTCAGTTGCATTCTTTTGTCGGCAGTTTGACCGATATTATGGTCATGGTCACACGGCTAGGAGCGGTCTAACCGGTCTAGGGTTGGCGGTCAAACTGGCTATGGGAGACAGTGGTCAGACCAACTTTTGATTGGCGGTCTGACCGGCTAAGGTGATGGCAGTCTGACCGACCTGTGGTTGGCAGTATGATCGGTCTTGGTGGTTTGGAGCGTAAGTTGATTTGAGTTGAGTTGGTTAAGTGTGAGCACAGCATGGGTGTCATTGCTTGGCTACATTCATGGTGTATGAAACATGTTGGACTAACATGGGTCAAGTAGTGAAGAACTTGTGCTCGTAAATAGTTTATTGGTCTTTGATATGCAGGGAGCTTGGAGTCAGCCATGGTTGACGGCTTGGACTAGGACTAGGCTCAGGGATGAGCTGAGGTACAGTCGAGGAAGCCAGATGAGATGGTTAGGCTCAAGTGAGGCACAAGGGAGGATTAGGGATGTTGAAGGAAATGTTTGAGCAACGGTTCATCAAATAGTACGATTGGTGCAAGTGAGGCGTGGTTGGGGGAACCAACACAGAGAGACTTGATGATGCGTGAATCATTGATGAACCTATACATTGCAAGTATCGAAGTTTCTTGCAATGGAGGAGATGACCATGAACTAGACTCGGGGAAGAGGTGAGGTCCATGGTTAAGGCGAAGGAAGCGCGAAGCTTTGTAGAAGGTGGTAACGAGATATTTTGGTAAATTGTTTGATACAGAAAAAGTGGTAATGTGCAAAACCACGACGTGGCCTAAATGGTTTAGGTCCTGGATGTGCTGGACATGCTAAGTGGATCAAGTGTTGATTCACTAACGGGTTAATATGTGTATACACTTTGAGAATCGTGCATCTGTAAGTGTAAAACCCAATATGTTGTTGGGTTAATGGGTTAGTCCATGTAAGAATGGTTGAAACCCATCTAGAGGTGTTGTTTAGGGTTTCCTTGTGAGTCTCCATATATAAGGAGGGAGAGATGCGGCTTGGTGTAAGCTTTAGGAGAGTTTAGTCCAATCCTTTGGGAGAAGAGTTAGGGTTAATGGAGAGAACCTTGTGGGAGATATCAGAGGCTCTTGCGGTTGAGTTTTATTATCATCCTTAGGCTTTGTGTATGGCTAAGAAGTGGCTATAAATATTTGTATCTAAGTATCAATAGAGATCAAAATTCGTCCAAATATTTCTCTCTTGTGCTCAAGTGATGAAATCTCAATTTGGCTTATTTTTTTGTGCTTCTTCTTTCTCTCTTGATCTTGCTTTGTGCCAGAGATATGTAAATGATGAAGATGTCTATTGAAGATCATATCTCATTCATCTTGGCACTTGTTATTTGCAGGTTCTTGCATTTGCCCGGTTTTAACTCAATAAAGGGTGATTTTTGGGTTCTTTGGTTCTAGGGCTTTTGTCTTGGTTTCTTATTGTGATTAAGCTGCTAGGACATGTTTAAGTAGATCCAAATTCATATTGACCATCAATTTCCCACAAACAAGTCTTGGTCCAAGTTATTTAGTTTTGCCCGACTTTCAAGTAATCTTCCTTCAAATGAAAAATGTCATAACTTTGGTGATAATTTTCTTGATCATTGATTGAAATAGATTCTTTACATCCTATAGAAGGTGCATACTTTCAAGTAAATCAGAACCTTGGTTTGAAAGTTGACTCAATTTGTGGTTTTAGCTCGGTTTTGGTGTACAGAGATTCGAGAGCCAAAAGGTCACAATCTTCATAAGTTTTTTCATGATCTTTAGTTGGGGTATATTTTTAAGATCATGATCTAGACTTGGTTCATGTTTTGAGCTATTTGGAGTTGTTGATCAAAAGTTACACCATTTCTTGGATTTGATGTAGTGCTGAAAATCTATTATGTTCTTGGGGAAAGGTCAGACCGTCAACCAACTAGAGGTCAGACCACCAACCAAGTAGCGATTAGACCACCCTCTAGTTTGAGGTTAGGCTACCAGAACCTATTGAGGCTCATTTGGCTAGGTTTTTTGGATCTTTCTTTGTAGGTGATTGGTCTCTAATCTTCATAGTTTCTAATAGCTATTGGAGTGAAGAGCTTTGCTTTCTCTTTTAAGAAAAATATTTAGAAAAGTTTTTAATCATGTTGGGTCCTATTTACCTCCTTCTAGTCGTCATTCTCAGTCTTACACTTTTTTCTGTTATTCATTTGGTTATCTCCAAGATACTCATTAGAGTTCGTTGTTATGTGGCTTTGATCGATAGTTCTAGCACACCAATTGACACCATGTATTGTGGGTGGACGACTAGTTGTCACAAGTACACATTGTGTGGGCTAACATCATAGCTTGATGAGCACATCATTTGGGGAAGTTCACACAAGCCCATCTTTTTTAGACTAAGAGATACAAAGGAGAGCCACTAGATTAAGAATAATTTCATTCTCATTAAGGCTTTCAAAAATCACTGGATGACCAAAATGCTAGGTTTACATTGAGATCGTGACAAAAAAAGGTATTAATTGAGTTAGGAGGAGGACTCTCAGAGTCCAATCACCAATGTAGATGGGGATGATGTGAGCTAGAGGGCTAAGAAAGGCAAGGAAGCTACAGGGTGTAGGAAGTCTTATGTAGCCACATACTCAAACTGAAAAAGCAATTGCAGCAACATATTGTTAGAAATAGCCCATATGAGTAAGGGCCATTATTTATAATTCCAAAGCATGTATGGTTTAGTACCACATTGTTAAGGCAAGGTGGAGGAGATCAATTTATTAGGTGAAGTCCTTACCACTCCTTGAAACATATGACATATGGATGGGGATGGTATGAGGAGGGCTTTGGTTAAACACATGCACGCACGCACGCGTGTGGGTATTCAAGTATTTTCCATGGAAAATCGTGTATCTTGTGACACATGACCGTGCCATGATGTTGCACGCTACTTGGCAGATCAAGTCCACCTTATATTTGCTGAACCATGCATCTCTCTCTCTATCTGAATTTGACGCTTTATGGGGTGTTGATGACAGACAGTTACCAGTGAGTAATTAGCTAGTTAAATGTGTCAATTACTATGGGTAGATGACCAATTAATCACGTCAGTTTACAGTCTGCATCTATATATATGCCTGAAGATGCCCAAAGCAAAGAGCCAAGAATCACTATCTCCTCCATTTCTTTTCCTTCCTCCTATAAACATGTGTTGTAGTGTTGCACCGTTTGAATCTCATCAAATCTTCCTCCCAGCGTACACCATGAAGAAGGGGAGTGGTATCTCCAAGCCATTGCTACTATGAAGACCTGCACAGGGATGACAATAATGTTTCTGGCAATGCACATTGGCATGACCGTTCGCTTCGCTGCTTCATCTATGTTCTGCACTACATCGAGTCTGCGCTGCTTCCTATTCTTCATCAGACCCAACTGTAAGTCATTTGTGTGAACAATCAACTTGTTCAAATTTTATTTCTGCATACATTCTGAAGTAAAATGAGTTATCTATTGTTAGTACTAATTTATGCATCATTAGTTATTTATGATATTTGCCTCCTAGTAAAATCTAGAATTAAAATATTGCCCACATTTCTAATATTTCAAAAACCGTATTATGAACTTTGTTGTAATATAACAATGGCTGGTGCTTTTGATGCTATGAAACCTGAGAGATTTTCTGGTTAGAACTTTCATAAATAGCAGACTAGAGCCAAGTTTTAGCTCATGTCTTTGGGGATGTGGTGGGTTATCCACCCGTAGTATCCATTTACAATTGAGCAATTTATGCAGTTCAAAAATGCGAACAATACTGCTCTTCGCTGCGTTCTAACTATTCTGGTAGATCAGCTCTATGATGTGTATACGGATTACAAGTCCACCACAGGGTGTAAGATGCATTAGAGCACAAATATGCATATGCAGAGGCAAGTCGCTGGCTCTACATGTGTGAGTAATTCTTCAACTTTAGCATGGATGAGACTAAATCCATAGTTTGTGGTTGTGGACATTGTTGTCAAACTTCCTACTAGTTGGCAAGATTTTGCCATTGGCTTGAAGTACAAGAGAAAAGAGATTTTTGTTGAAGAAAAGGCCATAGCAAAAAATGCACCCACCACTTTTGGTCAGAAAAATGCCAATATCGTAGTGAAAAGAACAGCTAAAAAAGTACAAATTCAACAAACCGAACAGCTAAAAAAGTACAAATTCAACAAACCAAACAAGACAACTAGCTTTAACAAGAAGAAAACTAAGAAAAGGGATTTGAGGGATATCACCTGCTTTGTGTGCAAAAAACGATCATCTGGCGAAGGACTGTCACTTCCGCAAGAGTAGAGATGGCGAACAGCCAAAGAAGAAGACTATCAACGTATTGTAGGAGAGGCCTCGACTTCAGGAGGATATGGTAATTCACCTGTTGTCTTTTCAGCATGTCAATCGACTGATTGGTGGGTTGATACTAGTGCTATTGTTCATGTATGTTCTAATATTTTTCTTGTTTTCTTCTTACCAGGTAGCAGGGGCTTTCTCCATTCTAATAAGAAATGAGTCACATACTTCTGTTTTTGGTGTTGGCATGGTGGATCTGAAGTTTACTTCAGGGAAAATTGTCTACTTAAAGAACGTGCAGCATGCTTCTACAATAAACAAGAACCTCATTATTGGCTCTCTTCTATGTAGATATAGTTATAAGCTAGTATTTGAGTCAAATAAAATTGTAATGTCTAAGTTCAGGAACATTGTTGGTAAAGGCTATGAGAGTGGAGGCTTGTTCCGCCTAATTACTTTAGAGTCTTGTTATAATTTGAATGTTACAACTAGTTTAAATAAATGTGAGGGTAATATTTGTCATTCTTGTTTCTGTCATATTGGCTTTGATAGTATTGCTAGAATGTCCAGATTATATTTAATTCCAAAATGTGAAATTATCAAATAATTAAAGTGACAGTCATTTGTGCAAGCAAACAACCTCAAAAACTCTTTAAAGGATTAGAGGAAGAAAAGAACTTAGCACCATTAGATCTTGTTCATTCAGATTTGTGTGAAATGAATGGATTGCTAACAAAAGGTGGAAAAAGATATTTTATAACTTTCACTGATGATGCGACACACTACTGCTATATATATTTGTTAAAAACTATGAATAAAGCTCTTTATAAAGCTGAGGTTGAGAACAAACTAGGGAAGAAAATAAAAAGACTGAGGTCTGATCGTGGAGGAGAGTACATCTCTCATGAATTTTGTAATTTTGTTCTGAGCATAGAATAGTCCATGAGTTTACACCACCATATTCACTCCAATCAAATGGGGTGGCTGAGAGGAAAAATTATACACTAATAGACTTGGTTAATACCATATTAAAAAGTGTTGGTATGCCTAAGACATGGTGGGGGAAACTATATTGACAACAGCTTTTGTCCTAAACAGAGTAATGACTAAAAAGAGTGAGATTACTCCATATGAGGGATAGAATGAGAGAAAACATAATGTTAAGTTTCTATGAAATTGTGGGTGTTTGGCAAAAGTCGATATATCATTGCAAAAAAAAGAGAAAGATTAGACCTAAAATAATTAATTGTATTTTTCTAAGATATGCTCATAATAGCAGAATTCTTTGTACGGATAATCTATTTTTTATTCGAAATTACAGAAATATACCCGCGGGAAATTTTTTTACAAAAATAGGCTCCAGTCGCCCCATGGTTGGGTGACTGGAGCCTTTCGCCCAACCTAGCGGCGACAGCTGGACAATCTGCCAACCGTTGGGCGATTAAATGCAGTCGCCCCACCGTTGGGCGACTGCAATCCTATCGCCCAACCGTGTGGCGACTATGGGTGGGTTAAAACCGCACCGCGCTCGGCCGCCGCCGGGCACATTGTTCTCATACCCGAGCGAGCGCGAGAGAAGAGAATAGAAGAGAAGAGAAAAGAAAAGAGAGGAGAAGAGGAGAGGAAGAAGGGGGAAAAGAGGAGGGGGAGAAGAGGAGAGGGTGAGGAGAAGAAGAGGAGAGGGAGAGGAGGAGAAGAGGAGAGGGAAAGCGCGATTTCCAAGTATTTTTTGTTAGTGTTAGAAATTTAGTTTAGAAAATTTAGTTTAGAAAATTTAGTTTAGAAATTTAGTTTAGAAATTCAGATGTAGAAAATTTAGTGTCAAAATTTTGTATAGTATTTTTTATGTATTATTGTAGAAAATTTAGTTTACAAATCTTGTATACCATTTTTAATGCATTATTGTAGAAATTTTATTTTAGAAATTTAGATGTAGAAAATTATTTTTATGTATTATTGTAGAAAATGTAGTGTACAAATTTAGATGTAGAAAATTTAGTGTACAAATTTTGTATAGTATTTTTGATGTATCATTATAGAAAATTTAGTGTAGAAATTTAGATGTACAAAATTTAGTGTCGAAATTATTGTAGAAAATTTAGTGTACATATTTACATGTAGAAAATTTAGTGTACAAATTTTGCAGGTATGACTCATGATGGATGTGACTCCGACTGGCGGTACCCGCTGTTAGACTAGCACGTGGACCGCGCTTCCCATCGTGTGCCGCCACCGGGGAGCACGGATGAGCCGCCTGAGCTGGGAGTGGTCCGGACACGCACACCTCGCGTGGCCTGGGGACTCGACCCCCGTTGGACTGCCAGGTTTGCACTACGCCAGCGATTTAGTGCTACCGTAAGAACGTTCCATGCTGACCTTCACTTTGTTTGCAGGCTGCGGGATGCCGGGCTACTCCCTCTTGCCCGGATGGTGCAGGCCACAGAGGAGGATGGAGCCACCTTGGCCGTGGGCGGGGACGAGGTAGGCGTGGAGCGATCACGACGCTTCACGTTCGACCGTTCCCTGCTGACGGCTTTGGTGGACCGTTGGCGGCCCGAGACGCACACTTTCCACCTCCCATTCGGGGAGATGACACCGACCCTGCAGGATGTGTCCCTGCTCCTTGGCCTTCCGATCGCGGGAGGCGCTGCCTTCCTATCGGAGGCCCCGGCCGAGTGGCGCGCTGACCTGCTCGGCAGATTCGAGGGGGTCGTTCCACCGGCCGATGACCACCACATCTTCGAAGAGGGTCAGACCCATGGGCCGACGTTGAAGTGGCCCGCACAGTACTGGGTACGTGGTATTTAAAATCGATCGTGTCTTCGAAGCTCTTATTTGTGCTATTACATGCTAATAACAACTTGTTTGCATTCAAGTGGAGCGCATGGATCCACAGGCAAACGATTACCAGGTCTCGCGCCACTTGGAGGTGTACGTGATGTGGCTGTTTGGTTTGGTGCTCTTCACCACCAGCCACGGCAACTTCGTGGATGCACGCCTTATCGCTTATGCGAGGGCGATCGCGGACGGCGAGCCCCCCAAGTCAGTTGGGGATCAGGCGTACTTGCTACGATGTACCGCGCCCTGTGCGATGCGTGCACGAGGATCAAGGCGAACTCGATCCTCACGGGCCATCTCCTGCTGTTGTAGTTGTGGTTGTTCGAGCGCTTCAGCCTCGAACGACCTGTGCTAGACGACATGGGTCCGTACGGGGCCGAGATGTATCCGGGGGGAGACGTTGACCAGCCGACGATGGGTTCTCTCTGGTGCCGTCGACGAGTAAGTATTATCACAGTCAACTATTTCTTTCTTATTGACGATCGTCATACTAAACAACTTGTCTTTCTTGCAGGTACAGTTCGCGCACGTGCAGGTCACGCGGGCGTACCTACCCTTTGTGGAGCAGTTCGACCGCCTCACAACCGACGATGTGCGCTGGGAGCCTTACGCAGATACGGCAGTGCAGGCCCGTGCTCCAGACGGGCTGTCCGTACTGTGCTGGCGTGACCGGGCTTCCACTTGTACAGCTTTGCGTTTTTACCGAAACGCCACTCCTGCACCTTCCGGGAAGCTTCCGCGTTCCTTGTCGTCCAAGCCTCGCAACCACCCCGAGTCTCCGCCGTCTTCAACACATCCGACCGTTCTGACCTCGACACCGCCCGTGCCTAGTCCAGTCACCTCGTGCCTCGCCACGACTCCGCCTCGATGTCCTGCAGCCATCACAGACAAGAAACACATCAAATAGCACCGCTCGACACATATAAGCATAAATAGCATCAATGAAACAAACTTACACATGAAAGAGCCCAAACCTGTCGAATCAAGAGAATAAGCATCCTAAGCTCATACGACCAAGTTTGACCAAGTCCGACCGAACCGATTGCACCGTGCAACGTCATAGACCGAACCACACAAATCAAACTCGACTTTCCTAAACCTTTGTCAATTACTCATCACACACATGGGGGTCACAACCACATGGTCTCTCAATCTACCCCTTGATGAGTATATTGACAAACCCAGAAAAAGCACAAAGTTGAGTTTGAAAAGAAACAAGAGCCAAACATGGTCCAAGAAAAATCAAGGAAGCTATGACCATGTCGACAAAGGAACACTAGAGCTACAAAAGAAAGAGAAGAGCAAATTGTTCTCCAAAGCTCTAGAAGGATCCCAAATGGCTTTTTCTCCGCTATTCTCCCCCTTTTGACAATAAACACATCAAGGATGAAACAGAGATAATAAGGTCACAAAAATGGATGAAATGGTTGAAGTTGGTTTATTCTAAGCATTTAGAGCCATGAAGATTATCCAAAATGACCATATGAGAATTACATCAAGCCATAACATATCGGAGTGCTATCAAGATCATGACAATGCATGTATAGACAAGCTAAGCCAAATAAGTCATAATCTGAGAATTTTGTCAAATTTCTTAGCATGTCAAGTCAACCATGAGTATAGTCTAGCTAGAGGTATCCAAAGATGATGCAGGCCATGTTAATAAGCTAAGTAGAACCAAGAAGCTAACATTGAGTCAATTTAGAGTGCTACAAGTCCAAAAATGAATCATTTGTAAGTACTTGTTCTATGTGGAATTAAGCAAATTGAACACATTTGACATAAGTTTTTCTTTTAAAGCTCATAATTGTTTTCAACAAATATTTTTAGTCATGTGCTAGATCTCAAGCCTTATGCGACTACTTGTCGGGCCCCCGGATTTCCAAACCCGGACCCTCTGTGTATTTCTGCACTAGTCCCAGATCAAAGCTAGTGCACACAGTTAAACAGAAATGATTCATGACCAACAACGTATTTATTACAATTATGAAGAGTACTGACCACCGGGTCTCATTATTACATTGGAGGTTTCAAGACCTCGCACAATCAAAACACAGCGGAAGCAAAGTGAAATCAAAGTAGACCCATCAAGATGCCACAGGCAGTTGACTGGGGAAGCGCGGCCTAGTCCTCCGGGAAGAATCCATCGCAGCCACAAGCGAAGCAGTAGTCGTAGTCACCTTCTTGAGCTTCAACTTCCTCTGAGATTTGATTTTTAAGTGTAGCATGTGAGTACATAAAGTACTCCGCAAGTCTTGGAAAAAATGCATAGATGCAAGGCTTTAACAAAGGATGGTCATACGGTTCTTTTGCACAAAGCAATATTTGAAATCTCAATACTACTAATTATTTTCGAAGGCATCAATTTAATGAAGTAAATGTTTTAACAGAATTAACTTTCTAGTGAAGGTTCCAACTACCAACACTAGCTAACCAATTACCATTGGTCAAGTTTAAACTGCGGGTTCCATCCACCCTCTCTGGCTCCATCCGCCAGGATTCCCTTCCGAGAGTTCCCTCCACCCTCGGAATACAAAATTTTCATTTTAAAAACAAAACCAGAAATCTACCATGTGAATGCATTCCTTGCCCGCCCTTGACCGTGGGCACGGCTATTCGAATAGTTTTTCACTCTGCAGAGGTTGTACAGCTTTACCCACAAGAGATAATTTATCCTAAAAGTCAACATGCTTCCTTTGGCATGAGACTCAGATAAAATATCACAAAGCCTTTACCTTACTCTAATCTAGCTAGATACCACCCGCTGAGGTTTCACCGCAGGTAGGCTAACTGCCCGAACCGAAGCCCCCTCTTGCGCCATATGAGTACAGTAAATCCCTGTCCCTCACTGTGAATAACCAGTCCATCCCTGGCACCCACTTTCCACTGGTGGCACCTAAACTAGACTATCGTAAGTTAGTCAGCTAGGTCGTACCCATATAGACTTGTGGTTGTACAGTTAATGCTCAGTTTGGACAAACACAAGCGTCGGTCCTTAATTGACTAGGGTGGAACATACACTTAACAAGTTCTCGTGCTTACTGCACCAACCCAAACAGCCATCCACCCTAATCTAAACCAACTTTCACATTTTTATTTTATTTTAAAATCACAGTGACAACTCCAATTGCCACTTCACTTTCAAACACAAGGATTTAATAATAACTCATAATTTCCCATTATCAAGATTTTCCAAAGCTATTAGATAGCAAGACTAAGCATTAACCTACCATTCTAATATTCACAAAGATTAATAGTAATCTCATTATCGAGACAAAGGGAGTTCTAGGGTGACAAGGTACATGGCAATCAATGTCAAATGAGGGCATAACAAAGTTGGAATAACTAATTCCTAAAGATTTGAACTAGTGACTTTATGTAAATAGCAATGCACATAATTTAAAATATTTTAAAAACATATCAAAAGCATAGGCTCAAGATGATCAAAGGAGACTTGCCTTCTTGCAGGGTTTCTGGGTCTTCCTGTTGCTGTGAAGAGGGATCGTCGACAACGTTGGAATCTACGCGAGAAAAGACGAAGCAACCAAAGCAAATAAATACAAACGAAAATTCAAATAAAATCCAAAAATTCAACAGAGGCCATATTTGGATAGATTATGATTTTAGATGAATTTAGAAATTTGAATGGCTGGATTTGGAGTTAAAATGAGAAAGTTATGCTCATTTGAAAATCTTAGATTGAATAAATCTAGAAATTCCCAAATTTCTGACAGGTGGGGCCCACTGGAATATTAGATTTTAATTTCTATTTTTATTCTGAGAGACTGATAGGTGGGGTCCACTGGTCAGTGAGTCCACAGAGAGCTGTCTCTGACATGTGGGACCCACTGGACAGTGAGCCCACGGCTCAGCCTCTGACACATGGGACCCACTGGACTCTGGGCCTACTTGTCAGTGACCAGCGCCTAGGGGTGGGGCCCAGTCGACAGTGGCCTGCGAGGACAGCTGCCACTGACGGGTGGGGTCCACTTGTCAGCGCGGTTTAATTGAGAAAAACTCAACCTCAGCGTGCGGAGCCGAGGGCTCGAACGCGCGCCGAGGGAGTCGGGGGAGGGGAGAGCGAGCGGTGATAGCCAAGTGAGCGGGGAGGCTTTGCCAACCCATATAGGGCAATCAATCCTTTTGAGTTACCTGCCGGAGGGGAGGCCGGGGAAGGTGGCTGGAGGCAGGGTCGTCGGCGGCGAGGGAGTGGCGGAGGGGTGCGGATGACGTGTGAAATGCAAACCCGGAGCGGAGACGAGTCCAACGAAGGGGTCGGCAGGGCTCGGGGACGGGCGGAGGTGGCCGGCGACGAGGGGAGGGCGGAGCTGGCTCGGGTCCTCCGGTGCGACGGCGCTCCGGCGGCGGGGAGGGGCGGCTGAGGTGTCGGGGAGAATCGCACGGGCACGGGGGTGCTCGAGGTAGCGGCGGCGAGCTTCGGGGAAGACCGAGGCGATGGCAATCACTCGCCGGAGCACTTACCGGACGCGCACGGGGAGCTTCTGGTGTGACGGCGCTCGAGGCTTAGGGAGAGAGGTGGAGTGTGTCTGGATGTTGGGCGGAGGGAGGCGAACCGAGGGGGGGCTTTTATAGGGGCGCAGGGGGAGCAGGGGAGCGGCAATCGCTCGCCGGTGCTGGCGGCCGGAAAAGGAAGGGAGGGGAAAGAAACGGGAAAGGGGAGGCAGAGAAGGAAGGGAGGCGCGGGCGTTGGGGATTTGCTTCCCGCCAGGGCTCAGGGATTCCAAAACCGGGGAGAGGCAGGGAAGGCAAGGCCGGATCCGGCGCGGTCTCGGTCGGCCGGCGAGAAAGGAAAGAGGGGGAAAAGAAAGGAAAGGGGCGGCTCCGCGGGGACGACGGATCCGACAGGCGGGCCCCGCGTGCAGTGAGAGAGAGGAGGGAGCGGGCGGGCGGCGCGGATGGCTGCCACGCGGCTCGGGGAAAAGATCGGGCGGTGGATTGAGGCCGGGCGTGAAGACGCGGCTCCTCCGAGCCGTCCACGCGTCGGGCGAGGAGGAGGGGAAGGCGGGGCTGCCGGCTGACGGGCCGGGCCCGCTAGACAGCGAGGGGAAGGGGAGGATGCGGCCAGGATCAGGCCGAGCGGCGACGTGGATGGATCTGGGCCATCCACGCGTCGGCTGGAGGGAGAGGGATATATTATTTTCAGAATTTGATTTAGATTTTTCAGAAAAGGCTAGAAAATTATTTAGGCCTCAGAAAAATATGAAAATACCTCCAAAAATTCCAGAAAAATTCACAGAAGCTCCTAGACATATTTTGGACTAAATAAAATTATTTCCAACTACTGTTGATATTTAATTTTCATATTTTGAATTACTTTTTAAATTCTAAAAATAGTTTTTAAATTCCAGAAAAAAATCCAGAAAGGCCAATAAAAGCCAAGTAAAATCCAATTACCTTAAAATAATTAATTTGAATTTAAATTTTTCAAAAAGCCAAATTTTGGGATGTGACAAACCTACCCCCTTAGAAAGAATCTCGACCCCGAGATTCGGATGGACTGGGAAAAAGGTCGGGGAACTCTTCTCTTAGATCCTCTTCATGTTCCCAAGTTGCTTCTGATTCTGAATGGTTGCTCCACTGCACTTTACAGAACTTGATAACCTTGCTGCGCGTACGGCGCTCTGCTTCCTCCAATATCTTGACTGGATATTCTGGATAGGTGAGGTCCTCCTTCACGTTTATTTCATCTAGAGGCATCTGCTCTTCTGGAACTCTAAGACACTTTCTTAGCTGAGACACATGGAAGACGTCATGCACCTTTGACAGTTGAGGTGGAAGCTCCAATTGGTAAGCAACGTCTCCTCGTTTCACCACAACAGGAAAAGGTCCAATGAATCTGGGAGCTAGCTTTCCACTGACTCCAAAACGTCTCATTCCTTTGAGAGGTGACACCTTCAAATAAACATGATCCCCAGGTACAAATTCCAAGCTTCTACGTCGATTGTCCGCATAACTTTTCTGCCTGGTTTGTGCTGTTTTTAATCTGTCCTGGATTAGGCGAACCTGTTCTTCCGCTTGCTTCAACACATCAGGTCCAAATACTTGTCCTTCTCCTGTCTCCTTCCAATACAATGGAGTCCTACACTTTCTATCGTATAGGGCTTCGAACGGAGACATTTGCAAACTAGATTGATAACTATTGTTGTAGGAGAACTCTGCATAGGGCAAACTCTGATCCCAGTTATTCTTGTTTGCCAGTACACAAGCCCTCAACATGTCTTCCAGAATTTGATTTACTCTTTCTGTTCGTCCATCTGTCTGTGGATGATAAGCTGTACTGAAGTTTAAGTTTGTGCCCAAAAGTTCATGTAGCTTTTGCCAAAATCTCGAAGTGAATTGGGTTCCTCGATCTGACACAATCTTCTTTGGGACTCCATGCAAGCATACAATTCTTGACATGTACAACTCGGCGAGTCTATCTCCAGAGTAGGTGGTCTTTACTGGAATGAAATGGGCGACTTTTGTCAGACGATCCACAATAACCCAAATTGAATCGTGTCCTGATTTGGTTCTTGGTAGTCCAGTTATAAAATCCATACCAATTTCTTCCCATTTCCACTCAGGGATCTGCAATGGCTGCAAAAGTCCAGCAGGTCTCTGGTGTTCAGCTTTAATCCGCTGGCATACATCGCACAATGCTACATATTCTGCGATTTCTCGTTTCATACTTGACCACCAATACCTTTCCTTGAGATCTTGGTACATCTTTGTACTCCCAGGGTGAATTGAATATCCAGCTTCATGTGCTTCTTTCAGAATCAACTCCTTTATCTCTTTCTTTTCGGGTACCATAATTCTTTTCCCAAACCACAGGGTACCTTCTTCATCCTCTGAAAATTCTGGTGCCTTTCCTTTCTTCATGTTTTCTTTGATTTCCTTAACGTGCTTATCCTCTACTTGAGCTGCCTTGATTTGGTCCTGTAGCATGGGTTGAACCTCTAGAGTAGCCAGGAATCCTTCCTCTATCACTTCCAAGTTGAGCCGCTGAAATTCTTCTTGAAGGGCAGGCATACTGTCCTTAATCCACAGCTTGGCACAGTAACTCTTTCTGCTCAAGGCATCCGCTACCACATTAGCCTTTCCTGGGTGATAATGTATTCCAATATCATAATCCTTTATTAACTCAAGCCATCTCCTTTGCCTCAAGTTAAGATCGGGTTGAGTAAATATGTACTTCAGGCTTTTGTGATCCGTGTAAATCTCGCAGCGGTTACCAATCAAGTAGTGCCTCCATATTTTCAGTGCATGCACTACGGCAGCAAGCTCTAAATCATGAGTTGGATAGTTTCCTTCATGAGGTCGTAATTGCCTTGAAGCATATGCTACTACCTTTCTCTCTTGCATCAGAACACAGCCTAATCCTTGCCTTGAGGCATCACAGAAGACTTCAAAATCCTTTCTAATATCTGGAAGTGTCAACACTGGTGCAGAAGTTAACCTCTTCTTCAACTCTTGGAAACTATCCTCACATGGTTTACTCCATTCAAACTTCTTTTCCTTCTTCAGCAACTGGGTGAGAGGTCTTGCGAGCTTGGAGAAGCCTTCAATAAATCGACGATAGTAACCAGCCAATCCAAGAAAACTCCTGATCTCGGATACTGACTTTGGTTGTGTCCAGTTAAGCACATCATTTACTTTCTCAGGGTCTACGGACACTCCTCCTGCTGAAATCACATGGCCCAAGAAAGCTACTTTCTTTAACCAAAACTCACACTTACTAAACTTGGCATACAACTGATTTTCTCTGAGCTTTTCCAAAACTATCCTCAAATGTTCTGCATGCTCTTCCTCATTCTTGGAATATATCAAAATATCATCGATGAATACAACCACAAACTTATCCAAATATTCCATGAACACCTTATTCATCAGATTCATGAAGTATGCTGGGGCATTGGTTAGACCGAAAGACATCACTGTATATTCATACAATCCATAACGGGTAGCAAATGCGGTCTTGGGTATGTCCTCTGGTCTTAAATTCAATTGGTGATAACCTGATCGAAGATCAATCTTAGAGAATACACATGATCCTTTCAACTGATCAAACAGATCATCTATTCTGGGTAAAGGGTACTTGTTCTTAATCGTCACATCATTCAAGGATCGATAGTCCACACACATGCGAAGACTGCCATCTTTCTTCTTTACTAGCAGTACCGGTGCTCCCCAGGGTGACGAGCTTGGTCTTACAAAACCTTTATTCTGCAATTCTTCAATTTGCTTCTTAACTTCCGCCAAATCATTTGCAGACATCCGATAAGGTCTCTTTGAAATCGGAGCTGTTCCAGGTACTAGGTTGATGACAAACTCTACTTCCCTGTCTGGCGGCATTCCGGGTAAATCTTCAGGAAACACATCTGGGTACTCACTCACTATAGGTACTTTTTCCAGAGTCACTCCCTTCACACTGTTCAAACCACACCTGTTCTGGGTAGGTGAGTTTGACTTATACCTTACTTGAATCCCATCAGAGTTAGTGATTGTAACAGCTCGATCAGCACAATCTATCTGTCCTTTATACTTGGTTAACCAATCCATTCCAAGTATCACATCTAAACTCCTGGAGTCTATTATAATAAGGTTCGCTAGGAACTTAACTCCATTTATATCCACAGTTGTGCTAGGGCAAACTGTGTTAGTCCTCATTTCCTTTCCAGGGGATTGGACTAGCATAGGGTTCTTTAGCTTACACACATCCCAATTATATCTTTCAGCAAAATCTTTGGACACGAAAGAATGCGAAGCTCCAGAATCAAATAATGTTGTTGCAGGTACTGAGTTGACAAGGAACTTACCCAGAACTACGTCGGGTGCATCCTGGGCTGCTTCCGCGGTCACATGGTTGAGATGCCCTCTGCTCACCACTTGTGGAGTCCTTGGGGTTTGTGGTGCCCCACGGCCTTGACCTGCAGTCGGAGCTCTTGCTGGCGTAGTCCCCAGATTGAAACGAACTGGGGTCATTGCTGGGCGTTTCTGGGGACAGTTGCTGGCATAGTGCCCCATGTTCTTGCAGTTGAAACACTGCACTCCTGCTGCTGAAGTCCTGTTCTGCTGGGGTTGGCCACCATTGCTTGCCCGGGGAGTTTGTGGATTTGGGCGGGGTCCTGAAAAGGAAGTCCTTGGCACGCTTGACTCTGAAGGCTTGTGAAAGTGAGGTGCGTTGGGGCGGAATCGAGAACTGCTTGCTCCTTGCTGGGCTTGAAACTTCCTCTTCCGAGTTTCGTATAGCTGACGCTGAGCATCTTCTTGGACAAAGGCCTTGTTCACTAGGTGCTGGAAGGTAGGGAAATCATTGGATACCAGCTGCACCTTGAGGTTGGGGTCAAGTCCCTGCGTGAACCTCCAAATCTTGGTCGCATCCGATGTGACCTCTTCAGATGCATACCTGGACAGTTGGGTGAACTTGTTCAGGTATTCGGAAACACTGAGGTTTCCCTGTTGTAGTTGGTAGAATTCTCTCTTCTTCATTTCCATTATCCCAGTAGGGATATGGGCAGTGCGGAAAGCTTCAACAAACTCCTCCCAAGTGATGGCTTGTGCATTTTGATGGGCGGCGCGGTAGTTTTCCCACCAGTTAGCAGCCATTCCCTTGAGCTGGTGAGCAGCATACAACACCTTCTCGTTGTCGTTGCACTGAGCTAGGACCAATTTTCTTTCCACATCCTTGATCCAATCATCTGCCTCCAGGGGATCCACTGATCCAGCAAAAGTGGGAGGCCTTGTCCTCATGAATTCTCCCAACTTAGACTGGGGTGCATGGTTGGGTGCCTGCTGGGCTGGCTGCACTTGGTTCTGGGCGAGAGCTTGAAGTAACTGCAGCTGCATAGCCATCATCTGTTCCAAGTTGGGGGCCTGAGCAGGAGGTGGTGGAATGTTGTCTTCTGGCTGACTGTTGGCATCACGGCTGCTGCCAGGGTTGCTCCTCGTGTTCACCATCTGAAGCGGTTTAGGTTAGCAGAAGGTAAGAGGGAAATAGCAAAGGTAAGAGATTAAGGGAACTAAATCACATCCCAAGCCAACACACAAGAAAGAACTAGCAACCACTTAGGGAAAAACTTTTATTAAAATCAAGATAACTCCAAGGATGGCTGTACCACAAGTGCACATAGGCCTGGTACAGTCCATCTAGCACACCAAAACATAACAATAAGCGTTCTAAGGACGCGGACATTTTATTTGGGTACTACGGACTCAAAAGACTACTAATCCTCTCCAAAGACGTGCTCCTCAGGGTCTTCTTCCGGGTCCTCTTCTGGATCCTCCTCCGGGTCTTCCTGGCGCTCTCTCACGTGGTGACGTGAACAGTCACACTCGGCCGAGGCACGGTTACGACTGGAGGCAGTCGACCGAGAACGAGAAGGAGAAGGCTTGCGCTTCTTGAGAGTAATGACAGGTGGCGGACTGGGGCGTCGCACCTTCTTGCGTGCTGTAAGTCTGATGTGGAGTCCCGAAAGTCGAGCTGGTGCCGGGTTGTTGGGGATGACAGCTGGTACTGGAGAAGACGGCGTGTAATCGACTACGGGTGAAGATGGCGCGTAGTCGGCTGCGGCCCGGAGACGTCCCAGCTCAAACTCAGCTGCCTGGCTCTGGAGAAGCTGTACGCGAAGCATGTCGGAATGCTGGTAGCTGGAAGTGAGAAGCATCCGGAGTTGTCCAATCTCCTCCTGAGCTCTAGCATAAGTGACTGCCATCGCCTGGGTGAGCTGCACCTGATGTGACAGTCGAGGATCGTCAGCTGGAATATCGAAGGGATCTGGATACCTCTGTCCTACCCTGGGGTTAATGAAGAAGCAAAAAGGGGACTGATGTACAGCATCCTTGTGCAGATGGCACAATTCATCAATGGCGAGGCGTGCTGCGTCCTGAATTGCGTCATAACAGCGGGACCTAGGGTGCTTGATGGGGTATGTGTGGGATTTGAATTCCCCATCCCGTGCATACAGGAATACCTCCATCGACCAGGAATCACGGTCCAGAATCCGCGTCTTCCGACCCCTGAAAATGGGCGGCTGACTGTATTCCAAGCACTGCATCAGCTGTCAGAGAAGGCTAGCGAATGCTCCAGCATCCTCTCCATGTGAGTAGTAGTCCCACGGGGCAGCGGAGGATGAACCAGCCATCTACAAAGTTGAGTGAAAGAAAAGATTAGTAAAAAGTTTTTAACAAATGGAGTTGGAGACAAGAACGAGATTCTAAGTAGGAAGAGAGTAGAAGCAAAGAAGCTTATATATTTTTAATATACTCTTTTTATAAATATAAATCCTTATGGTTTGCCATTCTTAATCTAGGTCACGTCCTACAGTCAAATTGGCTCTGATACCATCACTGTCGGGCCCCCGGATTTCCAAACCCGGACCCTCTGTGTATTTCTGCACTAGTCCCAGATCAAAACTAGTGCACACAGTTAAACAGAAATGATTCATGACCAACAACGTATTTATTACAATTATGAAGAGTACTGACCACCGGGTCTCATTATTACATTAGAGGTTTCAAGACCTCGCACAATCAAAACACAGCGGAAGCAAAGTGAAATCAAAGTAGACCCATCAAGATGCCACAGGCAGATGACTGGGGAAGCGCGGCCTAGTCCTCCGGGAAGAATCCATCGCAGCCACAAGCGAAGCAGTAGTCGTAGTCACCTTCTTGAGCTTCAACTTCCTCTGAGATTTGATTTTTAAGTGTAGCATGTGAGTACATAAAGTACTCCGCAAGTCTTGGGAAAAATGCATAGATTCAAGGCTTTAACAAAGGATGGCCATACGGTTCTTTTGCACAAAGAAATATTTGAAATCTCAATACTACTAATTATTTTCGAAGGCATCAATTTAATGAAGTAAATGTTTTAACAGAATTAACTTTCTAGTGAAGGTTCCAACTACCAACACTAGCTAACCAATTACCATTGGTCAAGTTTAAACTGCGGGTTCCATCCACCCTCTCTGGCTCCATCCGCCAGGATTCCCTTCCGAGAGTTCCCTCCACCCTCGGAATACAAAATTTTCATTTTAAAAACAAAACCAGAAATCTACCATGTGAATGCATTCCTTGCCCGCCCTTGACCGTGGGCACGGCTATTCGAATAGTTTTTCACTCTGCAGAGGTTGTACAGCTTTACCCACAAGAGATAATTTATCCTAAAAGTCAACACGCTTCCTTTGGCATGAGACTCAGATAAAATATCACAAAGCCTTTACCTTACTCTAATCTAGCTAGATACCACCCGCTGAGGTTTCACCGCAGGTAGGCTAACTGCCCGAACCGAAGCCCCCTCTTGCGCCATATGAGTACAGTAAATCCCTGTCCCTCACTGTGAATAAACAGTCCATCCCTGGCACCCACTTTCCACTGGTGGCACCTAAACTAGACTATCGTAAGTTAGTCAGCTAGGTCGTACCCATATAGACTTGTGGTTGTACGGCTAATGCTCAGTTTGGACAAACACAAGCGTCGGTCCTTAATTGACTAGGGTGGAACATACACTTAACAAGTTCTCGTGCTTACTGCACCAACCCAAACAGCCATCCACCCTAATCTAAACCAACTTTCACATTTTTATTTTATTTTAAAATCACAGTGACAACTCCAATTGCCACTTCACTTTCAAACACAAGGATTTAATAATAACTCATAATTTCCCATTATCAAGATTTTCCAAAGCTATTAGATAGCAAGACTAAGCATTAACCTACCATTCTAATATTCACAAAGATTAATAGTAATCTCATTATCGAGACAAAGGGAGTTCTAGGGTGACAAGGTACATGGCAATCAATGTCAAATGAGGGCATAACAAAGTTGGAATAACTAATTCCTAAAGATTTGAACTAGTGACTTTATGTAAATAGCAATGCACATAATTTAAAATATTTTAAAAACATTTCAAAAGCATAGGCTCAAGATGATCAAAGGAGACTTGCCTTCTTGCAGGGTTTCTGGGTCTTCCTGTTGCTGTGAAGAGGGATCGTCGACAACGTTGGAATCTACGCGAGAAAAGACGAAGCAACCAAAGCAAATAAATACAAACAAAAATTCAAATAAAATCCAAAAATTCAACAGAGGCCATGGTTGGATAGATTATGATTTTAGATGAATTTAGAAATTTGAATGGCTGGATTTGGAGTTAAAATGAGAAAGTTATGCTCATTTGAAAATCTCAGATTGAATAAATCTAGAAATTCCCAAATTTCTGACAGGTGGGGCCCACTGGAATATTAGATTTTAATTTCTATTTTTATTCTGAGAGACTGACAGGTGGGGTCCACTGGTCAGTGAGTCCACAGAGAGCTGTCCCTGACATGTGGGACCCACTGGACAGTGAGCCCACGGCTCAGCCTCTGACACATGGGACCCACTGGACTCTGGGCCTACTTGTCAGTGACCAGCGCCTAGGGGTGGGGCCCAGTCGACAGTGGCCTGCGAGGACAGCTGCCACTGACGGGTGGGGTCCACTTGTCAGCGTGGTTTAATTGAGAAAAACTCAACCTCAGCGTGCGGAGCTGAGGGCTCGAACGCGCGCCGAGGGAGTCGGGGGAGGGGAGAGCGAGCGGTGATAGCCAAGTGAGCGGGGAGGCTTTGCCTACCCATATAGGGCAATCAATCCTTTTGAGTTACCTGCCGGAGGGGAGGCCGGGGAAGGTGGCCGGAGGCAGGGTCGTCGGCGGCGAGGGAGTGGCGGAGGGGTGCGGATGACGCGTGAAATGCAAACCCGGAGCGGAGACGAGTCCAACGAAGGGGTCGGCAGGGCTCGGGGACGGGCAGAGGTGGCCGGCGACGAGGGGAGGGCGGAGCTGGCTCGGGTCCTCCGGTGCGACGGCGCTCCGGCGGCGGGGAGGGGCGGCTGAGGTGTCGGGGAGGATCGCACGGGCACGGGGGTGCTCGAGGTAGCGGCGGCGAGCTTCGGGGAAGACCGAGGCGACGGCAATCACTCGCCGGAGCACTTACCGGACGCGCACGGGGAGCTTCTGGTGTGACGGCGCTCGGGGCTTAGGGAGAGAGGTGGAGTGTGTCTGGATGTTGGGCGGAGGGAGGCGAACCGAGGGGGGGCTTTTATAGGGGCGTAGGGGGAGCAGGGGAGCGGCAATCGCTCGCCGGTGCTGGCGGCCGGAAAAGGAAGGGAGGGGAAAGAAACGGGAAAGGGGAGGCAGAGAAGGGAGGGAGGCGCGGGCGTTGGGGATTTGCTTCCCGCCGGGGCTCAGGGATTCCAAAACCGGGGAGAGGCAGGGAAGGCAAGGCCGGATCCGGCGCGGTCTCGGTCGGCCGGCGAGAAAGGAAAGAGGGGGAAAAGAAAGGAAAGGGGCGGCTCCGCGGGGACGACGGATCCGACAGGCGGGCCCCGCGTGCAGTGAGAGAGAGGAGGGAGCGGGCGGGCGGCGCGGATGGCTGCCACGCGGCTCAGGGAAAAGATCGGGCGGTGGATTGAGGCCGGGCGCGAAGACGCGGCTCCTCCGAGCCGTCCACGCGTCGGGCGAGGAGGAGGGGAAGGCGGGGCCGCCGGCTGACGGGCCGGGCCCGCTAGACAGCGAGGGGAAGGGGAGGATGCGGCCAGGATCAGGCCGAGCGGCGACGTGGATGGATCTGGGCCATCCACGCGTCGGCTGGAGGGAGAGGGGATATATTATTTTCAGAATTTGATTTAGATTTTTCAGAAAAGGCTAGAAAATTATTTAGGCCTCAGAAAAATATGAAAATACCTCCAAAAATTCCAGAAAAATTCACAGAAGCTCCTGGACATATTTTGGACTAAATAAAATTATTTCCAACTACTGTTGATATTTAATTTTCATATTTTGAATTACTTTTTAAATTCTAAAAATAGTTTTTAAATTCCAGAAAAAAATCCAGAAAGGCCAATAAAAGCCAAGTAAAATCCAATTACCTTAAAATAATTAATTTGAATTTAAATTTTTCAAAAAGCCAAATTTTGGGATGTGACACTACTCCAAGCTAGAAGTTGAAGAAGAAAGTCTCGGTCATCCAAAACTTCCCCTGAGCTCATGCCTAGTGCAATGGCAAGCCGTCTCATGAGAAAGAATTGGGGAGATCAGTTGTTTCGCACAAAAGAGATCTTTTTGCTTTCTTAAAAGGTTGTACTAACTCATGTTTCATCAAGGAACTAACATAGCTCAATCTAAAGCTCAATATAGATTCAAGACTCAACTCAGCTCATTTGACATGGCATGAATCATAAAAAGATAACTAAAGAAAGACTAGTGTCAAAAGCTAACATGACATGAATTAGTTCAATTTGAGCATTTTAATCAACCTATCATGGCAAAGACTTGACTACACATATAAAGTCATGATATATCTAGCAAGTAAGCTTAAGTCATGGCAAGATGTAATGCATTGTAAACATGTCATAAAAGGATAATAATCAAGGCTCCATGAAGTTATTTACAATGCAGAATGCTTAAATGCAAGAAAATCCAGCTCCCCCTCAACATGTGATGTAACTTTTAGTTCAAGTTGAGTTATGTCAATATTAAAGTCTAGAAGTTCCCAAATGAACTCCCCATGAACCAAAGCGATAAAATCGAGAAGCTGGTAAGTAAATCAGAAAAAGGCAGTCCTTAAAGCATAGATAAGATATAGAGAATACTATGGCTCAGACTGACTCTCATCTACCCCATATGACTCTAGGACTATTAGCTGATCAACTAACACACTAGGGAGCAAACACGTACCCCGTCTACCCGAGAGTGGCCCAACTCTCGCTAGAACCTATAAGAAGTGAGTGAGCTCAACCTCGTGAGAAGAGAATCAGCTAATAAGCAGCGTCCTAGAATCACAAGATAAGGGCCTGTTTGGGACTGCTCTAGCTACAAGAAATTTGAGTATCAGTGACGAATATAGTTATGATGAGAAACAAAAATATCATAGATTAGCTATCATTCCGTGACGATTCAAGTGATTTCGTCATTAATATGCGGGACGGTACCTTCGACGCCTAGTTTTATGACGAAAACACATATTTGTCACAGAATATACAGAAAACCATGATGATTGTTTATATTCGTCATCAAAGAAATTATTATTCGTGACGATTTATTGGATGACGAAAAAAGTATTGTCAAAAAAAAGTTAGGGCGAATGGGGCCATTGTGAAGTAGCCATGAACCAACGGCAGCCGCCTCCCGCGCAGTCAAGGACATCGCACACCCTTGCCCCCCGGCTAGGTCGCCGCGCCCCCTTGCCCCCCTGCTAGGTCGCCGCCACCTCATCACCTCCCACGAGCCGGCGCCTCCTCCTCTAGAGATGGCAATTATGCCCGTTTACCCATGTACCTGCGGGTAAATACCCTAATGGAGCCGGGTATGGGATGTATTTTCTACCCACGAGCATGAAAATGGGGGAAACTCTCTGCCCGTCGGGTAAACGGGACCGGGTATAAGTAAGCTCTACCCGTACCCATTTTACCCGTTTACCCGCCATCTAAGTTTCTCCCTGTGGCATGTAGACAGTACGAGTGTTCCTCAGTCCACATGACAGAGCAAAAACAATTGCCCACTTAGAAATACGGGGGTGAGGAGCGGCCGCGTCACTCGTTCCCTCCCCCAAATTTTCCTCCCTCCCATTCTCCTCTTCCCCGAACCAACGTCGTCTTTGCCCCCGATTCCAATTCCCTCTCCTGGAAGCAACCTCAAATCCATTCGCCCAAACCCTAGCTCCAGATCCTCACGCCTCGCACTCGCTCCCCTTGTCCATTGTTGGTCAGATCATATACAAAATTTTTAAAATAACCGTTGCAAAATGGTGGTTGTAGGATGGTAGTTCAAAAATATTCGTAAAATATTTGTGGTGAATACTATAATTAAGAAAAAGCTGAGTTCAACCCTACATGTTAGTTTATGGTTTTTTTTCTCCCATGTGTTTGAAAAACTTAATGTATCTCTTATATTTTTCAGATGGATAAGTCTTGGATAAATGATAGGCAATTTTCCGCTGCATATATTAAGGGTGTGAAGACCTTCATGTGCTTTGTTCGGCAACGGTGCGATGTGAATTCTCAAATACATTACCCATGTTCAGAATGCAATAATAGAAAGTATGGACATCTAGCTCAAGTGGAAGACCACATATATATTTATGGCATGTCCAGTACATACACTAGGTAGATATATCATGGGGAACCACTTATTGCTGAAAGCAATGAAGATGTTGGGCATGAAGTTCAGGTATCATAGATATATATGTAGCTTTTTTTGGAAAAGTTAGTAATATACATAGGATTGACAGTTTATTACATGGGCTTACTATTTGTAGGAAACATGTGAAAAGAATAAACAAAATAGTGAAAAGGTTAGGCTGCACCAAACCACAGGTTCTCAATCTTATGTTGCTAAGAGATACTCTATGGTAAGCTAAATTGTTGACTAATTCATTACACTGCATAGCTAGCTATTCTGAAATATTTGTATCATTAATGTAGAAAGTCCAAGATAATGGGGAAGAACCTAATTCAATGGATCTTTTCAAGGCAAGCCATTTTAGCAGGAAAAAGGGTTATAGTGATATTGCACAGGAAGCAATTGTAAGTATATTAATTGCCAAATATTGAAATGTGCGTGTGTGACACATATATTTGAATGCTATGTTGATCTGTACACTAAGGTGTTTTTGTAAAGGAAAACTGAATTGTTGTTTAAGTATGTTATATTCATTTTTTCATTTTCTACAACCATGCAACACAATGTCCTGTTATTACTTATTAAAGAATGAGCTGAATACATATTATAGGTGTATACAAAATTTTTTCTTTGCTATGTCTTCAACATTCAAAGATAAGCATTATGCAATCTGTTTATGTTACAAATGGAGTATAGAATTATCTTGCATGTTTATATTGTCTCTATTCAATGCTAGTCAAAATTAGCAAGAGTTGCGTGCTACTGTTAGCTCTCAGCAGGGAGAAATCATGGATTTGAAGAGGCAAGTTGAAGAAGCAAAAGAGTCAAACAAGAGGAATGAAGAGCAAATGGCCATTTTCAAGCAAATGCAAGAAAAAACTGATTCCCTTGTTTTGCGGCTTCTGGGCCAATCATCAATAGTTTGATCATCTTTGTAGTCACAGTGTGTAGTTGCTAGGCTTATTTTGAAGTATGGTAGCAATATGCTTCTGACAAGACATACTTGTTACTACTAGTGACATTTGGCTAATATGGTTTTGTGATGGAACTGTGTCTATGGTGATCACTTTTGTGTTGAATCAATGATTGTAATGGCATGTATTGGATAAATGTCAATTAATTCTATATGCTTTGATGGAACAATTCTATGGTGATTATCTGGAGAATTATGCTACTGTTCATGACGTTTTTTTGTCATTCATGTATGTCTGGATTAAATTTTGTGACGTTGCACATATATTCATGATGAATAATTTTGTCATAAATTACGTCCTGGACCACATGTCATGACGAAAACGATTGTCATAGAATGTTTTCACTTGGTGACGATAACGGTATCGTCACAGAAAATGTTTTATGACACTAAGTAAATCGTCATAAATATTATTGTATGACGATATGTTATTCATCATAAATGTGTACTATTTTATGACGATTTCCCAATGATCGTCACTAAGAACATTCTATGACGCGGAATCTGTGACGATCCGCGTGACGCAAGAAAATCGTCACTATTATGCTTTTATGACAAAAATCCATGATTTTGTGACAAATACGTATCATCACCGATGCTCAAATTTCTTGTACTGCTCCAGTTTTTCCAGCTCTGCTCCGCCAACTCCACCATGGAGCAGCTCCACTGTGGAGTTCCTGGAGCAAGTGGTCCTGTTTGGCACGCAGTTAGCTCCAGCTCCAGGAATGTGAGGTTTCCCTGAGAAAGGTCCAATGTGCCCCTGAATGAGGTTTGGTGTATGTTTTGATGTCTGCAGAGCATATGTAACTGAATTTTTTTTTGTTGCCAATTGAAATATGATGTAAAATATTATAATCGCAATTAATTTATTCGAGAAAACCAAAAAACAAATATTTTGGTCAAATAATTCCATCCTTTTGTCCCATAAATTGCAACGTGCATGATAGATAATTAACAAAGTCCATCATTCGAATACAAATAATTGTCCATAGATAACTAGAAAGTAGTTTAAACCAAAATGACTACGAATGCAAGTGTTCCGATACATAATTCTAGCTCCAAGCTAGAGAAATAGCGGTTGCCAACTCATCACGGAATGCATCCATAGTAGGAGCATTGGGTTCCATAGTAGACCCATTTGATGGAGCTACATATTTGTTATACCTTTCGGGTATTGTCGGGACAAAGTTTGGATCACAATCGAAGCGAGCAAAGTCCAAGTCTTCACCTCCACGCTCACGAATGAAGTTGTGAAGAACCATAGTAGCCACAACAATTATCTTTTGCTTGAACATAGGGTAGGATGGCATCTTGTAGAGAATTTGCCACTTCATTTTAAGCACTCCAAACGATCTCTCAATAACATTGCAGATAGAAGAGTGAATGCGATTGAACCTTTCCTTAGGAGTCTTCGGTTCCATACCTCTATGCCACTCTGGCATATGATACCTCTCACTCTTATAAGGGCAAAGGTATCCAGGACGATTAGGATATCCCGCATCAACAACGTAGTATTTGCCTATAAATGTGAAAAATGACATAAGTTAGAATTTGTCAACAATTAAACAAACAATAAACTACATGACCATATGTAGATAAGCATGTTACCTTGTGGGGGATGTGGAAAGAATTTTTCATCCAATCTTATCGCATTGTACAACACACTAGTGTCATGCATAGCTCCCGGTTGCCCAGTCGACACATATGTGAACCTCATGTCAAAGTCACAAATTGCTAGAACATTTTCAGTAGGTATCCCTGACTTCCCAATATATCTCACTTGATCGTCGGGTGACAAAGAAACTCTAATATGCGTGCCATCAAGAGCACCAATACAATCTTTGAAGTGTGGATATGCTCTACGGTCATCTCTTATCCTCCTATGAACAGTTGGAAAGTTGGGGTTCTTTGGTCTAATAAAATCTTTAGCCATGGCCATCAAAGAATTTAGGACCTCATCAAATTTTCTATGAATGATTTCACCCGAGTGCTTGAATCGGTTTTGTCCCTTTCTATTGGATTCATTTCCAGCACAGATGAACAAGAAAATTCCCAACATCTCATAAGTGTTTATATGCAGCGATGATTTTAGACCGTACCTTCCCACCAACAAATCATGAAGGTCGTAGAACATTTCCGTGCTCATTCGAAGCTGCGAATGGCACTCACCCAGTGTCATCAAAGTCTCTTGCAACCACCCCATACCACTGAGGTTTGATGTCCTCGGTGGATTTTTGTCAAGGTATAACTCAACATACATTTCAGCAACTTTAGCACCAGACATAATAAGATTCCAATATTACATGCTCTCATTGTCGGAGTCATCACTATCACTATCATTATCAGTTCCAAACATCTGCATAGAGCCAAAGGACATACATAGACCCAAATAAATAGAGATAAAGGACATACATAGAGCCAAATAAATAAAGACAACAAATAGTGCAACATTTAAACATACATAGAGCCAAATAATTGAGTTTCAATGGCATACATAGAGCAAAACAAATAGTTTCAAAGGCATACATAGAGGCAAATAATAAAAAGTTTAAATGGCACACATAGAGCCACACAACTAGCCCAAAGACAATTATTCCTAGTTTCCATACTTGTCATTGTGCCTCTTCCTAAGCCAATTGAATCTAATCTCTCTAGTAGGAAACGTCATGAACATTTCCCTAAAATCCTTCTTCACAAACAACTGAGTGGCAATGTCACGCTCATCTGAACCATAGTCCGCACCACAATCCAAAACGAGATCCATCACTTCCTTGACTGTCACCCCCTCTTGCCTCTTTGATGTAAAAGATGTGGCAGATTCAGACATCTTTGTGATTGCTTCTTGAATAACAAGTGCAGTGCTTGACTTCTTTTTCTTGTCTACTGCAACACAAGGTCTTTTATTTCCATGCACAATGGAAAGATTCACCTCCTGGACCTCCTCCTCTCTAGCGTCTACGTCATCATCTCCACCTCCATTTTCATTGTCTACGTCAAAAGGTTGGTCTTGAGAATTAGGAATAATGGGATTATCACTCATAGGATTCCAATGATCTGCTTCCTCATTTGTAATGTTTCTAAACATATCCCTAAGCAAATCTTCATTTTGGATAGCCTTTTTCCTAAACTTGCCACTACCGGGAATTTCCTGTCAAAATAAGAACCACAAACATCAGTGCATCGAGTAATGGTAGAAATTATCAAATTTAGAGACATATACACTCACAACTCTTATCTTCTTCCACCACTCATTCTCCATGCTAATGACCCCCTTCGTATTGTTCCAACTTGTACCAGTTTGCCTCCTCTTCAATTTTTGCCAAGCAGTCCAATCAACCTTTAACTTGTCCAACTTGTTTTTTATTTGTGTCTTCGATAACATGATTCCGGTCATCTGGTAAAACCTATTCACACCTCGGTATAACCTACAGAGTTCAAATGGGTGTTTGGGCGATTGCCTTTCCTAACTTGTTCGGCCATTAACTCACAAGCAAGTGTGACATGCGCATCGGTCCAATCCATTTGATCACCCTGACCATGATATTACACAACAAATAATGTGGTTTTCATCAGTAATTTCAGTGGATGAAATCCCTTAATACCATTGAATCTACACAAACTTCAATGGTAGTGCAAATTTTTGCATACAATCAGATCAAATTACCAGATCAAATTTTTGCATACAACCATGAGCATACAACCATGAGCATGAGCAAATTTTTGCATACAACCAGATCAAATTTTTGCATACAACCATTAGCATACAACCTTGAGCATGAGCATACAACCAAAGTCCATCCAGACAAAAGAATAGGCCTCTGTTAAACTTTCTTTATTGCATTAATAGGGAAAGCTACTCATTTATCTACATAAACAGTAGTTACAAAAGTCCATCCAGACAAAAGAATATGCTAATTGGCAAAAATTATCACAGGGACGTGGCTGTGATCAGTAAAGACCGACATAAATTTGAAGTATCACCCAGGGAAATTTCTAATGTTGAGAATGAAGGATGATGCTAGAAAATTATACCCAAGAGTGATGTACATATTCCATTAAGATATGATATGTCAAATCACCTCAACTTCAGAGGAATAACCTTATTAGCACAGGTATAACTACTAACACTGCTGCAGTATACTATTGTATCATCTAATTCTTCCTTGACAAGATTTTACTTATTGGGATGATTGGGTGAGGCTGAAGGAGGTACACAGAGATCGGCAATTTATCCACCCAGAAGTCTGCAGAACATACAATTTTGGCGAACATGTATGTTGGCTATTCTACATCAATGCAAAACAATGATCAGTATTTCAGTACCACATTTCTTTACCAATTACTATAACTAAGCATTTAAAATTCACAATTTTTCCATCACCCAATAATCTTTCCAGAGCATCCAACCATGAGCATACAACCATGAGCATGAGAAAATTTTTGCATACAACCAGATCAAATTACCAGATCAAATTTTTGCATACAACCATTACCATACAACCATGAGCATGAGCAAATTTTTTTGCATTGCATACAACCATGACCATGAGCAAATTTGCATGCAAGCATACTAGATCCTCCTTTTTCTTCTTCGCCGGCGGTGCACGCTTCCTACCTGCGGCTGTGGCTTGCGACTCTGGCACCTCCTCACCTGCAGCCAGCTGTGGCGACTCTGAGAGGCTGTGGCCGGCCGTGGCCTGGGCAGCTGCAGGCTGGCCAGCAGCGGCCACAGGTTGGCCTGCGGGGCCTGGCCGCTGGCCGCTCTCTCCAGGCCACTGGCCGCCCGCCATCTCAGCCATCACCTCGCTGGAGAAGAGGGGCGGCGTGCGGGTCTGGAGCAGAGAAGAGGCGGCGCGGGTGGGGGGCGGAGAGGAGGGCGGCGCGGGTGGGGGGCGGAGAGGAAGAGGGCGATGCGGGTGGGGGCGGAGAGGAGGGCGGCGCGGGTGGGGGCGGAGAGGAGGAGGGGGCGCGGGTGGGGGTGCGGAGAGGAAGAGGGCGGCGCGGGTGGGGGCGGAGAGGAGGAGGGGGGCGCGGGTGGGGGTGCGGAGAGGAAGAGGGCGGCGCGGGTGGGGGCGGAGAGGAAGACGGCGGCGCGGGTGGGGAGGCAGAGAGGAGGGCGGCGCGGGTCGGGGGGGCGGAGAGGAAGAGGGCCGGCGCGGGGCGGAGAGGAAGAGGGCGGTGCGGGTGGGGGAGGCGGAGAGGAGGGCGGTGCGGGTGGGGGCGGAGAGGAAGAGGGCAGCGCGGGTGGGGGGCGGAGAGGAAGATGGCCGGCGCGGCGTGATGTTCGGGGGGAGAAGAGAAGTCGGAGAAAACTCGGTAAGAAATCCAATCGGTACTCACCCGGAGAGGATTTGTGTAATGGCAGTGGTGGGTAATTTTCCCCCAACTCCATGAGGAGATACAAAACTTCAGTTTCTGGAGTACCCCTTGAGGAGCTCCAGAAAAAACGTGGAGTAGGCCTTCAACTCCAACTTTTTCTTGGAGCAGAGTTCTTGGAGTTGGACCCATTTGGCTAGACAAGTTTGGAGCAGAGTTGAAAAAGCTGAAGCGGAGCAGTCCCAAACAGGCCCTAAGAGTAAGAAGTCTAAACAACTAGACAAGAGAAGCACTCTAATCTATGCTAGAAGGACTATCCCAATGCACCTGCGTGCAATGCAACAGAAAGGAATAAGAGCATAATAAACATGATAAAACATGAAGCACAAAACTCCCCCTCACAACAGTCCATAAGGACACACCACCCCAAGCTCTCCCCACAAGGCTGAAAACTTAGAGCTATCCTGTAACATCCTGAAAATTCAGATTTGAAGAGCGTGAAGTTTTTGAATTATTTTTGCAAAATGTTTATTTGAATTTAGAGTTTATGATATTTTTCTGAAAATTTGGTTGAAGTTCCAAAGAGTTAAAAGGTTCAAGATGGAAACAAACATGTTTAATAATAGAAAATCAAGATTTAAAATGCGAATCTGAAAAGATGATCCATAAAAAGGGAAGGAAGAAAAATTTGGTTTAAACATAAGACCCCACTTCTGAAAAATAATGGCAAGAATAATAAGGAAGCAAATAATTAAATGCCAACTTATATGAATAAATATATGTATATATATATATATATATATATAAATATGTACATAATAAAATGTGGTACCTACAATTTAATGTCAAAAACTAGTACAAGGAAAGGAACAAAACAAAAATATTACACACACAAATGCTTAAGCCAAAAACAAAAGAAAAGGAAAAAATAGATAGGGGAGCCAGGCCGGCCATCAGCCCAGTCCAACTCCCATTTCTCCCGTCCTTACCCCTCCGGCCAGTCGACCTAACCCCATTTCTGCTTCCCGCCTCGACCAGCCCAGTCCGCTCCACTCACCCCCGCCACTGATGTGCGGGCCCTGCCTCCACCTGCGTTTCCCCTCACTGGCCAGCGGGCCCGAACCGCCAGCGCCCCTCTCCTTCCTCCTTCCTCTTCCCCGCGCGCCCGGACCCCCCTCCTCCTCCGCGTTGCTCCGGTCAAAAAGCCGCGCGACCTGCTTAAAAGCCGTGAGACACGGCCGCGGAGTTCAAGCTGTGCAGCGGCGCAAAAGCGACGCGAGCAAGCCGCCCTGAATCCCGCTACCATATCTCCGCCGCCTGACATCGCCAGCGTGCCACACAGCCTCGCCCGTGGCCAGCTGCGCCCGCTCGGCTATAAAGCCATTGCAACCCTCCTCCCATTAATCGATCCCATCGAAGACCAGGGGCTTGGTCGAGTACTTGTCCGTCACCATGGCTCTAGAGACCGATTAAGATCTATTGAGAAAGGCAAACCGGCTCTGATACCAATTGTTGGATCGATGTCGGCGACAGAGGGGGGTGAATGTCCCTCTCTTAAAACTTACCCCCTAACATACTCTACTAAAAGAATCCCCTCCAATAGCTATGAAAAGCTATGAAGAAGTCAATTTAGATTCTCTCCAACCTTGAGCGCACAGAAGAAATAAACACGGCAAGAAGGAAATAAAAAAAGGCCAAAATTTGACCAAAAGACAGTGGACACCACAAGAAACCATAAGAAAGAAAGAAGAACAGAACCCCAGAGAGAAACCAAGAGATAGCACAAAACGCAGAGGGGCCGGTCTGATTGAATGCACTGGGTGGTCAGACCGCCGTTCCCAGGCCGGTCTGACCGGTCAATTACCGTCGGTCAGATCGCCGGCCATATACCGGTCTGACCGCCCTAACAAATCCGATCTGACCGGCCTACGAAGTTCAGACAGGGGCAGAGAATAGAAGCGCTTGACAGCCACTCTGAAAATACTAAAACCTGTAGATTTTGAAAAAAAAATGGAGCAGACCTTCTTTTCTCCTCTGGAGAAAGGACCAAGAGCATAAACCAAATACTCACAAGACCTTAGAAATCGAAAATATTTACCAATTGGACATGAAGAGGGGATTTAGGCCATCATCTGATAAATACAGAGAGAAGCACCAAAATTTCAATTCCCCTTCAAACTTTGATCCTTTGCTCATGAAATTTCGAGATTGTTTGAGCAATAGCCTTAGGACTTCAAACCTCACTCCAGGGCACAATCAATTGAAGGGAAAAAGAAAATCACACCAAACCCTAGAAATGGTAAGCAGTGAAGAACATGAACGCTGGAGAAGGATTCTGAAATCAAACACTTAGCTCTAGGATTTTGGCTGACCAAAAGGTCTAGAAATGCAATTCCATCACAGAGCAACCCATTTTGGCCCTTCTTAGCAAGAATCAACTCAAGATCAAAAAAATCATAAATCAATCAGAGAGAACATCGAAGGCAAAAATAACAGAGAGTCAAGAACTCAATCAAACTCAAACAAAGCCATCTCAGATTGATATTGAGGATGAGAGATACATGATTACAAGGAGTATCAATTCATATCATCCCTACAATCTCATACATGCTTGGAATGATCAAGAACTCATGTCTCTGTCCCTCAAGAACTCACATACACGAGGGGGACAACTCTCTGTGCTCTCCAACAGCTCTCACCAACTAAAGCATAAAGAGAATACACAAAGCAAAAGCCCTAACCACTCACTCAAACCCTAAAATCCATACAGCCACAAGGAGACATCCCCTCCTTATATAGGCTTTGGCTAACGGGTCTCCAACTCGTTATGCCCGCTAAAACCCGAACAGAACCGCGTCCACTTGTGCAGCTTTGCGTTTTTACCGAAACGCCCCTCCTGCAACTTCCGGGAAACTTCCGCGTTCCTTGTCATCCAAGCCTCGCAACCACCTCGAGTCTCCGCCGTCTTCGACACATCCGACCGTTCTGACCTCGACACCGCCCGTGCCTAGTCCGGTCACCTCGTGCCTCGCCACGACTCCGCCTCGACGTCCTGCAGCCATCACAGACAAGAAACACATCAAATAGCACCGCTCAACACATATAAGCATAAATAGCATCAATGAAACAAACTTACGCATGAAAGAGCCCAACCTGTCGAATCAAGAGAATAAGCATCCTAAGCTCATACGACCAAGTTTGACCAAGTCCGACCGAACCAATTGCACCGCGCAACGTCATAGACCGAACCACACAAACCAAACTCGACTTTCCTAAACCTTTGTCAATTACTCATCACACACATGGGGTCACAACCACATGGTCTCTCACAGGCTCGTATATGTCGTAGACCCGCCTGCCACACACGTCGTCCCTCCGACAGACACGTACTCCGCGCACCTCGCGCGTGACACTCACATCGCGGTACGTTACATGTAATTTCAAAGATTCCCAAATGGCAATATCGTTTCGATGATGGACCCTTTTATGTCTTTTTGTCCAGGCTGACGTCGGTTCTGCGTTGTGGACCGATTCCGCCGCAGTACTACAGAGGGTCACTACAGGTGCGGAGTTGACCCACGAGGAGACCATCAATTTTGCGCGTCAGATGGAGGCCGGGTGTAGACGTATCGTTAGCCTGCTGTCCTGCACGAGGCTACCGGTGGTCTCCACACCCACGCCCAGTGCTCCGACGGGTCGTTCACCAGTGCCACCCCAACCAGCGTGGCACTACTCCGGAGGTAGTACGTGGACACGTCCTACACCACCTCACCCGGAGCAGCCAGGGGGTTCTGCCTGGGCACGGCCTCCTACACCACCTCAGCAGCTCTTCACGCCTCCTCCACACATCCCCGGCTTCCACACGCAGGGGGTGTACTCTGAGCTGTACGCCCCTCCTACCTCGATGGCGCCAACTGTGGGTACGCATCGTCAGATCTCGTTTTTATCCTAAGGCGACATACAACAAACTAACGATATTACTATTGCAGGTCCTTACCAGCAGCACGCACATGGCGTCTCCCCGGGCCCCGACGATGTAGACCAGTTTTTTCCGGGCCAGTCCGACGCAGCACCGGAGGTTCTCTCCGGCAGTGCCCTCCCCGATGCACCGGAGGGCACACAGCCAGAGGTACAGCTGACTCCACCAGCGTAGGGGCGGGTGCGGCACCCTCGGGATCGTTTTACTTTCTCAGAGCGTCGTCACCCGTTGCACCGGAGGACGGCCAAGCGGGGCCGTACGGGAGGACGCGGGCGTGGTGACGGGGCACCTCAGGGTGGCGAGTGAGGGGTGCTGCCGATGCTATATGTTACGAATGTAATGAAAAAATACGCGGCATGTTACTCACAACTATATTATGAAGTTTATTTAAATTCAAACAAGCCTATTATCTCTTCTTTTCGCATTCAATCATTCATATATCAAGTCATCTAACAAATATTAACATACCGGTTCTCCGCACATGAATTCTCAGCGTATGTCACTTAACAATGTATGTACCGATCGTTCTACGATCAATCTTTCGTAAAAAAAAGTTTCTAAAATTTTTTACGCACCTACAACATACAATGAACATAAACTTTTATTACAACTCTACCATATTTTTTACCAATTTAAAACTACAAAATTCACAAAATTTAAAACAATCACGGGGGTCATGTAGTCACCTAAGGAGGGCGACTGCTTGAAAGTCGCCCAACGGGAGGGCGACTTTCATGCAGTCGCTCCAGGGTGCAACGACAGGTATTGTGTCGGCCTCTGGTTGGGCGAAAGGCTCCAGTCGCCCAACCATGGGGCGACTGGAGCCTATTTTTGTAAAAAAAATTCCGGCAGGTATATTTCTGTAATTTCGAATAAAAAATGGATTATCCGTACAAAAAAATTCTATAATAGCATGGCTCATAGATTTTTAGTAGTTAAATCAGAAACTCCTGAGATTATTGATAACACTATAATAGAGTCTACAGATGCTTAATTTTTTGAGGATATTTTTCTATGAGAATTGCAAATAGTACTTCACAAACTGAGAATGTTCAAACTAAAAATATTGAAAGTGAGAATAATCAAACTTCTGAACTTCCCTCCATTTCTGAACCAATATGTGATATCCCTAAGGAATATAACAATATAGTCGTAGAGGCTCCTCGTAGGAGCAAGAGACAAAGGGTCAAGAAAACCTTCGGTGATGACTTTATTGTATACCTCATAGATAATATGCCAAAGACTCTTCCAGAAACTTATGCATCTTCTGATGCTAAGTATTACAAAGAGGTAGTGTGTAGCGAGATGGTCTCTATCATGGCTAATAGGACTTAGGAGATCACTGATTGTCCTATTGGATGCAAACCTATAGGATATAAGTGGGTCTTTAAAAAGAAACTAAGGTCTGATGGTACTATTGAGAAGTACAAGATAAGACTTGTAACTAAGGGTTGCACCCAGAAAGAGGGAGAAGATTTTGTTTAATACATATTCTCCTGTTGCTAGACTAACCACCAACAGAGTGCTCCTTGTGTTAGTATGTTCCTATGGTCTACATGTCTATCAAATGGACGTGAAGACAGCTTTTCTTAATGAAGAGTTAGAGAAATAAATCTATATGGATCAACCAGATGGCTTCGTCATTTCTAGACATGAAAATAAGGTATGAAAATTATTGAAATCATTGTATGGCCTAAAGTAATCACCTAAGCAATGGCATGAGAAGTTTGACATAACTTTGACATCCGTCGACTTTGCTCTAAATGAAGCTGATAAATATGTATATTACCATTATGGTGGGGGATCAAGGAGTGATCTTATGTTTGTATGTGGATGACATACTTATATTTGAAACAAACACTATTGTAATTGACAAAGTCAAATCTTTCTTATCCCGATCATTTAATAGGAAAGACTTAGAAGAGGCAGATGTCATTCTAAATATTAAATTAATCAAGAATAAGGAGGGGGTCTCTTTGAACAAATCCCATTATGGTGAGAAAATCTTAAACTGCTTTGTTTATGAGAGTTGTAAAATTTCTCCAACATCCTATGATGTGAGCATTAAGCATCGAAAGAACCAAGGCCTAGGAAAAGATCAATTAAGATATTCATAAATTATTGAGTCACTCATGTATTTAGCTAGTGCCATAAGACCTGACAATTCATTTCTTATGAGCAAATTAAGTCGGTTGATATCAAACGCCGGGATGATCACTAGGAAGCACTCGAAAGAGTGTTGCACTACTTGAAAGGCACAACATCTTTAGGAATTTACTATAATATATACCATTTTATATTATATGGATACAGTGACTCCAATTGAATCTCTGATGCAGATGATAACAAATCTATAAATGGCTATATGTTTACTTTAGCTGGTGTTGCAATTTCATGGAGATCTTGCAAACAGACTATTTTGACGAGAACAACTATGAAGTAGAACTTATAGCAGATGACACAGCCACTATTGAGGTTGAATGGCCAAGGGAGTTTCTGTTGGACTTGCCATTGTTTGAGAAACTATGGGATCGAATACTATAATTAGAGGGGTGTGAATGATTGTCGTTGCTTTTCTGAATCTCCTGGTGGTTGATCAAGGTTTTGACCACTCGGTGCTCAACTACCTAATCGAATTCATCAACACCAGAAGCTGAACCTCTCGAGTACCTTTGTACATCGTCGTAAGATCCAATCCACCTACAATCACTAGCACTCTTCAAGAAAATCATGAACCAGATTAATTCAAGATCATCTTTATTACTGGATATTTGTGGATTTACAAATTGCTCTCACAAGCACCCCTAAAAGCCCAAACCAGAAACTAAAGCCTCTTCTCAAGTCTCTTCGCCAAAAACCTTCCCAAGCATTGTGTTAACCCCTTAGCCTCTCCCCCCTTTTATAAGCTAATGCCCCAAATATGTCCTCATCAAGTACGAATACAAAAATCCTATCTCTTCTGAAACTCAAGGGGTCTGAAACCCTTCTAAACATGGGATTTCCAATAACTCTAATGCAAACTCTATCCGTTCCGAAAATCAAGGGACCCGAAACCCTTTCAAACATAGGTTTTTCAATATCTTTAAATCTTCCAAGTTATAGACTCCTTCCATAACTTCTACAATCTCATCATCTGACAAAGCCTCTAGGACCGCACCTCCTATAGCTTCTCCATGCACCATCCTCATGTGTTAAAGCTTCTAGGACCGCACCTCCCTTAGCTTCTCCACCTATCATCACATTTGATCTTCATGTGCTCCAACGTGAGCCCACCACCTCGTGACATCCTCGACCGCATGGATCTCAAATTTTCCCATCCTAGTCCCGGTCCTTCTCATTACCAACCCTGATCATCTCGACGCTCAACCTACACATGCAAAGACCAAAGAACGTTTTCCTTAGCACAAGTTCTTCCCAACTTGACTGACACATGCAAACCACAATTTGAACTATCTATCAACACTAACCATGTCAACCATGACCATAATTTCCACGCTCTCCAGAAAATCAACTTCCGACCACTTAGTATGACAGATATGACCGCCAAGCACAATCTGGTCAGATTGCTGGCTCAATGAGTACTCGAAAATCACAATACTCAGGAATTATCACCATTCAGAACACTCGCAAATCACAAGCATCATAGCGCTCCCAGTCTACGACTACCGACCATCAACTAGTCACTATACCATCGACTACCGAGTACCAACTTGGTATTATAGCACAGACTACCATCAACAAGTATTATAGCACCGACCACCAAGTACTGAGTATCGACCGGGTAATGTAGCAACGACCACCGACTGGTTACTATCACTTCCGACCGGTCCACTGAAACTCACAACCCCAACCATCCTAGTCAAAGCCTGCCGACTACCAACCATAGTCCATTGTATCTTGCGACCAGTTCGCTATGTCATATGACTAGTTCATTGTTTAGTATGACTAGTTCCCCTAGCATACGACCGATTCATTGTCATTGCCAACCTACCGTGGTCATATGCCGTGGTTGACTTTCCATGATTGACGTGTGCCGACCAGACTTGCTATTCTTAAAACTCCAGCAACAAGAGCGCATTGAGTACAACTTTCACCAACGCAAATTCCAATAAAGCCCAATGCCAATTATTCATCATCACTAAATACACAACCACCACATGCTCTAACAACCTTCCCCTTGATGAATATATTGACAACACATCAAAAACTCTTTAATGAGAAACATTGCGAAAAGATAAATTCAAAGCTACAGACCATAGCAGAAAGAGCACTAGTGTTTAATTTTTGAATGTTGTAAGATAACATCTCCCTTTTCCACATGGTCTCTAAGAAAATGATAACGAATATCAATGTGTTTGATTTTTGAATGTTGCACAAGGTTTTTAGCAATATTAATAGCACTAGTGTTGTCACAGAAAAATGGAACACTATCCAATTCTAAGCCAAAATCCTTAAGTGTAGCTATCATCTAAAGCAATTGTGAGCAACACGAAGCAGTAGCTATATATTCAACCTCAGCAATGGAAAGTGTAACAGACAACTATTTCTTAGAAGCCCATGAAATAATAGATATGCCTAAAAAGTGACATGTGCTAGAGGTACTCTTTCTATTAATTCTACAACTCTTAAAATCCGCATCTGAATAAGTTCTAAGGGTAAGACATGATGGAAAAGAGTACCATGAGCTAAATTATAAAGTTACTGAAGATACCTAAAATTTTGCTTTACCACCTGATAATGTGAAGCACGTAGGCAAGCCTAAAAGAAAGCACACAAATACACAACAATATGTATGTCTGCTCAAAGTCATCTTCGCTACTCTCTTCCCACGAGCTAAGATCTGCGCATTGTTCTTGTTTTTAAATCTGGTGGTCGTGTGTCTCTTCTGTTCCTTCTAGTTGATCACAACCACAACTAATATCCTCAATGGCCTTAAGCAATGTGGTCGTGCTCTTTTGGCACTTCTAGTCTTTGTCGACCACATTTGGTTTTGATTGCTCAATGGTCGTAGATCTCTCGGTCTCATTCTGAGTTGTTACGACCACATACTAGTTTTCGACTACACGTATTTTCTATCTGTACTTTGGTCATCGACTACAGCGGTGTCGACCATACATTGGTCTTCAACCACATAGCTTGCGATCACGTCGGTCTTCGACAATGCTGATTTCCGACCACTCATTGGTCCTGAACTACGCTGGTCTTTCAACCACACATTGGATATCGACAACGTTGGTATCGACCACGTTGGAGTTTGACCACGTTGGTTACGACCATGCTAGTTTCGACCACGGTGTTTACGAGCACGTTGGTTTCGACAACGGTGGTTACGACCACGTTGGTTACGACCATGGTGGTTACGACCACGTTGGTTTCGACCACGTTAGCTACGACCACGTTGGTTACGACCACATTGGTTTCGACCACGTTAGTTTTGACCACGTTATCTGTTTCGACTACGTTGTTTGTTTCGACTGCGTTGTCTGTTTCGACCACGTTGTCTGCCTTCGACCATGTTGTCTGAATTTCGACTACGTTGCTTTTTTCTGCTGACTGATTACATTCAGTTTGGCTGTCTTGTGCTTTTCGACCAGTAGTCATTATCGACCATGTTCTGCTTCCATTGAGTGGTTGTATCGCGACCACATTGTGTTCTGATGTGGTCGTACGGTGATATGTATTTCTCTGTTTTCAAGTAGACCTCATATCCTAGTCTTCATAGCTTTGTAGCTATTGGAATAAAAGGAATATGTGAATATTTAGAGGAAAAATTTCTAAGCACCATTCACCCCCTCTGTTGCCTATCCTGTCCTACATGTATGTATGTATGTATGTATGTATGTATGTATGTATGTATGTATGTATGTATGTATGTATGTATGTATGTATGTATGTATGTATGTATGTATGTATGTATGTATGTATGTATGTATGTATGTATGTATGTATGTATGTATGTATGTATGTATGTATGTATGTATGTATGTATGCTGATTTGGTTGGTTACAAAATGCTGCATTGTGTAGGACTCCCTTGGATTCCAAGATAGGCACCTCTTCTCACCTGCCTTCTCTCCTCTCCACCACGCTTAAGCGATGCCCCTCCTCCATAGCCTCCCCTCCTCTCTCTCTCTCTCTCTCTCTCTCTCTCTCTCTCTCTCTCTCCTTCCTCGGCCTACAAGTAGCCAGATTTGGAAGCAGCGCTCCTCCCCCTCCCTAACAGCAACGCAGTTTCCTTGGCTCGATCCAACGGCGGCGACACAAGCTTCACTAAGGTCTATCTAGCGATGGCACCGAGGACCCCTTCGGATCTAAAGGCGGGGTCACCACTTCCTAGTGGCTAGGATCCAAAGACAACGGACAAAGCGCCGCCGGCTAGAGGGCGACCACATCTACCATACACCATTGCTTTTGTGCCATCTGACATGTGGGATATCATCTTTTTTTTATTGATTAGAACCTGACCTCAATGCACAATGTTTGGGGTCGGCCCCAAGAGGCCAAGGTACCCCCTCTTGCGATGACATAAGTGAGTTTATGTAACTAGCCAATTAGAGTAGGATATATGGTAAGAAAACATTGTAACACTACTATGGCGCATATTAAAAACTTTTCCTGGAATTTAAAAATAATTTTTCCGTACGAGCTACAATACCACTGCAGTGCTTATGTACCACATATCACCGTCTAATTGGCTCATGATATAACTCAAGTTGTGCCACCCTGACACAGTAAAATTTTTCTTGCGGACGCCCTATTGGGTCCAAATGCGAACCCACAAAACTTTTGGCTCAGTCCGTACCAGAATTAGTTGGCCCGTCGAACGACGTGCCCGGCCACACATCGGTCGTGTTTGTAACCAAGCGCGGAGCTACAGCGGAGAGCATGGGGCACAGTTACACCTCAAAAAAAAGGCAAACTACTATGTATTTGGTGGGTATACTAAGTATATTTGAACCCTCAAACTTGTTTACTTCTCAGGTGGGTGATAATCCTTTTCGTAGCCACTACATGAGTTGAGGGAGTCTTTTCGGCAATAAATTTGTGAAGAACAAGATAAGAAATAACATGTATGCACTTTGATTTTTTTATGTTGAAATGTGTAACTTCGCACCCCATTGCAGCCAGTATTTGTAACGTAGACATTTCATAGGAACGAGCTCAATTCTAGCAGGAATCGAAAAAAATCCCATGTCGCCACGTTTCGACACAGGAAAATTTCCTACGTAGATCGAGTCTCTACGAAATTACTGCAGTTCAGCATGTGCCAGCTACTATTTGTTTGACACTCGAGTCATTCCGTTCCACATCTTCAGCGGCAAGGGCGAGTTTGGTCCCAGCCTCCGGGACGCTATATCACACTCACTGTGCTAGTCTCCTTTTCTAAAATATATCCTTTTCACACTCGGATCAGTAAAGACAGCAGATGATTATTACTTTGTTAATTATAATTAACAGCCACTGAACAGATATGACAAGCTGGAATAATCTGCTTTGGTCAAGGCGTGCCAGGCCCAGGAATAGTGAACACTGCCACGCGAAAGGGCCTTCAGCCGACTGCTGATTAAGGCTGAGCAAAAAGCTATCATTAAAACCCACAAAACAGCAGCGACTAAGCAAATCCATACTGTGTTACAACCGGTGCATAGCAGCATAGGCCCTGAGCAGAATGGCAAATGTAACACGAATAAGCCTTCTCCCGACTAATTAAATTTAAAAAAAAGTATTTCTAGCGTTAGACGGGCATACAATGATACAATCTAGATGGAGCTAAAATAAAAATGTTCTTTGCAGAAAATACATGTTGCAGCTTCTACACTAGCCTTTTCACATAACAGCTCCACAACTTTTGCAGCACAGTACCAAACAGCAGTCATAACCGCCCGTTATTTCGAATGAGCGGCATCAAATGAACAGCGGCAGTAGCACCTGCCAGCTGCCGAGCACACAGTACATCATGTTCCTGGAGAAGGGAAGAAGAAATGAGATCTCATCATTATAACCTGAAGTGAACAAGCGACACCAGAACAGGTACATACCGCAACACACCCCCACAGTGGGGGCAAAAATTAGCCAAGGGCCCCTTATTCCCTCTTTCCTTTGCCCTGCGCAGCGAGCTTGCCTGCCACCTCCTCTTCTGATAAAGGTAGATAGTAAATCCTTGGAGAGGAGTGTGTCTTCCTGAAGAGATCATTAAGTGTCACAACAGGAGGTTCTGGCTTCTTTGGGGTGGGTGGAAGCCTGTCCCTTGCTGAACCAGGATCAGACGTAGGAGGCTTAGTAAGGGGCGGTGGAGGTAGCAATTGCTCCCTTGGGGTAGCAGCTTGGCGAGGCACATTTTGATTAGCCTGAGCTTGCTGAAAGGGAGGTTCCCTTGATGCAGTCGCTGGGCTAATAGGAGCTGCCGCTGGGGGAGGTGGTTCAATCTTAAGCTTCACTTCCTGAGGATCAACAAATTCAGCAACCAAATGATTGCCATTGTTTGGGGGCCACTGCAGGTTGTAGACAGCATTCCGAGTAGCCACAGCTTCCTCCACCGAGGAGTACTGCAAATAAGAGGTGGGGCATGGAAGCAAAGTCAATGTAATGATATCGCCAGATGACATACTAACAGTAAAACGAGTAACATCACAAGAGATGCATTCAACTAAGAATTCCCTACAAGAATCACTGCAATCTCAAGCTCACATCCATTGTTGCCATTGTGCATGTATTTTGAAAACCACAACCACTCTTATACTTGCTAATTTTATAAGGGTAGAATGGAGCGAAATTAGTCCACAAAAGATATTTATGGCAACAGACCAACAGTTAAATGCTTTGGTCACTATGATAAGGATGGTCAATTACTAATTAACACCCACCAGCTTAAGAATGCAGTATGTCAAAATGATTCATTATGTGCATGAACCCATTTTGGCAATACTACATAATAAAGGCCTACAGGTTGTGTTGAAATACATAGATTTCCAAAAAGAATACTCCCTCTATTCAAAATTATAGGGCGTATTTTTTGAAAAGTCTTGTTCACAAATGTAGGCATATTTCATATTAAAATGCAAAATAAGTGTGTTGTTCCCATTATAATAAATATCCAACTATACTTTTTATTCTCTGCATGCATGAATTGAATATGGTACTTAAAGTTAATACTTAGGGTTAGGGGTAGTCTAGTCATTTTCAATATCTCTTTGGTCTATACAAGGTTATTAAGGCGGTAAGGCGACCCACCCCCCTCACACAAGCAGTAAGGCGTGAAGCGAGGCGACGCCTTACACACATCGTAAGGCGAAGAAAATAGAGTTCTAAAGGAGTAAATCGGAAGAAATCCAAAGAGGGGGACCTAAAAGGACCTAATTGCAATTTTGTAGAACTCTAGAGAGTAAATTGCAAAAATATCAAACATACCCATCCCTTTCAACCCTAGCATCGCACACAGCACACTCACTCGTCGGCCGTCGCTACATCAGAGCAGACAGCAGAGCGACGAGCTCCCTCTCATCTCTCGCTCACTCATCTCTCTCGCGTAGCTCTCTGCCGCCTCGCTCGCTCCCTCTCCTCGGCGAATCCGCCTCCCCCTCGGTCCCTCCCTTCTCCCGCCTCCCCTCGGTCGCTCCGTGCCTCCGCCTCCTCCCCTCTATGGCTCTGCTCCCTCTTCCTGCCGCCACTCTCCACGGCCCCCAAGCGGCAACCGCGGAAGAGGCGGCGAAGACTCATCACCCAGCGAAGCAGGAGGCGGCGCCACGGCGGAGACCGGAGCCAGCGGAGCCGCGGAGGCAGTGGATCTGGCAGCGGCAACGGCGGATCCGGCTGCGGCGACGACAGAGGCAGTGGATCCGACAGCGGCGACGGCAGATCCGGCTGCGGCGACGGCGGATACGGCAAGGTGGGGGCGACGCCTTGCCTCCTGGGAGCGCCTTACCGCTTAGGCGACGCTTAAGCATCGCCTTGATAAGCTTGGGTCTATATGCAAAACAAAATAGGCACTACAGGGTACTTAGCAAAAAAAATTAAGTCAGAATAGTGCATGATTTTGCAAATCAAGGTGATACAATAAGCAGCAAAGGAAGTAAAGATAAGAACAATCTGAAGTCTTGAATATCAAAGAGAACATACTGTAACATAGCAGTGGGTCTTGATATGATCCATCCAGAAGCTACAAACAGATCCAGTTTTACCAAGAAGCTCTTGCACAGCTTTCAGGGTAAATGGGCGTACAAATCGGTCAATTCTCAAGGAAGTAGTTGCAGGTTTCTGATGTGGTGGCACTGCAACACCAAAGCAAACAAAGACGATTAGGCTATAAGATACTCATTGATGAAGTATATAGACTAAGGAACAAAAGGATCAGCAAAGTGCCAAGGACTCACCAATCCGCTCCTTTGGAGAATCTCCACTAGCTGTTGAGTCGGACCTGCCAAAAGAACGTTTTAAAGCAGGCTGAAAAACATCCTTAGGAGCATCAGAACCACTTTGACTTAATGTTTGTCTCTCTGGAACTGTGGCACTGTCTGCAGTCCATCGACGCTGACGTTTGATTGGCTCAGTGTTTGCAACAATTTCTTCAGCTGTGTGTTCAAGAGGGGGTTAAAACAAAATTCAGAGAGACTGTAAATTTAATTCCAGAATGACCATACGATCTTAGGGTTATTACTTCATTTGCAATTTCAAAGATTATGCAGCCAAATTTTAATAAAACGATGACCAATTGATTGTCAGCTCATTACTTCAATTGCTTAAGGCATCACTTAAAAGGAGGATGACAAAAGCATTAAACAACAAAAACAAATAGCAACACTACACAAACTCCAAGCTTGTTGTGAGCCATACCTCCAACAAACTATCTAACATTGAAGGGTTTCAGTTCATACTTCTAACAACAATACTACATAGCATATGTGCCTGTCCTAGCTAAATTAAATTGCACACAGAGTTCTAAAAGTTTTAAATAAATAGTGCTTTCAAGTAACACCAAAAAAATTTTAAGATAAAAAGAATGTGCTTACACACCCAAAAAGAAACTTCAGAAGAAAGCATGTGATTTCTTTGTGGGCAACAAAAGGTTCTGCATGTCAACCATACAGTAGCACTAATTTTCTACCAAAGAAAAACAATGTGCCTACACAAACCATTGACACTTCAAACATTCAAAGGAAACATTTTATTTCTTTGTGGCTGCAAAAGCACTACAGACCTAAGCAAACGTAGTAGAAATTATTGTGCGACATTTGCATTGCAATGATAATCTCAACTCAAAATGGGAACTTTAATCTGGGCACAGCAATGATGCACATACACAGAAAGTCAGAAACATATCTTAAAGGCGCAATAAAAAGCTCCATATACTTTTGTGATAGAAGAAACCAGAAAGGGATTGTCAGGAGATAGAAATAAACCTTCAAGTTTCCTCTTTTCAGTTGACGCTGCTGGCTTTTCTTCAGCTCTAACTTCCTTTGTATCAACAAAGGAACCCTCGACAACAGAATCAGGGAGGGTCACCTCTTTCACACGTTCTGAGCTAAGCTCAGTCTTTCCTCTGAGCTCATCAGATTTAATATTGGACTCAGCTTGCTTAATCTCCATGACATCCTCCTCCATTGATTCATCACCTGAACTCCTGTCTAAATTTAATCTCTCTGGAGAGCCACCTTCATCCACATTAGCTGTGGAATCTAAGTCTTCCAAAGATGACTGGTTCTTAACCAGATCTTTGTCGTCATCGAATGGCTGCAAATCTCCACCTAAGGAAGTAATGTCGGATGATGGTTTGGCCATATCCGGCTTAACCTCTAGTTCTAAATCAAAATTATTAGCATTCAAGTTATCCTTTATACTATTATTTTTGTTAGTTGATATATCATCGCTAGAAATTGACTCACACCTAATTTGAGACCCTAAATCTGGGCTAACCTCAGGTACCTGATTATTTGGTTTTGATATGATGGGCTTGCATTCCTCATTCATGTGCTCAGAATCTTTGCATTCTTCATCATGCACTGAAGTATTGTCACTCAAATCACTCTTAGGAACCAGCTTCTCTCTATCATTGTGTATTGGTGCAGCTGTGCCATCAGTATCCATAGGATTAGTATCTGATGTGAGGGCATCCACAGGTAGTGGTACCGTGTCCTGTTTTTGAATTTTGCTGGCTTCAGTGGCATCTGACTTGACTTCTGGAGAGATCATGTCTGACTTGACAACAGCACTGGTCACATCATTGACAACAATTGTCTCGTTGGTGCCAATCTCTGGAGCCTTATCAACAACAGGCTCAGTATTACTTCCTTCTTGCACTGTGGAATTATCTCCAGCAACTGATTCTGGCTCCTCTCCTTTAGCTGTTGGGGCCTCACTAAAGGGAGCTTCATGGGTTACCACCACATTAACCCTGGGGGGCTCTTCCACAGCTGAAACCGTGAATTCGTGAATAACTTCTGTGAGAGGAATTGTAGCTTCCTGTGTAACATGAACCACAGTTTCCTGACAAACTTCAGTAACAGAAACTGTAGTTTTCTGACTAACATTCTGATTTTCAGGTGCCTGGTTAACTGGTGCATTCACTCCCACATCTTCGTCGGTTTCATCGACTGCTTTTTCACTCTGAATAGAGTCAAAGAGTCGCCTCACAAGTTCATCTTTCAAACCTTTAACAGGGAGCTTCCTCTTGCGGAGTTCATCCTTGAGATCAGTAACTCTCCATTGATCAATAGGCCGGTTGTTTAGCACAGGGTATGATGACATGGCAACTGCCAACAGAAGAAACCAATAAAAAACCAGTGTCTATCATTGGATCTTAATGATTTACTATCATTGTCACATTGTTATTTACTGTGGAAAAATAAATGAAGTGGCCTTATTCATCAATTGAAATCTATGAAGTTAACAAGATGACTAGATTCATCAGTAGCAATCCAATGATGGATAGGCCATAGCTGAAATCTACAATGCTACAATATGCATACAGCATAACACCTGACCGTAGAGCGCTCCTAAATCCATCACCATCAAACAAATCGCGCAAGACGCTAAGAACAACATACAAGGGCATCCGAGTAGGGCTCACCTGACACCCCTCGCGCCGAGAGATCAAACGGTACAGACGGCGGACCACCCTTCACCGAGACGACAAAACCCTAGCCCTGGAAACACGCAGCCGTCAGACCAAAACCGAACCCTAGAAATCCTACCAGAGCCACAAACACGCGAAGGAGAGAGCCGATTCCACGCACCAGCCGCCGCGAATCCCCCGAGGCCACGCGCTCCTGAAAGAAACAACCAAAAAAAGCACCAGAAATTCCCAAAAATCTCGCAAAAAAGGGAACAGAGGATGGCACAGCCGGGAGGAGGAGGGAGAGGGGAGGTTAGATTGGCGGGGGAATGGGGAGTAGCGCCTCCCCCCGCGGCTGTTTCGAGTTCTAGGGTTTGGGTCGCGGCGCGGAGCGGAGAGGAGCGGGGGCGAGGAGACGAGAGGATAGTAGGATGTGCGACGGCGTGTGGTGTGGTGTGCGGTGCGGTGCGGTGCGGGACGGGGAGACTCGGAGCGGCGTGGCCGCGTGGGGATGCTGCCGCTGACAGGTAGGGCTCCCGTTGAATAATACGCCTTACCATGTTCTCTACGCCTCCGTTTGGCCCGTTCCAAACTACACAACCAAAAGTCAACTAGTTACATACCTATTGGTTGCAATAAAATTTATTAAATATATAGAGAGTTATACTTTAAAAAAGGTTGTTCTGATCAGTTGGAAATGAAAAGTAATGAGAAGTCAAAGAAAAAGAGTGGTCGAAGAAGAATTTACGTACGACAACCAACTTGTTCTTTCATAATAGTAATAGCAATGATACATTGGTTTTTTAGCATGTCTTTTTTTGTTTCCTTTTTTATTTGTGTCGTCTGTAAAGTTATAACAACAATGTTTTTTATTTTTTATTTTTTTAATTAAATATCTAAAAAGACTAACCGTTATTATATAGTACGATTCCAGCCCAAAGTCAAAAAGCATAGCGCTTTAGTACAGGACGTTAGGTTCATGTTTTGCATTTTGTAAAGTCGTGGAACAGTCTGCGCACAAAATAATGGTACATATTTTGCAGGTATAAACTCGAACTTACCACCTTACGCTAACAAGCATCTAAAACCCTAGCCACAATTGTGTAGAAGCGAAAAATAATGCTATATGCCGCACACACGGTACTACAGCCACGGCCCAAATCACCATATATACGCGACTAAATAAATTTGTATGCCTGCATTTAGAAGCCTTGAACTTGGAAGGGTTTACAAAAATCATATAAACTATCGGTTTGTAGAAGAGTGGTGCGGATTTTGTGGGCCTAAACTCATCTTCTCAACTTCAACCACAAATAAAAGTCCGAATACTAGCCGTAGTTGTTCATCACATAAAAAGCACTACTATCGCTCTTCTTTGACTCTTCCTTTCCCTAATTTTTTTTTCCTTTTCAAATCTAGAGTTTAAGGTTAATCTCACCATTGCTGTTTATGTCACCATCTCAAACCCCCATTACCTTCTTGAACACAAGGTCCTCCCAGGTTCAATGTGTCCAAACAAAAAAAGGAAGTTTGGCGTTCATTTCACCTGGAAAGCTTGAGCTTGGAAGAATTTGTGAAATTTAAGATATTTCTTTTAAGTTGGAGAAAAGTTACAAGGATGTTAGGGGTGCAAGTGCAAGTGTTGCGAAAAATCTCACGTTTGGGTACAATAAAATGCTTTTTTTAGTATCTAATAATATTCAAATTTGTATCCAAATATTATGTGACTATTTCTCCGTGATTTCAAATTTGTGTGCACCATATTGAATAGCTTGTCAAATTCTATTTAGATAACAAAAAAAGAACTACAGCTCTACAAGGCCAACAATACCTAATCATAACATGATAACTTTGTCCACACTTAGTATCTAATATTTAGTTAGGGGAAAATATTATACCATATTGCCAATATTTCATTTGTAAATATTATTGTAATTTAAGGAAAGTAACTTTTAACTTAGTCAAAATCATATAATATTGAAGTTTGACATGAATTATGAAAAATTGTTTTAAATTTGTATCTGTTGTACATGCATAGTTCATATTTAAATCTATGCATTTTTGCTGCAGTTTTCTTGTGCTTATAACAAACTTTATTTGTGGAAGAAAATAATACATATCTTCCCATTTACTTGTAAAAAGTATGGACACGATGAGTTCAAAGAAAGGGAGAAATAAGCGATGCTCACCGAAAAAGCCTCCATACATAGATCAACAAAATGAGGAACTATTTATAGCATTCCCAATAGTAGACATTGCACAACAATGTCATAGCCTCCACATCATCAAGAATCAATATTAGAAACAACCTTTTCAGTGCATAGTGTCTATTTATGGGCCCCAAACCATAAATATCTCCTCCACCCATGCTCCTCTTGTTCTCTCTCCCTCCTCCCACGCTCCTCTTGTTCTCTCTCCCTCCTCCCACGCTCTCTCTCCTCATACACCTACTGGCACCGCTCATCTACCTTCGCTCCGACGTCCTTGTCCCCTTCGACAGCCTTCCCAAATTGCGCCACACGAAGCCGTCGTGGGAGGCAACGGTAGTGAGTCCTAGCAGCGAGCGAGGCCGCATCGTGGACAGACGAAGGAGGCTTGTGGTGGGCTGAGGTGTCGTCGACCAAGGAGGCAGTGGTGCCACCAGGTCCAATGGCACGGAGGACTAGGTGGCCGTATCTCTTGTCTTCCTCCCCCTCTGGCAGTTAGCGAGGGCTAGATTCGGTGGCATCAAGGCCGGCAAGGGTAAGATCTGTTCTTCGGCATGGAGCAGTGACACGATGGGCATGGAGCATGGCATGATGGACCAAAGTGGAGCTGGTAGGCTACGAGGCCCACGAATTGTGTGTTGGATTGTGTACTTAAGAAGTGTCTTCTTTAATTCTCCCTCTACCTCAGCACTAATTATAGTTGTCATGCTAATTAATACTATAGACAGTATTAGCATAAGCCCATTGAGAGTGCCCTTAACATGATGCTTCAGTTGCGGTTGGTCATGGAGTTTTCTATCATGTGTTAACTGAAAGAGCTTGTTTGGAACCAAAGAATTTTTACAATATAATGCATATGTAATCATATTAGATTGACGCGTTCTAAATAAGGCCTATTATGTGGATCAATGCCTCGACTATTTGTATGTGCTTGGCAATGCACTCGAACGTCAGCATGTACCTCTGCACGTGGCTTGTTCGACGATGGTGCGTACTTCAACCTCGTGCTCAGTGCAGGACTTGGTGGTGGCAATGGAGACCACCGAGAGCTCGTACTACGCGGCGATGAGATACTACTGGAGTGCAACGTGAGTGGCGATGAAGCACTAGTTGTGGACAAGCGGCTCTTGGATGTCACAATCACGGGTGGTGAGGCAGATCTCGAGAGCTACAATGACTAATGAATCTGCCTCACATGGTTGTGAGCTCCGAGTACCTCACATGGTCGTGAGCTGGAGTACTCGAAGGACTCGGATCTTCCTCATGTGGTCGTGAGCTCCGAGTACCTCACGTGGTCATGAGCTGGAGTACTCGAAGGACTCGGATCTTCCTCACGTGGTCGTGAGCTAGAGTACTCAAAGGACTCAGATCTTCCTCACATGGTCATGAGCTTGAGTGCTCGAAAGGACTCTGGCTGCTACAGTACTTGGATGAACAGTGCTTGGAGTACTCGAATGAACAATGCTTAGCGTACTCGAATTGATCACTACTGGGTACTCGAGACTTCCGACTATTGTTAAGCCAACCTCTATAGCGAATTGAAGTTCAGATGGCCGAAACATTCGTGCCATCACCACACCAATTCATCGCTTCGGGCTGACAAGCATACTGGCTACATAATATTGAGGTTAAGTACATAGAGTCGATTGCGTGTGCGGTTTACCTTGGTGAGAAGACTCCGGTCTGGCTCGCGGATCAGCATGCTACCATCCTCGATAATCGTCTGGTACCCAACCTCATCGAGCTGCCCAATACTTGTGATATTGCTGGACAGCCGAGGTATGTAGTAGATGATCGTGAGTTCACAATGCTTGCTAGTGCAACATATGAACAAAACTATCCCACGCTCGCACATTTCCACATCTGACCCATTGTCGAACTTCACAGTTCCCTTCATCGACATATCTAGCTCAGCAAAGGCCGACCGACACCCGGTAATATGGTTGGTCACTCCAGTGTCCAGGTACCCGACTCTCAATGCCTTCGGAGCGGTCCTGCACCACAACTTCCTCATTGGGAAGGACAACCTTTGGTTCTTGCTGCGGTAGCTCTGTTAGTGCACACACTTGTGCCATTACAGAGTAGGTTCCTCTTCTTGAACTTGCGCCACATGTACCTGCTCCGTCCTTTCTCGGCGAGGCTTGTGACAATCTCTAGCAAAGTGCCCAAAATTGCTGCAATTAAAGCACTTTACCTTGGTTTTGTCACGTCTACCTCCTGGAGCTTCCTTTCCATCAGCATTCCCCTTGGATTGATGCCCATGTTTCCCATGGTTTTGGTCATGGCTAGACCACCAAGACTTGACTCCAAATGAGGACATCTCAGTTTGTGGTCTACTCTTAGACCGCACAATCCACTCTTCTTCACTCATGAGCAGGCAGCCTCCTCATCCTCCATCACTAGCTCCCAGCCGATCTTCAACAGCTTTGAAGCGCCCAGTGAGCTCCTTAACCATCATGTTGTTCAGATCGAGTAGCCATTCAATGAAAATGGCAATGTGGGAGAATTTCTATGGAACAACCTGTAGAAATTTCTTGACCACTTTGTCTTCCTCCAGTTCATCACCGAGAATGTGAATATTGTTCACAAGCCCATTGAGACGCATGGAGAAATCATCAATCGTCTCAGTCTCTTTTATGCGGATGTCTTGAAAATCTCAACGTAGGATTGGACCCTTGCGTCCCGCACGCAATCAACACCCATTCACATGGTGCGAATGGCCTCTCACGCCAATTTGGCCATGTTCTTGGCGACCAACAATGCTAGCATCTTCGGTGGCACACCCTGAAGTATGGTGGCCAACACCATCCTATCCACCCGGTAATCCACGCCACCCAGGTCGACAACCTCCCAGACTCCCTGAGCCTACAGATTCACCCTCATCAAGAGTGCCCAGTCATTGTAGTTGGTACATGTGAGGATGGGGTAGTGCAGCGTGATTCCGGCCTCCTTTGGTGCCGTTTACACCATCATCTCTTAGCGACCGCCATGAATCACCGCTCGACGCCCACTGGCGCCTGTGGATCTTTCGGAGGGAGGAGACGCCGATCTTGCACCTCGATGCATCATCGTAGGACCTGTATGATCACCACTCTGATACTAATTGACGAATCTATCTCACGTGGTTGTGAGCTCCGAGTATCTCACGTGGTCGACGATCGGTTCTTTACATACTGCAAAAGAAAACTGATGCGACGAGGTTACTCAACAACAACGAGGTGTGGCGTGAGCTAGCTAGCGTCCCATGTGGGTGGTGGAGGAGGACAGACGGCGGCAACCAGCGGCTGCGGCCCGTGGCTGAGGAGCAGCGAGGCGGAGTCGTGCAGGTGGATTACGTGGGGGCCATGACAGGTGGCCATGGGTGGCGTCCGCAGCGATTGGCGTCGCCACGTGGGGTTTGAGTCAGATCGATTGGCTATTCCGTTCGCCTGAGGGGACGAAGACAGGACCACCTCAACGCCGCTGCAATACTGCTGTGCGTTTGACATCTCCGACACCGCATCCTCTCTTCTATTCTTCCTCTTCTTCCACATCCTCACCGATTCGCCGCTCTTAGTTAGGGGCGCCGCGCCGCCGCCACTCGATTCGTTGATAATACCGTCAGTTATCTTACCTCGACTCTTGCATGCTGATGGTCTCCATGCCGTCGCCGATTTCGGCACGCCACAGGTGCTCATGCCATCCTCGTCACCAGCCATGATTCAGACTACAGAGCCCGGAAGCATATCCTCTTCAGTTGTAGTTAACGGCACGTCGTGCCTTCATCTCCATCCAGCCATTCGTTAGGAATGGAGAGAGATTTTCCAAACCCACAATCTCCATGGTATATCCCCTTCATCTCTCTGAACTTGTCCACGAGCGCAGAAAAAAATGGAGCTCTCTTTGGTCGTAACTCGTAGCTCATAATCTCTCAACTGTTTCCATTACGTTCCATGTCTTAGCCGGTCATCTTTCGTAGTTCCACATGATCAAATGTCTGAGATGAAGTTGTGCCCAAATATCATCCAAATGATTAGAGTTCTAAAAAAGAATTTCCTTTTTCATTTCAAAGATAATGCACGCAAAACCAAAACTCCAGTTGCAAGAAGAGATTAAATTGCTAAGGAAAGCTTTCGGTTTTGGAGAAACTTTCATGGACAGTGCTAGCTTGATCTCTAATCGTCGAGTCAAGATACGGTGGGTGGTAGATCGTTTCTGATACAAAGATACCAATGGCGGGCGGCATTTGAGCAGGAAAGCCTGAACGTTATGTTCTACAGTGTTGTGGTTTTTAATTTTTAATTGTGACTTCTGATTTTTAGCTAAAATAATATTACAGCGGCTGTTAGTTTTTTCTAATATATTTAATTAAAAAATAAAAAATATACCTACACATATAATATAAAAAATAAGGGAGTGTCTGTACAACATGTGACTGTTTTTTAGGACAAAAATAGTCAGATTTTGAGCCGTTAGATGGAGATCCAACGCCCTAGATCATTTTTTTTGGAGGGGGTCATTTTTTTGGAGGAGGGCTTGTATGGGTGGATCCGTTGGATGGAGATCTAACGCCTCAGATCAATGTGATCATTTTTGTCTTTAAAAATAATCACATATTGTATAGACATTCCTACAAAATAATCACTTTAAGATATCAACTTTTTCAAATAGCTTAATAGGTTCTAAAAGTTAGGAGTCAGCCATCATGGCGATTTGGCACGGGACTTCCTAGGGAATAGCGCTGGTTGGATCCCATTGAGGCTTCGGAGCGACCTCAATGCATACGGTAGAGGTAATCTTCTCCGTTAATTTGTAACGAACGGCCGGATGAAAGTTCGCTTGGTCTTCTTGTGTTCCAAGCAAAACAGAACTCGTTTCTTATTACAACAACTAGCTCGCTTCCTCCTGTCCTCGCCCGGGTGATTAGTTTCTAGGGTTTCTTCCCCGCCAACTACGTCGATCGGAGTTCAAAAAAAAAAAAAAAACTACGTCGATCGAGCCGCCTCCCCAGCCGCCGAGAAGGTCGCCGGAGCCCTTGCCTTCTTCCCCGCCGCCGCATTCCGGCCCTTTGCTTCGTTTGGGGATGGCCACCTCGGCGCTGCTCCGAGCTCTGAGGCGGCCCTCGCCGCAGGCCACGTTGCACTTGGTGAGTTTTTACCCTTCTCAGGGGTTGTGGGCTGTTCGTTCGTGATCGTGGACGACAGGGGAAGTTGGCGGGTGTGTGAAGAATCGGAGCTTTAGTGAAGCTCTTGGTGTGGATTTGTTTGTTTTGGTTTGCTGTGGTGTCTTCATCGATGCAGAGCAATGCTATTTGTGTTGTTTCGTTTCGTTCTAATTTGTTTTTTTTCCTGAAACGAAATTTCGTTCTGATTTGGTTCTTGGTACATTAGGCGGAGTTAAGTAGTGGAACAGGAGAAGCATTGATCATCTGTACATTTAGTCCAGTCTAAGTATGCTTGTCCTTACTTTGCTTCAGTTGCTGATGAGTAGAGGAGGAATGAGCGGCTAGTGGAAGGAGGAATCAGTACTACGTTACTTGATCAGGATGGAATCTATCACTGTTTTTTTTGTTGATTTCGATTTTGTTTGTTGGTGGAAGTGGTACAAGAGGATGATGATATGGGCTAAAAATTCTAGCATCTGTTTAACACTTTCATGCTCTACTATTTTTCATATTTATGCGGTTGTCGATAAATGGGGTGTACAAGAATACTGAAATGCAAAAGCATTATGGTTTCTAACGTAATGCAAATAGCTGGGTTGAACCTGCTCTGCTTATATTGTTGGAAGTTGGATCACCAAATGAATATCCTTTTAGGTATCTATTAATGGATGAGATGATGTTAACTGAAAAATGTATGTGTAACTTGTGCTTTTGCGGTTCATGGCAAAGCCCTGTCCAGCAATTTGCTTGATTTTTGTATTTTGACTGCAGATGTAGCTGATAAGTGTAATGGTGAACCTTTATTATCAACTTTTCACTTGGTTTTGTTAGTGAGACTGTGAATAAGAGGGCGTAGCTATATGTTAGCGTGGTGGTTTTAAGAATATGTTTAAGATGGGTGAATAATTTGAATGTCCATAGAATTGTTATGCATAGTGATGGATAACCTTGTCCCTGGAAACTGTTTTCTTGACCTTGTGATTTCAATCACAAAAGAAGCTGTTGTTTACTTGTTAGGTGTGCTCAATTTAAGAATAGAATGGTGTCAAGAACATTGCTGCTTCATTGTAGTTGAAAATCAAGCTAGCGCTCAAATTGTATATCACTGCCTTTGGATTTGAATCAGGAAAGAAAATTACTTTTGCCACCGGTTGGAATGGTATAGAAGGAAACTACAGATACATTTGAAAAATGTTTGCTATAGCATTACAACCAAGGGAGAAATACTGTAATAATTTTATGTTTGATTTATTTTAGCACAAATGTGGGAAGACAAAAACACGAGAGCATTATGATGGGGGCGCAACACATGTTAAAGCTTGGCTGTAGTTTAGAAATTGAACTTCTGTTATATGTCTCCTTAACTTTTGAGCTTTAATTTACATAACAGGTGTTGCAAGTGGATTATTACTATACATTTGATGTTCTGCTTACTTTTGGAGTTGTATATTGTAAGATCTCCTTGTTTTCTGTCATGGGCGTGGGTCTTAGACCCAGCCAGTTCATTATTAGGAAGTAAAGATTATTTTCTATTTGAGTTAGATATTAGTTTCCATTTGTTAGAGATATGATTAGGGATATGATATTAGTTTCTATATTTGTTAGAGATATGATTGAGATTAGATTCTATCTGTTAGGGAGAGCCCATCTATATAAGGGGGCTACCGTATGCTATTGGAGAAGGAAAAGGAATAATAAAGTCATAAAGGAATAATAAAGTCATTCTTATCTATAGTCTCTCTCTACGTCGACGGCGCCCGGTCATCCTCTCGGCGGTGTTTACCCCTATGAACTAAGGTTCATAACATAAGGTTCATATGGGCATGGGCCTTAGGCCAAGCTGGTTTATTATTAGGAAGTAGATATTAGTTTCTATTTGAGTTAGAGATTTGTTTTCATTTGTTAGAGATATGATTAGGGATATGATATTAGTTTCTATATTTATTAGAGATATGATTGAGATTAGATTCTATGTGTTAGGGGGGAGCCCATCTATATAAGGGGGCTACCGCATGCTATTGGAGAAGGAAAAGAAATAAAAAATGTCATTCTCATCTATAGTCTCTCCCTTTATGCCGATGCCGCTCGGCCATCCTCTCGACGGTGTTTACCCCTATGAACTAAGGTTCGTAACACTTTGATATCAGAGCCATAGGTCCCAGGTTAATTCCGCCATGACAGGGTCGGAAGGGAGCAAAAAATCAATGGTGCTATCGACGATCCTGGAAGCCATCAAGGATTTGCCTATCTGCATCGAGAACAACCACGCCAGCTTGAACGATCGCGTGGATGGAGTCCACAACAAACTGGGCGACCTTGCTGCTTGCGTTCTGGCATTGGAAAAGCGCGTAGTGGATGCTCATGCCGGTTTTCTTCTGCATCCAGCAGCGTCGGCAATGCATCCAGGAAATCACGCGTCACTCCCAGCCACCACCTTGTCCACGCCATCCTTTACCACCGCACCAGCGCTTTCGCTCACCACAATACTGCCCTCAGCCATGCTTCCCGCATCCCTCCCTACCACCAACCCAAGCAATGGCCGCCGTCGGATTGAAGGCCCTCGCCACCCTCGTCGTCCTGGCCATCGCAGCCATCTTCGTCGTCTTCGCCGCTGACGCACCGGCGCCCAACCCTGTCACCGCCGTCGGCGTCGCGGCGCCTTCCCTAGTGGCAACCCTCGTTGCCTCCACCGCCGCCGTCCTACGCCGGATCTAGGCTCTATCAGCCGAATCCGGCCGTCTCCTTGCCAGTTCGGTCGTCACCGTTGTTGCGCCTCTTCGGGTCGCCGTCGGCTCCTCGTGCTCGTCGCCATCAACCTCAGATCCTGTTGGATCCGGTCTTCATCGCAGTAGCCGCCCTTCTCTCCCGAGCTCATTTGCCGTTATGGGAGATGAGAGCTTTTTAGGCCGCTGTTGCCTCTGCAGCTCGCCGACGTGGAGCTTGTCAGCGATCTCCACCCCCCGAGTTAGCCGAGCTCATGCAGATCCTCCTCCGCCACCTCAAGCGCCCGCTCGCCTGCCTCCGCGTCTCCCTTTCTGGCGCAGAGTTTGTCTTCTCTAAGCCCCACTCCAAGTGCCTCCGCTTCTAGCTCCACCTCCGCCGTGAGGTCCTCCACGGCAGCGTCCTCGAGCAGACCCACCCCGTCAAGTTCACCGTCCACGATCACCTCTGCAACGCTTACGGCCACATCTTCGACCACGCCTACGACCACGTCTCCGACCGCGCCTACGACCACGTCTCCGACCACACCTACGATCAGGTCCATGACCGCGTCTACGACCACGTCTTCGATCACGTCCACGACCGCACTTACGACCACATCTTCAACCACGTTGAGCCACTGGAATCGCGTCGTGGCCTCCTCCTTATGCGTCTTGTCCCCCGCACCTGTGAGGGAACCCTCCACGTCGGAGTCTGCAACACCATCACCAATGCAAACGACGTTGCCGTTCATTGCCGTCAGATCTAGGCTCATCGAGGCTGGATCTGGGCTCTACCTACCGAATCCGGCTGTCTCCTCGCCAGGCCAGCTGCCGTCGCCGCTGCGCCTCTTTGGGTCACCGCTGGATAGAAGGCACTTGCCGTCCTGGCCGTTGTGGCCATCTTTGTCGTCTCTGCTACAGGCACACCAATGCCCAGCTCCGTCGCTGTCGCCAGCGTCGCGGCGCCTTCCCTAGCTGCAGCCCTCGTCGCCTTCACCGCCATCGTCTACTGTCCCAGATCCTGTTGCCGACCTAGGAGCCATCGCCACCGGAGCTGGAAACTTGTTGGGTTTCAACCACGTTGAAGCTTCGATCTTAGTAGTCATTACTCATTTACGACCACGTCGTGGTTTATGACAATGTTTGTAGTTTTGACCACATTGAAGCTTCGATCTCAGTAGTCGTCACTCATTTACGACCACGTTTGTAGTTTCGACCATGTTCAAAAAAAGAGGGAAAGAGAATTTTTTTTGCAGGTGCCGTTTAGCCGAAGGCACTACAGTTTGTCGCCGTGGAACTATGGAACTGCAACCATGGCCACCGCTTAGCAGCTCGATAATGAGCTGCATGTCCGGGAGGGGTGTAATGTCATGGATGTGGGCCTTAGGCCCAGCCGGTTCATTATTAGTTTCTATTTCAGTTAGAGATTAGTTTCCATTTATTAGAGATATGATTAGGGATATGATATTAGTTTCTATATTTGTTACAGATATGATTAAAATTAGATTCTATCTGTTAGGAGAGCCCATCTATATAAGGGGTTGTCGCATGCTATTGGAGAAGGAAAAGAAATACAGAATTATTCTCATCTATAGTTTCTCTCTACGCCGACACCGTCCAGCCGTCCTCTCGGCGGTATTTACCCCTATGAACTAAGGTTCATAACATTTTCCTGACTGTCATGTGGTTTCTGTGCATGGATGCAGGTGATGGGTGCTAACATACAGGCTGTTACTGGATATCGGCATTTGAATTGCAGGAATCTAAGTGTTCTTAATGAATTCTCAAAACAACTAAAGGGAGAGGCTAAGAGGTAATTAACTAAACATAGTGCCTCTGTCTCCCCATTCTTTTTTGCTTTTGTTGTATGAAATTTACTCCAACCATTAACTCGTTCACATTTATCCTTGGCATCCTACGGGACATTCCCTTGCACTTTGCAGCTTGCACACAAAGTGGTGGCCATTTCGTTTTTTCTTTACTTTATTGTTCTATGTTTACACACACTTGACATAATTAATTACAGTTTTTGGATGGAGTGTTTAAATGTGCACTGAGGAGTTTTTTTAATTGTTTCACTTCTGTGGCGTATGGGTTTCACTTAGGGTCTTTTTGGATTTGTGTGTTTTCTTTTTGAGTTTTTGGAGGCACCTCTGGTTTTCAAAAATATTGTGGTTTTAAAAAATTACGGGTGCTTAGATATAACTGATAATGTGGTTTTTAAAAAACTGTAACTATCCAAGATAGTATGTCATTTTTGCAGTTTTGAAAAATCCACCCTGGCTGGTTTTTTCTAAAACCATGAGGCGCTCGTCGCTTTAGTTTACAAGTACAAACTGCAAGATCTTGTGAAGCTATATCTGCAAGAGAATTTTATTGTCATCTACTTATCATAATATTCCTTAACACGTGTTTCTGCATTTATTGATTGTTGTATTTATTATTAATGCAGTAATCCTGAATTTGAAAAATCGATGAAGGAGTTGAATGAAAAATTTGGCACTCTGTCGCAGAAGATCTCAAGGTAAGGTAAAAATTTGGCAAAAGAAATGGAATTCTCTCTCTCTCTCTCACCATTGTACATTAGCAATACCTTTGACTTTGAGACATACTTTGTATGTTAGAAACTTCACATTCTTTCACCAAGATTATTTAGGTTTCATGAACTGATATATGCAGAACAAAGAAAACAACTGAGAAAATTTACAAGAGCGTTGATGATGTATGGACCGAAGCGGAGGAAACTTCAAAAAAGGCAAGTTCGCCATACTAGTCTTGTCCTTGCTTCATTCAATGCTCACTTTAGCGGAGGAAACTTCAAAAAAGGCAAGTTCGCCATACTAGTCTTGTCCTTGCTTCATTCAATGCTCACTTTAGCTTTTTTTTTTCTTATAGGTTTCAGCAAATGTCAAAGAAAAGCTGTCCATTGCCAAAGAAGAGGTAGTGATGAATGTTTCGTATATATTGTAGTTATGCAGCCTGGAATGACAGATATGCTCACCCTTAAATGGGCTTTATTCATTTTGCTGTAATAATTGTTAGGTCAAAGGGACTTTTCGGCTAGGGAAAGAAGAAATTTCTAAGGATGGTTCACCCAAAACTTCCACACATGAGAAAACAAAGGTGTCCTCGCATTCAAATGGCGAAACCCAAGATGCTGCCAGCAGTGCTACATTATTTAGTATACTGAAGTCAACAGTTTCATATGCTTCACCGGCAGTATGTAGTGCCTTTGCAAAGTTGAAGGACACAAGGGTCTCTACTTTAGCTAAGCACGGGTTCGATATAGTCAAAGATGAGCTGCGATCTGGCAGAAATAAGAAAAACCATTTCCGGCATGCTTCTGTTGCATCAGTAGAAAGGAGTACAAGAACTGATATAGTTATTTTACCAACAAAGAAGTCAATTTTGGGCGAAAAATGGGAAGCATTTAAGAATAAGGTATCTTTAAAAAGATCCAGTGAGCTCTCTCCCTTTCCACATAATCCTCATTTTTATACCTTTTTTCTCTTATCAGATGTGGGATCATCCAGTCTATAAGACTGTGAGTGAATACACAAAACCTGTTGTGACTATTGGACAAGAGGTACTGTCTGTATGCCTTACTTTTTCTTTATTCATGAAACTTGTAGGACATAATCTTGTCTTCTATTAATGTCAGTTTTTCAATTTGCAAATGCAGGTAGCAGAGGATGTCCGAGAACGATGGGAGACAAGCGACAGCCCAGTTGTTCATAAAATTCAAGAGTATGACTGTAGTGACAACCCCTTTTCATAATCTGTAATATATTTAACCATATTAACTTCTATTTTTTGAAGGAAAATATTAACTTGTCTTTATTGGTTGTTTACAGTTTGAATGATTCAATTTTTGAAGAAACTGCAACTGCAGTATCTTACAGGGAAATTCAACGACGAGATCCGTATGATGAAACTTAAATATAATATCTTTTTTTTGTTTGTTTTAGGAGGTTGCTAAATTATGCATAACCATTCTGTGCACAGGTCATTTTCACTGACAGATTTTGTTGCTGATGTTCAAGAAATTATCAAGCCGGTTCTGGTTGCATACTCAAAGGTAATCTTTCTCCTTGTAGGAACTAGGAAGCAGAAATCACTATTTACTTCTTTAGTGTTGACCTATATCAACAGCATGTTTTGTTAATATAATTGAACTAGTCAGCAGTTACTGTTAAGATCATACTCAGTATGCTTTGTTAAGGGTATTAGAGATAAGGGTATTAGAGATAGAATACAAACTCTCTGAGCCGCGTGCAGATCGTAGAAGTCGTTATGATGCCGCCGCCCCGAGCTTCAAAGGCCGCCGTGCGTCCTCTGTGCACTGCGCCGCCGCCTCTTGGGCTTCGATCTGCGCCGTCATGCATCTATCTATTTCTCTTCGGCTTGATTTGACAGTTTATTCAAAGGCTGCACGCAACGACGACATCATCAAGACTCGGACTTCGGATTTTTCTTGTTTTAGTATTAACTCTTTTCAAATGCAATGCTATTACATACGCCTTGCATTTGAGGGGGGTGTTAAGGGTATTAGAGATAAGGGTATTAGAGATAGAGTTTGTATTCTATTTCATATATGCCTTATCTCTATATGGCATATCCCCTTGTACTCTCCTATATATATGGCCCTTTGGGTCTCATATCAATACACACAATATTCATAACATGCTTATCTCTGCTAGTCCAATAAAAGGGTTCTTCATGCGACAAAGTTCATAGAAGTTGATCCAATACTCTGTCTTACCAAGTTTCTGCTGAATGTGCATTTACAATATTCAAGTGAAAAACTACCATGCTTTCTAATTTAAATACGGTTCTACCTGAAATCCCGTCCACTTTATCTCCTGCTTATTAATGTATTTTCTTTATCCATTACTGCTACTGATCTCAAATGCATTCTTATGCTTCACAGGGTGATACAGAGACATTGAAAATGTATTGCTGCAAGGAAGTTATTGAGCGCTGCAAAGGAGAGAGACAAGCTTATGCATCACAGAACATCTTTTTTGATAACAAAGTACACAAATGTCAATCCATCTCAAATGCTCTCTTTTCCTGCTAAGCAAGTCTTGTCATGAGAGAAAAGGATCTTTACCATCATTACCTAGCAGCATAAATCTTTTTGGAGGAATATATTGGAGAAACAATCAATTAAACTAGTTTTTTTATGGAATAAACTAGGTTGAATTGTTCAGATCCAATTTCATTTGTGCTAGCTATATTTCCTGTTGCTCCTGATCAGAAGCAAAACTTCTTTTAAAATGAGGAACCATCTTCTGAATGATTCTTCTTATTGCCTTTCTAGATTCTGCACATTTCAGAAGCTCATGTAAGTGAGGCAAAGATGCTAGCATCTACACCTGCGGTCATCTTAAGAGTAAGTGCTCAGCTAGAAATCTATAGACATTTTTTTTTATCATCTGTTGACCTTACTTTGTACACATTGCTTCAAAAATCCATTTGCAGTTTCAAACACAGCAGATCTACTGTGTGCGTGATAGAGAAGGACAGATATTAGAAGGAGGACAGGTGCGTTTTAAAAAGGGCTATCCATAACTGATTAACTGTTTACCTTCCCCTTCTTTTTCTGTCTGACATCAATGTTGGTTTCATTCATGGTTCCACTACATACTGGGTGTTTACTGCTGTGAACCGTAATTTGCCATTCCTAGCTGTTTTTGTTTTTCTGAATAACCTGTTTAGTGACTAAAGTTCAGTATTTCTGCCATGCGTAAGCATTATCAACTATTCTCACAGATTCTGTGAATTATTCCACTGTACCATTTTTGCATGTGAACTCCATTTCATATAGCTGGTGCTAGTGAAATATGTTCTTATTGACTCCAAATATGACATTTTGGACATGAGCAGTATCATAAATAGATGCTTCTGCTGTATGAGGACTGAACAGTTGCTTAAATTTTATGTTGCTCCACAACCCCACAAATTTAGGAATTAGACCTTGCATTAAAAGGAACATTGGTGCCCCGAGTCCATCAGGCCTCAACTATTCAGGAAATGCTTGAGCACTTCTCCAACATGGACTGTCGGGAGTGGAATGTATGCCAACTCAGCATTCTGTAACTCAAATTGACAGAAAGGCATTTGATTTTTTTTGTACACCAAGGGCTTAAATATCTAACTCTTTTTTTAATACAAGTTTCAACATGTGGACAAATTATAGAGGGCATTTGCATTTTTCTATTTCTCTTATGTACATGGTTAAACCATAACATACATTTGCTAAAAAAAGGGGTCTCCTGGCTGAATTTGAATGTGCCTTATTGATTTCTCTTAATTAAATCTGCAGTTGTAAATTTTTTTTGAAGTCTGACCCTTTTTTTTGTTTAAATTGGGCCCAGGATACCATACAAACCGTCTATTATTTATGGGCCATGCAGCTTATGGACAGTGACGAATTGCCCGAAGAAGAATCATACTACCCAGTTTGGCGTTTACGTGAAATGCAGCGAGTTGGTATCAAAGCTCTCATATAGATCAGGTCTTATTCTTTTTGTTTTTTCCCCCTTCGATTAGACACTCGCACCGGTGCACTGCCATTTGCTTGGCGAGTGTATATATCCATTTTGATATCCATGCAGTATCTGGAAACAGTGCAATCCTCTTGGTGCAAGCAATTTTGCACTAATTGTTTCTCTTAGGTGCACCTTCGTTCATAGCAAATTCCTTCCTGTGCTCACTGATGTATCTAATGACAATAGATTATTTGCAAAAATCACCTTTTCCATTTGCATGTGAGCTGAATACAGCTGTACCAACTTCTTTTCGGTTTGTACAGGAAGGTCTGACCCTTTGTGTATATGAATGTATCATTTCCGGAATGAATAACCTCAGTTTCAGCATGGATTCAGATGATTAATAACTGTTTATGAAACTTTTATTCGGCTGGTGACTCCCTCATCTTTTGGCAAGCGTGGCTTATGTTTAATTACCAAATTTGAAAGCTCCATTTTTTGTTTGTGGTTTCCACATATTCTGTTTCACTTCTAGGTCATTTTTGGAACGTAGGAAACAAAAAATACATGAATTCAATGTCATGTATATCGAAATAAAAAACACAGGAATTGTTCATGTCGTAGGGTTGACCCTACCTAAGCCCAGCCAGCCTGCTAAAGGGTTATAAAGCCCAAAATAGGACGTGTATAATGACATAAATACCTTTGCGAGGGGTTCTTGAGTGTAAGGACATAATTGTAAAATACTCCTCTTATTTATATATAGACACACACACACACGGTTGTCCTGGACATGGGGAAAGGGTAAGTATTGTTCACCTGTTATCTCCATTACCATACTCTCATTCCACTGCTTGGTCTATAACCACAACAGTTGACGTCGTCCATGGGGAGGCCACGGCAAAGGCCGCGGCAAGCATTGTTCACATGGGGTGGAGAGAGAGAGAGAATGATTAGAACTCTAAAAGGAATTTGTAACATGAGTTCCAAAATGTGTAGGAAATTTTCCTATCCTATGAAATTCCTTTGAAGCAATCCCACAATCCAAACACCCATCAAACAAATGTTTCCTTTGGATTCAATTCCCCCATTTTTTTCCCTCCAAAATCCCGGCCCGTCTTCGTTCCTCGTTGCTTTGAGCATCGAACGAGCGAAATGACGCACTCCTTGTCTGTTAGCTATCCTTTTCTAAGGTTTCTTGATGCAATCTTTTGGCCTGATGCATGAACAAGCTGGCTAGCACAAAAACTCCTTTCTATAAGAGCCAAAACATAGCATAGGCAGCACTCAGAACCATTCCTGTCCCTGACATAAGGCCAACTCTATGAAAGCAGGTCCAAACCAGGCCTCTGGACTCAGGCCCCGTTCGGAATTGGAATACACAAGTTTTATAGGAAACAATTCAATTCCTACAGGAATTGGAAAAAAATTCCTGCATTTCAAATGGGCCCGAACATGTTATGGTAAGGTAGGGGTTTTTACAAGAAATGCCCTGGACACTAACAAACTTGCACTAAATGTGTACTAAAGAGTGAATTTATTTGAGCAAATCTGGATAAAAGCCAAAATATTAACAACCACCTTATGACACTTCTAGCAGTAGTAACAACCACCCCATGCCGGTTCCTTTAGCTCCGATTTATGGCTTTTGGTTCCGGCTCATGGCTTTTATGCTGTTTGTGAGAGAGGATATAGAGTAATAAAAACTCGTGTGTGGTTTTGGTCGATATAAATGAAGTCACTGTAGTGTATACTACAATTAACTTGTAGACTTTATCTTAAAAAGATATTCTGTTTGAAAACTAGTTACTATAGAAAAGCTAAAAAGTAACTTTTAGAAGCTGAAAAGAAGAGACATATCAATGTTGGCTTCTTCCTGTTCAGTCAGATATCTCTATCCTCTTGACTCACTTGGCAAAGCCTCAACCCACCACCTGGTGTTTGTGTTTCTGCATTGCATGTATGTAGGCAAAGTCTTTCAACTCACCCACTTGCACACATCTCTTCTACTTCCTGGCAGGCACCATGATCTTACGTTGTGAACTTTTGGTGAATGCTGATGGCAAATTATAATAGGTAAATAATTGAGATGCCCTCATGTCACAACGTCTGATGTGGATAGTCTTGTTGGGTTGATCTCGGCTAACAGCACCCTGAGATTCCAGGGAGGCCACGCCTCCACTCGCGCCTTGAGGTGGGTTGCGGTCCCAGTCACCTAGCGCTATATAAAAACAGGGGACTCGGCAGGCTTGTTCACGGTTTTGTTCAAGGCCATGAAATCCCGCACACACCAGATCTCTCACGAGCGCTAAGGTGGACGAAGACTGAAGGTCTCTTCGTCCCCGTCCACGGCATCACCGATGCCACCGACCACCTCTCCCTGGCATCTCCAAGTTCGAGTATGCTTCCGCTCAAAGATTATGCTAGTGTGTTCATGAATGATCTAGGGTTAGTCCATGTTTAGTTTTAGATCCACCTAATATTGTGGTATCAGAGCCTCCCTAGACTCAACTTGAACCCTAATTAGTCCCAACCGAATTCGGATCTAAGGATTAGAGGCTCGGATCTGATGATTAACGACTCGGTTTAGCAATTAGAAGGAGTGGATCTAAGAAACTTTTGCAAAACCCTAATGAAAATCCCCAAATCCAACCACCCGAGCCCTCAAACCCGAATCAAAATTCAAATCGGCGGCGGAAACTTATGGTTTTTTTGGAGCTTCGGCTTCTCTGGTCACGGGCACCACCGTAGCTCCACTTGACGGCTGCGCGCGCAACCTCGGTCGCACGCGCGCACCGGCGACGAGGGTTGCGGAGGCACCGCCTCATGCCGCATCACCGGTAACATCCCAAAAATTTAAATTTTGAAAATGGAAGCTTTTGAATTATTTGTGCAAAAGTGTTCTCTTGAAATTTTGATTTTTAAGGTGCTTCTTAAATTTTGGGTTGAGGATTCAAAAATTTAAGAAGGTTTCAGAAAAATAGAATTAAAAATACCATAAAAGAAAATATGGAAGCAAATGAAATTTATAATTTTGAATTCAAAACTGAAAAAACAATCCAACATAAGGAGGGAGAGATTTAAATTAAAGTATGAAAATTTCATATTGAAAAATAGTATTATAAAAGGGCAACCAAAAAATAAATAAATAAAAAAACATATGCAAATATATATACCAAAAGGACTAGCATGGTAAACAAAAGCATAAAAAAAATGTGTATATATATATGTATACAAAAAATAGGCATACACACACACACACTTATACATATATGTAAAAGTAAAATAAATAGCAATAAAATAAAAAGAAAATACAAAAAAAAGAGCCAGGACGGCTGGAAATGGCCCGGCCCAGCATTTCCCCCACACTTCATTTCCTCTGCCGAATCGGCCCAACCCCACCGCCTCTCCTTTTTCTCTCTGCTTCGGTAGCACCTACGCTCGGCTGCCCTTCCCCTTTTCATCCTCCCCCGTTCGTTTGCTCGCTCCCATCCAAGGCCCGAAGCCCCCTCCTTGTTCAGTCCAGGCCGCAGCCATTCTTGCCCCGCCGCCGTAGCCACCCCGCAGTTCCGGCCCGCCTCCACGCCCGCACTGGATTGGCCCATCTTCCCTTTTTCCTTCTCCTTGCGTCGGCAGAGCTGGAGCTTTGCCGAGCGGTCGCTCCGCACCGCCTCGTCACATCATGCAGCGCGCGCGGCGCAAAAGCTGCCGCCCCTATCAAGCTAGCGCCGAATCGCCCCTAAAGATCTCGCAGCCCGTCCGGTCACCTCCGCTGCCTGCACCCGCCCCTGTCTCCGCCGATGCCGACACGACCGCATGGTGGAGTCCCGATGCTGGCCCCGCCCACTCAGCTATAAGAACCGCCAAGCCCACCATCATCTTCCCCACGCTCCACACTTCTTCCCCTTCCAAGCAATCGGGTTCTAGTGCCTTCTTCCCCGCCAACGTTGCCCTTCTTCCCCACGGCCGGCCACCGAGCCTTCCCCCGATTTTCACTAAGACAACCCAATTCCTTCTTCCCACACCACCTCCAGAGCGCCGTGAAGCTACTCCCAACCTCCCCCAAGCTTCCTGTTGTCCGCACTTCACCGACACCGAAGTCCTCCCCAAGCCGCCGCCGTCGCTCACCGCCGGTCCACCTCGGAGCCCCCCCGGTCCCCGTCTGCACATCCATCAACATCCCCGCAGCACCGGGAACCCATTTTGGCCCTTCTCGGCTCCTCTCCGGCCGCCCCTCGCCACCGACACCGCCGTCCGTACCCGCCTCCGACCTCCTCTGTTTTGGGCTTCTACCGCACAGTTCATCAGCAATACCTCCCCCTTTCTAAGTAGGTAACACACCCAGCTCGCCCTCAATGCACTGACCCGGGGTCGAATCCTGTATCCCGCAAGCGCGGTTTTGATTTTTGTTGCACTGTTGCAAGGCCGACAGTAGCTAGAAAAATACCCATAAAAATATGAAATAAACATATAAAAGATACAAAAATTAATTAGGATATAAATGAGCCTTCTAAATATTTTGACCATAAGTTAATTATCATATGCTAAAAAATGGTAACAATAATAATAATATATGCCTTGGTTATTTATTTTAACTCATAGTTATTAACTAAAGGTGTAGAGAGAATATTGTTAGGATATTCCCCCAAGAAATGATGACTTAGCAAGTGAGAGTGGTATAAAGAAATAAATCCTAAGCCATTGCATATTAGTGAATATTATAGGTTAACCATAGCATGATTTAAACCCTAATTTAACCATTATTTTTATACCCTAAGCAATTAAGAAAACCCTTTTTGACTATTAAATGATTTGGGTATAAAGCCACTAATATTTAGACTATAACACTCAACTTAAAATTAGAGAGCATGATGTATATAATGGGCTTATGTTTAAACCTCAAATAATCATAACTAACTAACCCTAGCTCCTGGAACTTCCTTGATAAATACAAAAATAATAGAGGAAGCTATTAATACAAAGATCAAGTCATCGTATTTCACCATTAGCTATACCTAGCTAACTCCGAGTACTAAATAGGAAATACTCTCATGAATATACCTTTATCATGACCCATCCTTGACCTCCATTTTGACAAGTTTCCCTGCCATTCCCCACTTCACTCCAACCACTATGACATCGACAATACTCCGCGTCCAATCAACCTTGCCTCAAATCACCTGTTTAATCGTAATAAAAATTAATCAAGTTATATTGAGTTTATTCGGATTTATTTGGATCTTTTGAGTTATTTGCTTTTATTTGGATTCAGTCATTTGTCACGAAATTAGAAACTGAAATCCTGAAGATTCCACGAATCAAGCGTGGTCAGAGCAAAGAGAAGGTAAAGAACAGGAGCTCAAGAGAAAGCATCGTGTGAGCTCAAGACCGCGGTAAACCGCGCCAGGTGAGTCAATACTTTGATCATGTTGAATCTACATTTTCTGCAAATTATCTTGGTTTAAATTATCAAATTGCATGCTGTTATTTTATATGCAAATACATGTTTAATTTAAGATTCTAGTTATATGCCCATTGTTTGCCCTGAATAATATTACACCTCCTTTGGATTACTTGATTATGTGAACCTTGTCGCCTAGCAAAATTATAATGGTAACTTTTCAAAAGTAAGTCCGTAATTATAAGCCATGCTTAGTACTGCTTAGATACTCAGGGGCGCTGAAATGCCCCATGCATCATTATCATTTTCAATCATGAGAAACTGATTTGGACAGTCATGGTGGGAATGACTGGTATGTGTTGGTACGGTTATTTTATGTTCTCAAAAACCCCAAATTTGCTTAAATATCTGGGCGGATGGTTCGAGGGTGTGAGTGTGGTGCAGTGGAAGTACAAAGTGGGTAGTGGTAGAACCACCCAGATACCACTAAGCACTGAATCTTGTCATGACCTCCTATGTAAAACAGTACAACCACAAGTCTGTAAAGTACAACTTGGCTTAGTAGATTTACCGGACCCTGAAAGTCATCCTCACAGGTGGAGGAGGTGAGGTAGTGCAAGCGGTTGTCTGTGAGACGGCTTGAATGGGACACTTGCAGAGGGTGAAGTTCTGCTGTGGCGGGCTAGCAGTGGGGGTAGCCAGCTGCTAGACGTTCAGAAGGAGAACATCCCGCACAACTTATGGGACCCACCGCAAGTGGGAGCGACCCATAGAGTGAAATGATGGCAGGGGCGAGGAACTTTGAACGGTTACTGTGATGGTCTGCTCAACCGCACGACTAAGGAATCATGCGGGGCAACGAGTGGATTGTCTCTTGTGGTGAAAGTGTACAAACTCTCTAGAGTCAAAACTATTCAAATAGCCGTACCCATGGTCAAGGGCAGACATGGGAACTTAACCAGATATAGTTCTATTTCAAAACTCTGTGGGTGGGAATGGAAAAGAGGTGGGCAGTGGAAAGCCCTGATTTGAGTTGTCCTGGGTGTCGCCCCGGTGGTAATTTAAGCGGCTATAACGCTGAAGGTCTAGCATATGGTGCAGATACCATGTAACGGTGGATGGAATCTGGATCACTATTATTATTGCATTCTCTTACACATTAGGTCTTTGGTCAAAACTGCTAGGTCTCAGGAACTTTCTATGTATTATATTTCAAATAATGGCACTTTTATTCTTGCAAAATAAAATACAAGGGGGAATAAATAGAGTCGAGAGTAAAGGAGATGGATGTTTGTGATGAACACATTAAGATATTGGTGGATTCATGTTGATCATAAAAAAAGCACGATAGGGTGGATTCTGGGATAAATACCTTGGTGGAGCTTAAATGAATATATCGGCTAGGTAGATGATTTAAATGATTTTGGAGAATTAGGGAGTGCAAAGGTAATTGCTGGATTAAAATATTGATAACTAATATAAATTCTTGGAGGATGTTGGCGATAAGGGGATGAATAGGATTTGATCAGATACTAGATGGATGAATTGTATCTTGGGAATTTGGAGGAATGATAACAATTATTGGAGTATAATCTGGATCAATGATATTCTTGGTGGATGTATACTAGTGAATCGTAGACTTGAACACTGATATTCTTGGTGGAGGTATATTAGTGAATTAGTTAGAGATGGATAATAGAAAAGATTGATTACTGGAAGAGCAAATTATGGTTTTGGATCAATAACCGAAAGGATTGAATTGTTAGCAAATACTGATACAAATGATATCGGTGGTTTGAAAGTAATTGTGTTAGGGCAGCATTAGAATTCAGAAGTGAAGAGTTGATGAATAGAAATAACAAGATTGGATTATTAGGATTTTAGAACACAAAATATAATGGTGGATTCAAAATAGATGATGGCACTCGCTGTTTGGAGTTTTAGACAGCACTCAATATTGAAAGTGAGTGTTTGGTGGTTTAATGAAATGATGTCACTCGCTGTTTGGAGTCTTAGATAGCAATCAAGAAAGAATGTATATTTTTGGTGGATTAAGTCAATTATGGCAATCAGTGTGTGGAGTTTAGGCAGCAACAATAACACTATGATTAAATAATAATACTACTTCTAAAAGCGATTTTTGGCAAATAAAATAACCCGAGCCTCTCCTTTAATAAGCCATGCATAATATTTACTTGCATCCTGTGTATTGGTTCGCGGAGCACGGTCGTTTGTGCTCACACTCGCTCTCACAACAAATCCAGAATCAGGAGCCAGATCGCTACAACAATACTCTTGGTCATGATAACGAAGAAGATGAAGATGTCAAGGCTAGGTCCCGAACCTCCAGTTGGCTGCCTGTGGGCATGTCCTGAAGATCCCACCTGTGTGCTTCGTTCTTCCGCTGCTGCAATTTAATGATTTCAGCCTAATCGGCCCATGAGTAAGTCTACTATTATATTTACGCTTCCGCATGATATGTACTTTGATATTCAGAACTGCAATCTGTGAGCACTATCTACTGATCCAGGGAATAGTGCGGTGGAATCACAGAGGAATCCGGATTATAAAATCTGGGTCCCTACATCACCTCACGTCGCCCCTTTGCGCTCTCCTCGCCGCCGCCGACACTGCATCGCGCTCTCCGCGTGTGCGCCACTGCCGCCCGTGTTTTTCGCGAGGAGAAGGACCGAATGGCACTAGGGTTAGGCTTTCGGCTGTTTTTTTAGCTCGTCCGCGGCGCGTTCAATCGAGATCCAATGGCGCGGCGTGATGTGGGCGACCGGCGTTGTTTTGGGCCGTGCGCTCGGCCGTTCGATCGATATTCGACGGCGCGCGTGTGATATGGTCCGTGCGCGCGTGAAAGTTGGTTTTATGGGCCGCGCGCATGCGCAAGTTGATTTTTGGGTCGTGTGCGAATGATAGACCATGTGGAGGTGACCCTGTGTGTGTGGTGAGTAATTGACATCCGTTTTAGAAAAGTCGAGTTTGGTTTGTGTGGATTGGACCATGTCGTTGCATGGTGCAATCGGTTTCGGTCGGATTTGGTCAAACTTGGTCGAAGTACTTAGGATGTTCATTCTCTTGATTCGACAGGTTTTGGCTGTTTCATGCTTAAGATTACTCTTAATGCTATTGATGATTACATTATGTTGAGCGGTGCTATGTGATGTGTTTCTTGTCTGTGATGGCTGCAGGACGTCGAGGCGAAGTCGTGGCGAGGCACGGGATGACCGGACTAGGCGCAGGTGGTGCCGAGGTCAGAACGGTCGAAGTGTGCCGAAGACGGCGAGGACTCGAGGTGGCTGCGAGGCTCGGAAGGCAAGGAATGAGGAAGCTTCCCGGAAGGTGCAGGAGGGGCGTTTTGGTGAATACGCAAAGCTACACTAAAGGAGGTGGATTTGGTTAGAGTTAGTGGGTAAAGCTCAAAAGCTTAATGGGCAAAGCAAATGTGAATCCATTATGCCAAGGATATAAATAGATGGTTGTCTCCTGCATGGAGTAATAACAAGAGAGAGGGTTTGATGGCTTTGAAGAGTTTGTTTTGCTTTTATCTTTAGTTGGTGAGGAGTGGGTGAGAGCAGGGAGGGTGTGTTGGCTGTTGTCCATCTCTCTCTCGTGTGTGTTTTCCTGTGTGTGTTTTTGGAGTTCTTGAGCTTGTGAGGGAGAGATGGAATGAGTTGATACTATATGTAATCATTCATCTCTCTTTCTCAATATCAATCTGAGATGGTGTTGTTTGAGATGGACTGAATTTTTCTTGCTCCTCTGTGTTGGATTTCGTTTTTGTTCTTGTCTCTGTTCTATTGCGTTCTTGAAGTGAATCCTTGATCTAATGGCTGATTCTTGATTCCTTGGTGAAGGGAGAATACTCAAGGCTCCTTAATCATTCCATTTTCAAGAACAAATTGAGGATTCAATGTCTTCTGTGATTTCTAGATCCTTCGTCATCTTTTCCCCTGCTTATGCATTTCTAGGGTTTCATGTCAGGGGACCTTTGGTTCTTCTGATTTCCCTTGAGAAGATGACCTGAGATTTTGGTGGTTAGGTCCTGAGTTCATTGCTGTGTTGACTCCAAAATTTCATGTGCAAAGGACTCAAGATGGTTGAGTATTTTGGAAATTTGACCTATCTCTGAAAAGTTTCAGGTTTTTGACAAAATCCTTAATTCTTGCTCTTGTGTTGAAATTTCTTGGTTCCCTAGGCTCTACATGCTATTTAGGGTGTTATCTTGCTGCTCTGGGGGTAAGAAAACCAGAGGAAAATCTGAAATTTCCTTGATGTGTGGAGGTTTGGCTTTGCTGTCTGAAATTTTCACTCTCTGTCTCCACTGCGCCTGAAGAGCGGTCTAACCGGCCCTTAAAGGGCGGTCTGACCGGTGCCTAAAGGCCGGTCTGACCGGCTCATAAAGGGCGGTCTGACCGGATCTTCCCGGGTGGTCTGACCGGCTGTATCCCACCGGTCTGACCGGCCCCCTCCTATAGGTTATGCTGTTTTCAGGTTTATCTCTCCGTGCCTTCTAGTTTTTTCACTTTAATGCTTTGTTTCTTTCTTTGGCTGTTCTTCATGTTTTGCCAGTAAGCTCATGATCTTCTTTTCATAGCTTCTAATAGCTATTGGAAAGAAAACTGGTAATGGATACTTTTAGGGGACGTGTTTTTAAGAGGCACCATTCACCCCCTCTGTTGCCGATTTCGATCCAACAACGAATTTTCGGGCCGTGCACGAATTTTTGGCCGTGCGTGATTTTGGGCCGCGCATGTGATTTTGAGCCGGTTTCTTTGGGGGCCGGCTGCAATAGTGGTTTTTTCTTTTTCTTTTTTCAGTGCATTTTGTTTTACTTAAGTCTACCTTTTGTGCACTGTTTTAATTATTTTTTCAGTTGCCTAATTATGATGTATCATTACCACATTATTATGTCTTATCTCTGATTAAAATTGAACCAACGAGATATTTTAATTAGAGTTTTTTTGTTTTATTTTGGCATTATGTATGCATATGACTACATTCTGACCAACGTTGACTGTAATCATGTGTCACCATATAAATTGTTAAGTTCTTTTTCATTTTCTGCCCAACGGTGATATGAATTAGAACTATAGTTTTGCATGTTATTAATCGGACCAACGTAGGGTTAATTGCATGCAATATATATTCTTATGTTATTTCTAGTTTTGCCCTGTATTTTGATATTCAGCAATAAATGCTTCAAATGTTGTCGCCATAATCGATAATATTGAGCAGCTTACGGGGGACAACTTTCCCACATGGAAAGAAAGAATCCATGTTGTCCTTGGAGTTTTGGACCTTGATTATGCTTTAAGGGTAACCGTTCCCGTTCCCCCCACCGAAGGTGAGGAAAATTATGATGAGAAAAAGAAAACTTATGAAGCTAATGCTGAGAAATGGGAGCAGTCTAACCACCTATCACTAATGATTATGAAGACCTTTATCTCAATTGGGATCAGGGGAGCAATCCCTAATTCCGAAAATGCTAAAGAGTATTTGGCTTCAGTAGAGGAGAAATTTAAAGGCTCCACTAAAGTTTATGTCAGTACTTTGATCCAGAGGCTCTTAACCACTAAGTATTATGGGTCTAGCAGCATAAGAGAACATATCATGATGATGACCGATATGACAGAAAAGCTCAAGGGTATGGACATGGAGATATCTGATGGTTTCCTAGTTTATTTTATCATGACTTCTCTTCCTTCTGAGTACACGACATTTAAGATCAATTACAATACTCAGAAAGAAAAGTGGAACATAAGCGATTTAATCGCCATGTGTGTCCAGGAGGAAGAAAGAATAAGGATGGAAAAGAGGGATTTTGCGCTTCAAGTTAGTGGCTCTAACAAAAAGAAGTTCCAAGGGGACTTCAAATCTAAGAAAAAGCTGCAGTTCTCCCCTAATTCAGATAAGTCAGGGCCTAAAGTGCACAATGCACCTAAGTCTCATGTTGCTCCCGCTGGAGCACTTAAAGGGGGGAATGTCACTTCTGCAAGCAGCCAGGGCATTTCCAGAAGGATTATGTTGGTTTTCTAAAGTGGCTCGCAAAAAGGGTAATGATACAATAACGTTCATTGATGAAACTCTTTATACTGATTTCTCTTTTAATTCTTGGTGGATTGACTTAGGTGCAACTGTGCACGTTACCAACTCTTTATAGGGATTCCTTACCGCGAAAACACTAAGAAAGGGGAGCGAAGTCTTAGAGTCGCGGATGGAAAAGAAGCCGAAGTAGAATCAGTTAGATCTGTTTCATTAGTTTTAGATAGCGGCTTCATGCTTCGTCTTAATAATGTAGTCTATGTTCTTTCCATCAGGAGGAATTTGATTTCGGTTTCTTTACTGGACGATGATGGTTTTAGATGTATTTTTGGTGACAATAAATGCATTATTACATTTAATTCAAATGACGTTGGTCTTGCCTTTAGACAAGACAAGCTCTATATGCTTTCCCATAATGAATCTCCTGTATCTTTGAATGTGTGTGATGCTAAGTGTAAAAAGAATACTTCTTCGAAACTGTAGCACTGTCGTTTAGGCTACATTTTGAGAGACCATGTGGAGGTCATCTCATGTATGTGATGAGTAATTGAAATCTGTTTAGGGAAGTCGAGTTTGATTTGGTTGGTTCGGACCATGTCGTTGCATGGTGTAATGGACTCGGTCGGACTTGGTCAAACCTGGTCAAAGGGTTTAGATTGCATATTATGTGACTGGTCAGGTTTGGGCTATTTCATTAATACATTTATGCTTATATGTATCGAGCGGTGCTATTTGATATGTTTCTTGTCTGTGTTGGCTGCAGGACATCGAGGCGGAGTCGTGGCGAGACACGGTGGACCGGACTAGGCGCAGGTGGCGCTGAGGTCAGAACGGTCGGGAGGTGTCGAAGACGACGTGGATTCGAGGTGGTTGCGAGGCGTGCGAGGCAAGGAACGCGGAAGCTTCCCGGAAGTTGCAGCAGGGGCGTTTCGGTAAAAGCGCAAGACTGCAAAAGGAAGTGGGTTAGCGGGCAAAGCATGGAGGGTAAAACGGGCAAAGCAAAATGTAAACCCATCAAGGAATGCTATAAATAGGAGTGTGTTTCCTGGTTATTGGCATGACTTGGGGAGGGGTTCTAGGGCTTTTTGCTTTGTGCTTTAGTGGTTGAGAGAGTGGGTGTGTCTCCTATGCATGTGTGCTATGAGTTCTTGATTCTCAAGCATGTATGGGGACTTGTTCGTGGGAGATTGAGAGAGATGAGCTGAGAACAACCATATGTAATCATTCCTCTTGTTTAATCATTCATCTCTCTTTGTCTCAATCGAAGAAATTTCAGCATGAATGAAATATCAGAGGTCTTACTTGAGTTGCTCTAGTGTTCTTTTATTTTTCCTGCGTTAGTTCCTTGTTGATCTCTTTTGGGTGCATCATTTTATTTTATTTGAGTTTCTCTAGCTTATTTCTTAAAGGATGCTTGCTGTGCCAACAGCTTAAGGGCCTTGTTCCTCATATTGTTTTTCTTCAGCCAAGTGCTAGTCAATTTCCTTGCCCTGGGTAGAGAAGCAAATCCTTGATCTGTTCTCCTCTGTTGTGTTTGTCTTTTGTCCCTGCCAATCAAGAATTTTTTATCCTGTCTTTTTACTTCATGGGAAAGAAGAGCTATTTGTTGTGAAGTTATGAGCAACAAGCTATGAGTTTTATTTTTCTTGGTTTGCTTTTTACTCTCAGTTCATTTTTGAAGATTTCGGCCAAGCAACAGCCTCCTGTTAAAGCTATTCTCCTATGCTCTGTTTGCATTGGCAACCCTCTCAGTTTTTGGCAGCTAGGAGGTTTCATTGCTTTTCGGTTAGGACAGGGAGTAGTTGGCTGTCTTGTTGTTTCCAGAGAACAGCCTTGAGCTGAGAGCTTGTCTCCTTTTTGGCTTTCCTTCTTTCTTTTACTTCAGTTTTTACTCCCTGTCATTTGGCTGTCCTGCAAGTTAAAAGACATGCTGTTCGACTGAATTAATTGCAGCTAGAAATGGTGTACACGGCTGCAGCAAAAGAACACTATTTGAAGATTTCGGCCAGCACTCATTTCTCTGCCATGGCAGCAATTTTTGCGAGTATTCTCTGCCGTGGCAGCATTTGACTGTCGTTTCTTTGCCGTGGTAGCGTTTCTTGTTAGTTCTCTGTCGTGACAACTTTTGCTGCAGTTTGTTTGCCATGGTAGCATTTTTGCTAATTTCCTTGATGTGGTAGCAATTCTCTACTGTTTTCGTGCCATGACTTCCGCTCAAGTTCTTTGATCTCTGTTGATTTTCTGTAAGTCTTGTTTCTTCATCTTCATAGCTCTCTATAGCTATTGGAGATACTTTCAGGGTTTCCTTGGGGGCGATTTTTAAAGTCGACATTCACCCCCCTCTGTCGCCATTTCGGTCCAACAATTGGTATGAGAGCCGGTTAGCTCTCATTTATAGATCTTAACCGGTCTGTGAGCCATGGCAACAGACAAGTACTCAACCAAGCCCCCGATCTTCGATGGGATCGACTATCCCTTCTAGAAGAGTCGGATGGAGACCTACATCCAGGCTCAGGGCTACGCCATCTGGCGTAAGGTCAAAGTACGTTATATTGTTCCTGCCGATGAGAACATCTACGCTGGAAACATGATTGATGTTGAGGCGAATGCGAAGGCGAGGAACATCATAATCCAGGGGTTGAGCCGCAGCGAGTTCGATCGTATCTCTCATTTGATGTCGGCCTACGACATCTGGGTGACCCTCGACGCATACCATGAGGGCACCACCCAGATTAAGACGGTTCGACAGGACCAATTCAAGCGTGAATACAACAAATTTGAGATACTTGCTGGTGAGTCACTTGATGAGTGCTTTGCGCATTTTCATAAGATTCTGAGCAACCTCCGAGCGGTCGGTCTCACATACCCCGACTCGGACAACGCTCGACAGATGCTCGCTGCACTCGATCTTCGTGTTTGGGAAATGAAAGTGACTATCATCAAGGACACCACGGACCTCTCGACTTTGACTCTTGATGCGCTGTACTCGCGTCTCAAGACTCACGAGATTGACATTGTCTCTCGCAAGTCAAAGTCACAGTCGATGGCCCTAGTCACCGATCCCAGTTCGGCTTCTGGTCTTTCTTCTGATTCACTGTGTGGTTTCTCTCTTGCTGCTCTCTATGACGTAACTGATGATCAGTTAGAGCAGCTCGAGGATGAGCAGCTGGCCCTCCTAGCTCGGAAGTTTTCCCATGCTTACAAGAGGAGGAGGGACAGAAAGAGGGGAGGACCTGTCATTTTCTTTGAGTGTGGTGGCCCCAACCACATTCGGGCAAACTGCCCCAAGATGGAGAAGGGCAAGAACGACTACGGCGGTTCGGGCAAGAACGACTACACCGACAAGAACCGCAACAAGAAGCTTCCAGCGCACCCTCAAGGCAAGAAGAAGTTCCGCGACTTTGGGAAGGCCAAGAAGCTCTTCCACCGCGTCCTCACCGCCTTCGACGACCTCGACCTCAGCGAGGTGGAGGGATGGAGCGACGACGACGGGACGGGTGACCAAGAACCCAAGAGCGGCGATGACTTCTCCGGCATGTGCTTCATGGCCCTTGAGGGCAAACTGAGCGACAACGAGCTGTACTCCGACTCGGACGAGGTATGCCCCACCTACGACCAGCTCAATCATGCTTTTCTTAAGCTAGGTGGATTTCATGCTAGAGCTAGGGCTAGGTGTACTGAGTTAGAGAAGGAAGTAGATAGATTGTCACTAGAGATTATTGCTCTTACATCTGCTCTCTCTAGTGATGATTGTGATACATGCTGTGCTCTGTTGGGTGACATGGAGAAACTAAGGACCTCGCATGATAGTCTGTCCTCTGAACTTGATCTTGTTAAGGTGGAGAATATTAGTCCCTTGGTTGAGCTTGAGATGAGTAGGGTAGTTCCTGTTTCATCTACTTCTGTTGAGACTATTGCTTGCACCTCATGTGAGGATAAGGACAATGCGTTTAGAGGTCTTTATACCATGTTGCTCGATCTGCCCGAGACTTGTGAAAACTGTAATAATTTGAAGATGAACCTAAAGCGGGCAGATCATAAAATTTCTGAGTTGTATGCTTGGTTGCTTGAGCCAGCTGCCTCATGCTTGAACTGTCCTAGATTAACTACTGAACTTGAATCTGTTTCCAAACAGTTTCAAAAATGATTGACAACAACAAGAAAATGGCTCAGTATGCGACTAAGGATCCTGTTAGCTCACCATGCATTAGTTGTGATAAACTAAAACTTGAACTCGTTGCTTTGAATGAAAAATGTATGAAGCTAACTAAGGATCAACTAGTGAAGCCATCAACTCATTGTGATGTGATTGCTGAGGTGGGGGAGAAGCCCCAGGGTAAGGTGGAGACGCCTAGCGACGTGAACCAACTGGCTAGTAGTAGGACTGTTCCCTCAGAGTCGGCTGTGCGTGCACAAGCCATTCTTTCATCTACTGTTGGTTCTTCTTCTGCTCCCTTACCTCTTGCTGTTCCCTCTTCTCCCTGCTCTTCTTGCACCTCTCTCTTTCGGGAGTGTCAGTACCTTATGAACACTCTCGAGAGGTTTGTAGGAGGCAAGAAGAAGCTTAATCTTATTCTAGACCAATATAAGATCTGCAGATTTAATCAGGGTCTAGAATACGATTTCTATGAAGACATGAGGAAGCATCCACCTGCCGTGCTCAGACCCATAACACCAGGTGTGATCGAGACTGAGCCCAGGACCAAGAAAGTCAAATTTAAGTCAACGGGCTTTGTCCAAGGGATTTCTGATAGCAAGGTGAGTCCACCTGCAGCTTCGGCCTCTCAGAAGGCGAAGCCATCTCATGCTACTTCTGCCTCTCAGAAGGCGAAGTATCATTGCACCTTCTGTCAGAAGGATGGACATACGATTGATCGATACTTCAGGCGCGCCAGGATCGCGCAGAGAGACCGTGTTGCAGCTCTTAGGCGTATTCAGGGCCAGCCCCAGACCTTGAGTGCATCTAAGACCAACACGAGGTCTAGGTTTGATTCAGATGCTTCTGATGGGTTTGGGCAGCATCGAGGACTTGGTTTTTTCGAGTTTGCTGGTTTTCGTCCTCATGCTCCCTTGGGTCGTGACTTCCGCCGTCCAGAGGGTAGATCTCATTTCCCCCATCGAGATGGCTACCCGCAGCATGTTCAGTGTGTTGCCGGTGCTCCGACTCGCTCGCTCGTAGCAGTCTGACCCAACAACAGCTTCGGGTCTACACGTAGACCTTCTGGCTTATTGAGTGACAGAGAGCGTAGGGTAGATAGAGGTCAGTCGTGCTTGACTACTTCATCTGCTCGACGTGTTACTCAGTATTGGGTGCCAAAATCACTCTTGATTTACCCCAGTACTGAGACTTTACTCTCTGTTTGACTCAGGTTCGCCGGGCAGGGAAGGGAAAGGTTTGGCTCGTAAACTCCGGGTGTTCACGACACATGACCGGAGATTTCCGTTGGTTTTCTTCCCTTGCCCATGCTCCAGGTGATGAGACGATCACCTTCGGAGATGCTTCATCTGGGCGCGTCATCGCCAAAGGTACAGTGCGCGTTAATGATTCTTTCATTTTGAAAGATGTTGCCTTGGTTAGTAAGCTGCAGTATAATTTGCTTTCCGTTTCTCAGCTTACCGATGACGACTTTGAGGTGAGCTTTAAGAAAAACAATTGCAAAATTCTTGATTCTTCGGGTAGTCTGGTTTGTGGGATTTCGCGTTTTGGGAGGATCTTTCGTGCTGATTTTTCTGAGTCTTTTGGTGATCCTCTCAGGTGTTTAGTTGCTTCTGAGTCCCGCGACCTTTCGTTCTGGCATAGGAGACTTGGTCATATTGGGTTTGACCATTTGACTCGAGTTAGCGGCCACAATCTCATTCGTGGTCTGCCGAAACTCAAAATGGTCAAAGATCTTGTTTGCGCTCCATGCCGGCACGGCAAGATGGTCGCCGCTTCTCACCCTCCGGTCACAGTTACTATGACCGATGCACCGGGACAGTTGCTATACATGGACACAGTTGGACCAGCTCGAGTGTAGTCAGCAGAAGGGAAGTGGTATGTTCTTGTCGTGGTCGATGACTTCTCGAGGTATTCTTGGGTGTTTTTTTAGCCTCGAAGGATGAGACGTTTACCCATTTTTGAGGTCTGTTCAGTAGGCTTTCTGTTGAGCTTCCAGGTGCCTTACGAGCGATCCGCAGTGATAGTGGCACGGAGTTCAAGAATTCCTACTTTGAGAGATTCTACGATGAGACAGGTGTAGAGCACCAGTTCTCTTCTCCGCACGTCCCACAGCAGAATGGAGTCGTGGAGAGTAAGAACCGTACCTTGGTCGAGATGGCCAGGACGATGCTCGATGAGTACTCTACACCGAGGAAGTTTTGGGCTGAGGCTATTGCGACCGCGTGCCATGTTTCCAATCGAGTTTTTCTTCGGGCATACTTGCATCGCACTTCTTATGAGTTGAGATACGGGCGAAAGCCCAGTGTCTCTCATTTTCGTGTTTTTGGTTGCAAGTGTTTCATTTTGAAGTCCGGGAACCTAGACAAGTTTGAGTCACGATCTTGTGATGGGATCTTTCTAGGTTACTCGACTTCCTCGCGGGCCTATCGGGTTTGGAACTGCGAGTCTAGTAAAATAGTAGAGACATGTGAGGTGACCTTTGATGAGGCCAGTCCGGGGACTAGGCCCGATATCTCAGGTTCTTTAGAGCAGTCCGAGCCCATCTTTGTGGATGATGAGGACGATGGAGATGAGGGTTGTCTATCCGATCCAGTCCTTCATCCACCCCCTTGAGGTGCCTTCTTCCACCGTACCTCGAGGTGATCAACCTTTGCCTTCCGCTTCTTCTGGAGCTAGTGGCTCCGTTCCTACCTCTTCTGCTCATGAGGTAGAGGCCACTTCTTCATCTCATCCTGGACCTCCTAGACATTTCCAGAAAGCTCATCCTTCCGAGAAGATTATTGGAGACCTCTTTGAGCATGTCACACGCTCAAAGTCTGCCACGTCACTTTTCTGTCTCCATTCTGCCTTTGTTGCCTTCTTCGAGCCCAAGGATGTGTGTCATGCACTTTCTGATGAGTCTTGGGTCAATGCCATGCATGAGGAGCTAGAGAATTTCGAGAGGAACAAGGTCTGGTCGCTTGTTGAGCCCCCTTGTGGTCACAATGTCATTGGGACCAAGTGGATGTTCAAGAACAAGCAGAGTGAGGATGAGGTAGTTGTTCGAAACAAGGCTAGACTGGTAGCTCAGAGTTTTTCTCAGGTCGAGGGTCTTGATTTTGAGGAGACCTTTGCCCCTGTAGCTAGACTTGAAGCCATTAGAATTCTGCTTACCTTTGCAGCTTCTAAGGGTTTCAAGCTTTACCAGATGGACATCAAGAGTGCCTTCCTTAATGGGTTCATTGAGGAAAAAGTCTATGTGAGACAGCCTCCTGGTTTCGAGAACCCCAAATGCCCAAACCATGTCTACAAGCTTTCAAAAGCATTGTATGGACTTAAGCAGGCCCCTAGAGCTTGGTATGAGAGGCTTAAGTCCTACTTGTTGAGTCATGGGTTTAAGATGGGTAAAGTAGACAAGACCTTGTTCATCCGCCGGCATGGCACTGATCTTCTGCTCGTTCAGATTTATGTGGACGACATCATCTTTGGCGGCTCTTCACATGCTCTCGTTTCCCAGTTTTCAATGTCATGAGCTCGGAGTTTGAGATGAGCATGATGGGGGAGTTGAGTTTCTTCCTTGGCTTCCAAATTAAGCAGACTCGGGAGGGTACTTTCTTGCATCAAGGCAAGTATACGCGAGACCTCCTGAAGCGCTTCGACATGAGTGATGGTAAGCCTGTGGCCACTCCTATGGCTACCTCAGTTTCACTCGACCCAGATGAGGACGGCGAGCCAGTTGATCAGAAGGAGTATCGCAGCATGATTGGCTCCCTCCTGTACCTCACTACCTCGAGACCGGACATACACTTCTCCGTGTGTCTTTGTGCTCGGTTTCAGGCTTCTCCTCGTGTATCTCACCGCCAGGCGGTGAAGCGCATCCTTCGGTACCTTTGAGCTACCATTGACTATGGTATCTGGTACTCTTCCTCTTCTTGTCTTTCCTTGAGAGCCTACTCGGACGCAGACTTTGCCGGCTGTAGGATAGATAGGAAGAGCACCTCTGGCACCCTGCCAATTTATTGGCACTTCTCTTGTTTCTTGGTCTTCGAGGAAGCAGTCCGGTGTTGCACAGTCCACCGCAGAGGCCGAGTACGTTGCTGCAGCCAGCTGCTGTAGCCAAGTGCTTTGGATGGCCTCGACTCTACGGGACTTTGGGTTAGTTATCGACAGTGTTCCACTCTTTTGTGGTAACACTTCTGCGATTAACATTGCTAAGAACCTAGTACAACACTCTCGGACCAAGCATGTTGATATTCGCTATCACTTCCTTAGAGACCATGTAGAAAAGGGTGACATCGTGCTCCAGTTTGTGGAGAGTGACCACCAGTTGGCTGATATCTTCACCAAGCCATTGGATAGCTCGAGGTTTTCAGCTCTGCGGGGAGAGCTTGGGGTGGTTTGTCCTTATGGACTGTTGTGAGGGGGAGCTTTGTACTTTACTGCTTTACTATATTAATTTTGCTCTTACTTCTTTCTGATTGCATTGCATAGGGGTGCTTTGGGGTTAGTCCTTCTAGCATAGGTTAGAGTGGTCATCTTGTCTAGTGTTCAGACTTCTTGCTCTTATCTTGTGATTCTAGGATGCTGTTTATTAGTTGTCTCTCTTTTCTCTAGGTTGAGCTTACTCACTTCTTGTGGGTTCTAGCGAGGGTTGGGTCACCCTCGGGTAGACAGGGTACGTGTTTGCTCCCTAGGTTGTTAGCAGACCAGCTGATAGTCCTCAAGTCATATGGGGTAGATGAGAGTCAGTCTGAGCCATAGTATCCTCTATATCTTGTCCATGCTTTAAGGACTGCTCTTTCATTTTTTTCTTTGCCAGTCTCTCTTGCTTATTGCTTTGGTTCAGGGGGAGTTCATTCGGGAGCTTCTGGAGCTTAATATTGACATAACTCAACTTGAACTAAAAGTTGCATCACATGTTGAGGGGAAGCTGGATTTTCTTGCATTTCAGCATTTCACATTGTAATATAACTATATTGAGCCTTGATTATTATCCTGTTATGACATGTTTACAATGCTTTACACTTTGCCATGACTTGTGCTTATTTGCTAGATTTATCATGACTTCATATGTATAGACTAGCTTTTGCCATGATAAGTTCATTAAAATTGCTCAACTTGAATTAAAACTTGTCATGCTAACTCTTGAGATTAGTCTTTCTTGCATTTTCAACAGAAAATATGTCACTTGTGCTTCTTTTGCTTAATCTACAAAAAGAACCAAGTACTTAAACAAATGTTTCACTCTTGAGCTTGTAGCACTCTAATTAGACTCAATGCTAGCTTCTTGGTTCCGCTTAGCTTATTGACATGGTTTGCATCATCCTTGGATACCTCTAGCTAGACTTTGATCATGGATGACTTGACAAGCTCTCAAATTGCACTAAATTTCAGATTGTCATCTATTTGGTTTAGCTGTCTTCTATATATCTTGTCATGATCTAGATAGCATTATATTGAGTTATGGTTTGATGTAATATTTGTTGGTCATCTTGGATAATTCTCATGGCTCTAAATGCTTAGAATAATGAATATTCAGCCATTCCATCCATTTCCATGACTTGTTCTCTTCCTTGCATCCTTGATGTGTTTATTGCCAAAAGGGGGAGAATAGTGGTAGAAAAAGCCATTTTGGGAGCTTTGAGGAAAACTTGTTCTTTCTTTTGCTCCTTGTGTCGACATGGTCATTAGCCTCATTTCCTTCTTTTGGACCATGTTTGACTTCTTTCTTGCATTTCAAACTCAACTTTGTGCTTTTTCGGGTTTTGTCAATATACTCATCAAGGGGGAGATTGAGAGACCATGTGGAGGTCATCCCATGTATGTGATGAGTAATTGACATCGGTTTAGGAAAGTTGAGTTTGATTTGGTTGGTTCAGACCATGTCGTTGCATGGTGCAATGGACTCGGTTGGACTTGGTCAAACCTGGTCAAAGGGTTTAGATTGCATATTATGTGACTTGTAAGGTTTGGGCTATTTCATTAATACATTTATGCTTATATGTATCGAGCGGTGCTATTTGATGTGTTTCTTGTCTGTGTTGGCTGCAGGACATCGAGGCGGAGTCGTGGCGAGACACGGTGGACCGGACTAGGCACAGGTGGCGCTGAGGTCAGAACGGTCGGGAGGTGTCGAAGACGACGTGGACTCGAGGTGGTTGCGAGGCGTGCGAGGCAAGGAACGCGGACGCTTCCCGGAAGTTGCAGCAGGGGCGTTTCGGTAAAAGCACAAGACTGCAAAAGGATGCGGGTTAGCGGGCAAAGTATGGAGGGTAAAACGGGCAAAGCAAAATGTAAACCCATCAAGGAATGCTGTAAATAGGAGTGTGTTTCCTGGTTGTTGGCATGACTTGGGGAGGGGTTCTAGGGCTTTTTGCTTTGTGCTTTAGTGGTTGAGAGAGTGGGTGTGTCTCCTATGCATGTGTGCTATGAGTTCTTGATTCTCAAGCATGTATGGGGACTTGTTCGTGGGAGATTGAGAGAGATGAGCTGAGAACAACCATATGTAATCATTCCTCTTGTTTAATCATTCATCTCTCTTTGTCTCAATCGAAGAAATTTCAGCATGAATGAAATATCAGAGGTCTTACTTGAGTTGCTCTAGTGTTCTTTTATTTTTCCTGCATTAGTTCCTTGTTGATCTCTTTTGGGTGTAGCAATTTTTTTATTTTATTTGAGTTTCTCTAGCTTATTTCTTAAAGGATGCTTGCTGTGCCAACAGCTTAAGGGCCTTGTTCCTCATATTGTTTTTCTTCAGCCAAGTGCTAGTCAATTTCCTTGCCCTGGGTAGAGAAGCAAATCCTTGATCTATTCTCCTCTGTTGTGTTTGTCTTTTGTCCCTGCCAATCAAGAATTTTTTATCCTGTCTTTTTACTTCATGGGAAAGAAGAGCTATTTGTTGTGAAGTTATGAGCAGCAAGCTATGAGTTTTGTTTTTCTTGGTTTGCTTTTTACTCTCAGTTCATTTTTGAAGATTTCGGCCAAGCAACAGCCTCCTGTTAAAGCTATTCTCCTATGCTCTGTTTGCATTGGCACTTGACAAATTTAAGATATTTAAGGCTGAAGTTGAAAATCAGCACAACCTAAAAATTAAAATGGTAAGATCGGACCGTGGGGGAGAATATTATGGAAGACATGCCTCTTATGGGCAAATTCATGGCCCTTTCGCTTGCACCGGTGTCTAGGTACCATGCCTTGTTTTGGGTGCTGCTTAGCTTCGGCATCACCTTTTCTTCATGGAGGAATACCTCTTCTTCAGAAGTTGGGACTATATAGATGAGTTCACATACCTCGATCATCAGCAGCTAATGATACTTTGTTATGAGATTCACCCTTGCTCTTCGGTTTGGCTTTGGACACTCTTTCGCAAAGTGCTCGTACTCATTGCAATTGAAGCACTTAATCTTGATCTTGTCGACAATTAATAATAGAAGAAAAAATTCAGAAAATCTAGTAAGCGTGCATGTCCAATTTAGATTCCGTTCTAACATATCACACAAACAAGGTTAACACAGTTTATCAATTCTCAGTCCACTTAGCTCAGAAAATTGCTTTCTTTTTTAAAGATCCAGCTTGTGGATACAAGTTTAAATAATTTTCATATTCTAAGAAATACTCATCAACATATTCGATTCTATTTGCATTCGCTCCGTATTTATATTCGACATTATTCGCATTCATGTCCGCAAGGCCACGTCAGGAACGTGGAGGCCACCACCGCCTACGTGTCCAGCAAACATAATAAGAAGCAGCAAGAACAAACACAGACTTGAAATTGCAATTTTTAAAAGGAAAAAAAACGAAGTTCCTGGTTAGAAAAAGGAAAACGCCGAAAATTTGTAGGCCCTTTGGGACGGTGTAGTGGGCCGGTCGTGTTGAGCTAAATTTTTTTTTAAAGAGGCAGAGCGCTCGTGCATGCCAGCCTCGCACCAACCCACTAAAGAAAAGCACCGCCTCGGAAGTTTTCGAGGGAAGCACGCATCTTAAAAGCATTCGCCTTAGCACGTCCCACACGACCTTACTTAAACAGGATCTGTTCTATAGGCTCGTACCCAGTGGCGAATCTACCGTGGGTGCTTGTGGGTGCTCGAGCACCCCCTCCTCCCATCGTGGTTGAAGAACACCCCGTCAGCCCGGAGAGTGAAGAACAGGAGGCTGGAGGGCGGACCGGAGGGGCCGAGAGGGAGGCAGTCAGCCACTCGGTGGCGGCCGAGCAGGGCTAACGAGGCCGAGCCCGAGCAGGAGCGGCGGAGCGTTGCGGCGGTCGGCGGACGAGACGACGAGCTCCATTTGCCCGGGCGGCCGCCTGTAAGACACCGAGTGCTGTTCATTTTATATAAATTATTATTTAATTGATACTTGATAGCAGCCATTAGGCATTAGTTGATTAGCTAATTTATTTAATCAGTTGTTGATTGGTTATTATTTAATTATTCTTAGATTTACAAAAATGGAGAAGTGAACTTTACACAAATATTTCTCAAACAATGCAACAAGTAGTAACTCTCCAACCATAGAAAGCAGAACTGAAGCAAAAAGGTTCGGCATGAATTTAATCGTAATCAGATTTAGTGACTTAGTGGTATGTTTTCATTTCATTTTTAATGTTTATGGACATTCACAATTTAATATTGTATCACTACATTTGATATTTCTTATCTACAGATTGGTACTCACATATTTATGAATATTTAGGGCACATTATCCATTAGCAAGATACTAAATTTATTGTATTTTTATATTTTCAATTTGTTCTCTTCCTATTTATGTATGAATTTGATATTCTAATGCCAAAAGACTAATAGATCAGTAGATGTAGCTTTGGTATATTTATATTGTGCTATAGTCTCAACAGTAGAGCTCTCACTCTATTTTCATACTGGATTCGCCGCTGCTTGTACCGCTGCATCCTTTACCATTAATGAGTCAAGCGCTGAAGTCTGGTGGAGGCCTGTGCAGACCTGGGTGGCCTTGGAGCTGTCTGACAGACAAGAAAGTCTTATTTTTAATCTGTCATTCTTATTTTCCCCTCCCCTTTATGCACAATTCATCAATTCTCATTCCACTTGGCTTAGAAAAATGCATTCCTTTTTTTTTTGTTTTGAAAGATCCAGAGTTACAAGGCGCCCGATGAACTACCCAACAGTGGTGTAGACTAGCTAAAGCGGATCTGTTCTAAACCTTCCGCACCTGCCGTTCTCCAGGAGGTAGCCTCGTCCTCTATCATCTCGATCACCAGGTTGTCGGTTCTGTGCAGCTAGTCGGCCTGAGGTGATCGTAACCTACTGCCAAATTGCAACTCTCTCCAAGATTGTTTTGCATGCCGACACTCGAAAATTACATGAAACTTAGCTGTTGAATGAATCCAGATTCCTTCCAAACACACAATTGCACTGCCAACGAAAAACCGAAAAGCTGGTGCACACCACTTGAATTCACATGCAGTCCCACTCGTTGGGTTCGATAGCGGCGCTACAGTACAGACCACTAATAATCATATATAGTCATAAGAGTGGAGAAAAATAAGTCAAACACAGGATATCGAACATGAAACCATTATCCGACATGGTTCGATCCATAATCCGAGAGAACATTACAGCACAAACTGATCACTAAGACAAAGCTGAATGAACATTATGCCTGAAAGGAACGAACAGATGGAGCCAGTTCTTTATCTTTTTTTTTTTAAAGATCCAGCCAGTTCTTTTGTCGAGGAGGTGCTCAACTCAGTCGACGGGTCCTTAGGATCCAGGAGGGGGAGATCTCCAAGGCTTCCGCTCACCTCTGCACTCTCCTGCAACTGAAAGGCATACTCAAGGTTGGAAAGCACATCTCCCATGGATGGACGGTCAATGCCCGACTCAGCAACACACATCTCAGCAGTCTCGGCAAACTTGTTGAGGCACTGTGGATCAATCTTTCCCTTTAGGTAGGGATCACCAATCTGATCAAGCTCGCCCATGTCCTTGCAGCACAATGCCCAACGTACCAAGTACCGTTGTCTCTCTGGAAGAGTCATGTCGATAACAGGTCGAGCACAGAGGACCTCAAGCAGCACAACACCAAAAGAGTAGACATCACTTTTCTCAGTAAACTTCTGCGTCATATATGACTCAGCATCAAGATAACCTGAAATACCCATGACCATCGTGGACACAGGTCTGCAATCCATTGACAGCCTAGCCACGGACACGCCAATGTCTGAAACTTTGGCAACCCAGTTCTCGTCCAAGAGAATGTTTGTCGTCTTCACACCGCCATGGACGACGACGTGCTCTGTGCCAGTATGAAGATAGTGCAGTCCACGAGCTGCACCTATGCAGATCTCCAAACGCTGCCTCCAGGTAAGCGGTGTCTTCTGGGTTTTGTACAGGTGCTGACGCAGGCTTCCGTGAGCCATATAATCGTAGACCAGGATCATGTCATTATTCTCCTTGCAGTAACCAATTAGTGACACAAGATGATGGTGGCAGAGCTTCGGTAACATCTCCAACAAAGTTGGAAGAACATCCTCAATATACCGTCGCAGTTTCACTGAAATGGCACGCTTGATAGCTACCTTGGTTGCTCCCCCGTCAATCTCTCCACGGTAAACTCCACTAAATTCATCCACACCAAGAAGAAGTGACTCATCAAAGTTGTTTGTCACGGATTTGATCTCCTTAATTGAGAAATGGCGGAACAGGTTGGATGGCAAAGTCTTGCTGATAGGGATGATCATTACAGCTGGAGCTGCTGGCTTGTTCTTCCTTCCCCAAGAATTCAAACCCCCTAGCCTTTCTTGTCGTTGATATTGAGCTTTCCTAAGCGTCCTAAGCTGCTCTGCCACTTCTAACATCTCAGGAGGGGGAGATCTCCCAAGGCTTCCGCTCACCTCTGCGCTCTCCTGCAACTGAAAGGCATACTCAAGGTTGGAAAGCACATCTCCCATGGATGGACGGTTAATGCCCAACTCAACAACACACATCTCAGCAGTCTCGGCAAACTTGTTGAGGCACTGTGGATCAATCTTTCCCTTTAGGTAGGGATCACCAATCTGATCAAGCTCGCCCATGTCCTTGCAACACAATGCCCAACGTACCAAGTTCTGTTGTCCCTCTGGAAGAGTCATGTCGATAACAGGTCGAGCACAGAGGACCTCAAGCAGCACAACACCAAAAGAGTAGACATCACTTTTCTCAGTTAACTTCTGCGTCAAATATGACTCAGCATCAAGATAACCTGAAATACCCATGACCATTGTGGACACAGGTCTGCAATCCATTGACAGCCTAGCTACGGACACGCCAATGTCTGAAACTTTGGCAACCCAGTTCTCGTCCAAGAGAATGTTTGTCGTCTTCACACCGCCATGGACGACGACGTGCTCTGTGCCAGTATGAAGATAGTGCAGTCCACGAGCTGCACCTATGCAGATCTCCAAACGCTGCCTCCAGGTAAGCGGTGTCTTCTGGGTTTTGTACAGGTGCTGACGCAGGCTTCCGTGAGCCATATAATCGTAGACCAGGATCATGTCATTATTCTCCTTGCAGTAACCAATTAGTGACACAAGATGATGGTGGCAGAGCTTCGGTAACATCTCCAACAAAGTTGGAAGAACATCCTCAATATACCGTCGCAGTTTCACTGAAATGGCACGCTTGATAGCTACCTTGGTTGCTCCCCCGTCAATCTCTCCACGGTAAACTCCACTAAATTCATCCACACCAAGAAGACGTGACTCATCAAAATTGTTTGTCGCGGATTTGATCTCCTTAATCGAGAAATGACGGAACAGGTTGGATGGCAAAGTCTTGTTGATAGGGATGATCTTCACAGCTGGAGCTGCTGGCTTGCTCTTCCTTACCCAAGAAAAGAGATCTAACTTTTGTTGTCCCTGTTGAGAATCTTTCCGTAGCAATCGGAGACGTTCTGCCACATCAATCATCTCAGGACGTCTATCCCTATCCATCCTTAAGCATTCACCTGCTAGCTTCCCCATCTCTTCGATAGTCTTCATGTTTTTCTGGCTTGCAATTCCAGCATCAAACATCTCTCTCACCCCTCTGATCCCCTTAGCAAGAGCTTGCGTAAATATATAGACAATGCTGATCTCCCCATCTTTTGTTTTTGCCTTTTTCCCAGTAATCAGTTCCAAGAGGACAACTCCGAAACTATAAACATCACTCTTCGCGGTGAGACACCCATCCTGAGCATACAAAGGGTCCATGTAGCCTATCGTCCCTGTCACGCGCTCAGTGTATAGGGTCTTGTCCGTGTTAACTAGTCTTGATATTCCAAAGTCTGATATTTTCGCATTAAATCTGACATCTAAAAGTATATTATCAGGCTTGATATCACCATGAATGACCTGAGTATACATTTGCGAATGCATGTACGCCAACGCCTCTGCACACTCTGTGGCAATCCTAAGTCGTATGTCCAAAGGGATGGGCATGTTGCCATGGTGAAGAACGTTACTCAGGTTTCCATTTGCGACATACTCGGTGACCATCATTAGGGCATTTTCCTCAATGCAGTAGCCGATGAGTCTGACTACATTCTTGTGATTGATTTCACTGTGGACGGTCAACTCTTTCGCAAAGTTTTCGTTCGCATTACGGGTAAACCTTTTCACTGCAACCATACTTTTGTCCTCAAGAACTCCTTCATAAACTTCTCCAAAGCCACCTCTTCCAATAATACTTCTGTAGTTGTTGGTCATTATTTCTATCTCGCGTTCCGTGAAGCATTTTATGCTATGATTGCTATGTGCTACCCACTTTGGTCTCTCGTCCCTTTGGATCAGTTCCCTCACCTTATTTTCTGGAAGATCCATCTTACGAAAGTAGTAACTAGCAAAGCACTAAATACACCAGATAGCTTTGACTGAATTGCTGGATAACTTCAGAAGATGATCGACGCAGCAACAGTCACTACCTTAGCCAATATGCTTTCTTTTCTGTACTAATCGGTACTTCTGGTAGCGCAGTATAGTTGTGCAAAACTGTCCTAGCAAACCCAGCAATTGGCAATCCGTAACAAAATGTTTTCCCCCCTCCCTCTTCAATGAATTAATCGCAGCTCTCCTGCTATTCCTTCCTTAAAAACAGACCAAAATGCTGGAGATATGTTGACCTAAAAATTGTTTCCAAAGTGTTAACATTCAGTTTCAATCCAACACAGATTTTAAGCGTTAGCTAGCGATTTGTGGACAGAACAGATGTCCACTTGCCAAAATTGACGTGCCTTGTATTAGAGATGATTTGGTCATAATGCATCTCCTCTAGCTGGTGACGAAGGATAGTGGGTTGAGGGCTCCACGGGTTGCCAGTTAAAAATTGAAGATAAAAAAGTTAGGGATGATGGCTTTTAGCTATAGTTTATGGATTTTAGCTGAAAATGAAGAGTAGTGGTTGAAAGAAGTGGCTTTTACAAGGAGGAACGAGTGGTGGAAAAAGTGAGAGAGAGAGACACGTGCGTGTGATGGGAGCGAGAGGAGTGGAGTACGTGATGCACCCGTGTCCTCCTGTCTTATCCCCGGAGCGAGACAGTAGTAAGAGAAGTGGAGAAACCGCTTCGAGAAGCTGGATGTTCGCATTGGCTTTTGGCTTTTCTAAGCAGAAGCCAGGAACAGAAGCCAATGCGAACATGGCTATAAGGCATTTCATTTAATTCTATTGCTAGAGTTAACTGATAGAAGTATTAGTGATTAATTAAACAGAGATCTAACTATTGTGATTATGTGCTAAATAGTAATAGGGAGATTCATGTTTTTGCCACTCTTAAGATTGGCCAATTACCTTTGTCACTTACATGTGGGACCGCCTGAGTCACTGACAACGGGCCAGGGTGGTAAATCTGTTGCCCCTCACCTCATAAGGGTGGCAAAAACATAAATTTTCCTAGATAAGGAGGCTAGGGAAACCACAAGGGCTACCTAGAGCCTAAGACACAATAGAGAGTAGTATAGAAGATGTATACCACACCACTCTTATTACATAGGCTTGTTCTAACCAAAAGTGAGCTCTCCATCTTCATGGCGCTCTAGGGGCCATATTTATAGCCATGAAAAGGTTGTTTACACAAATGCCTTTGTTGGGGTTTGTAATAGTAAGGGAAGTACACCCTTTTCTTGGGACAACCATTTTAGGCTGGTCACGTAAATTACACATTCAATGGGCCTTTGGTGTAGTAGGCCGATTGGGCCAAGGTGGGAGCCATTGCTCCAATAGTAGTCTCTCATGGTCAAGGCCTGTGTAATTAGTGGGCCAAAACCATATTCCTTACTTTTGGCCCCCTCCGTCCCATCGGCCTCCTGGTCGGTTGCCTGGTTTGAAAATGTTGTCGTTGGTGGTTGTCTGGAATGCCTCCTACCGTACACGTGGCCGCAATTTAGGCGTGGGATGTGCGATGTGGGTTGCTACATAGGTTACAGGGGCACGCATGCCTCCTAAAAAGCCATGCTTATTCTATCACCATTAATGCAAGTGTCCCATCCGAATTCAAGTGTCGCGACAATTCAGTTGCTCCCATCTTCTTCTTGTTTGTTGCTCTCGCCTGTCGCCATTAGTGGTTGCCTTCCTTACTACCACGCTTCTCGCGCACTTGTTGGTCACAATGGATCAGGGGAGTGAGTGCCGATCGTGGCTGTACGTCGGCAACCTCATTAAGCTGCAGCAGTGAGGACGCGCAGTCTAAGCCCACCGCCTGCAAGTGGTGGAAAGCATCAGAGAAGGTGGCCTATACATGCGTCAACACTTTCAGCCCGTCGATGGTGACGGACGAGCTCCTTGACGTGCTCATTCGTGACGGGAAGGTCTTTGACCGCCAACTTGTTCGTCGGCCAATGACCAATTAAGTCGTCCCATGGTCGCGGGAGGGTGAGATGCTCATCTTCACTGCGTACTTTGACGAAGGGCTTCATATCCTTGCCTCATGCTTTGTGGGCGAAATACTCTGTACAAACGACCTAGAGCTCCTATACTTATGATGAATGCCATTGCGTGTCTTACAGTCTTCTCTTGAGCGGTCCGGTCGGAGGTCACTATACCTAGCGCGCTGCTCATCGTTTCTCTACACGATGTGTGATGCCAACCGAAGCAGGTGGATAACGGACAATGCTCTAACCTAGCTAGCATGAATTTCCATGTATAGTCTGGCTACTCAAAAGACCTCCCTTCGAACTCAACGCGGACAAAGTGGGAGTCGAACTAGCTCTAAAAGTGGTTCTATCACATCATTAAGCCAGGGAGTATCCTTCGCTAGACCGGGTGATTGATGTACTTCATTTCATCACAACACATGACGCTTGATCGCAACAACGAAGGGCGCACGAGGAGACTTCAAGCAAATTTTCACCACATGAACACACGTGACCTCACGGAGTTCTACATGTTCCGTGTATCCCCTAGCCCGTTGCTAGGATCTAAAAACTAGGTCCGCCTGGGAGGATGGCATCCACAACTCCTAACATGGTAGTGAAGCTTGTTGATCCTGGTAAGTTTTGTAGGCTTCACATCCTGTTTCTTCAATGTGTAGCCGTCCAGCTTGGTAGGGTGACAATACCTATCAGTCAGAACTATTGCAGTGTTGTCACTGGTGAAGGCCGAGAAGATGGCAGTCGTGTTCCTGGGGCCTTACATCCTAAAGGGGCATAGCCTTTGAGCTGCCAGGATGTTGAATGGGCCACACATTAATTGCGTGTGCGAGGCGCTCAGGCTCTCCATGCCCGATCGGCCTATTCCTACTACTAGTGGTGGTCGGGCTCCCAGCTCACGTGGAAGCGATGGCCAGGATGTAGCAACCTCGATGGGCATGAAGACTCTCATCCGCCCATCGCCGTCGTCCCCTTGTCATCACCTCCTCGCTCTGCTGGACTTTGAGGCAAGCCTAGATGGACGGTGAAGACGTTGAGGCGGAGGAGGATGATGGAGGCAGTATGAAGAGTGAAGACGAAGGGCGCCAATTGGATGATGGCGAAGGGCTCGCAACAGACGATGGAAAAGGGTGTCAAGTGGACGACCCTGAGGCATGCATGGGGGGCGATGAGGAAGGTAGTGTTGTGGATGTTGTTCTGCCCTACACTATGGCTTCGAGATCAACTGCGTCACCTGCTTCATCTCCCTCGCCAAGTCACCCTACGAAGCATGCCCATTGGAGCCTTCCCTAGTGGCCCCTGAGATAGGATATCGTTTGCTTTGGACGTGTTGGAGGAAGACTTGAGCTCCAAAGCTGGAATGATGCCACCCCTTATAGACATCATCGTGGACTCTACACCGACGGCATCTCCTGTGCAAACTCTAGCACAAGGTGAGGACAACACTCCTGTGCATGCCTCTAGTAGGCTGACTGTAGGTTTGAGACCTTCCTTTTGTTCCTAGGACTTCGTGAGGCTGTCTCTGATATGCTCCCTTACACTATCGCCTTACACTGTCGCCCTCGTCAACGACCCCTCCTCCAGTAGCGACAGCCTAGGAATCTATCGACGGGGTCTCTCAGAGAGTTGAAGGTATTCTTGGTGCGGAGGACACCACGTGGACTACTATAGTGGAGGTGGCGGGTGCGGGGGCCTGCCAGCATCCCTTGGGGACTTCATCCCCCACCTAGAGGCACTTCGTGCCATGTGTGCCATGGTGGACTATGTTGACTCCGCCTTGGATCGGAAGGTACTGCAATCTTGTGGTATGGCGAACTATGTTGACTCCGTTCATGTTTTTGTGAATATATCTGGGGATATCTTGGCAAGGCCACGGTGAAGGTATCGTTGTGGCACACACTAGGTATAGTGATGGACCTGGGGACATGGCTTGGAGCAGTGCAGCAATGAACCACTCTGGGTGGAGTTACCGTGGAGGCCCAAGCCGAGGATCGGTAGGTGTGAAGCCGTCGAATTCTTTCTTCATGCTTGCCATGGCACATAGGCTGTAGGGCATGACATACTTTTGTCTTATATCAATCTTTTTCTTTTGAAATGGCAAGGATGCTGTGTTTAAAGTGGAATACTATTTTGGGAAGTTGATTTGCTATTCACCCGCTATGCATTCATGGTTCGTTAGACCTTGTGGTTACTGTCTCTCATCTGGGTAGGTTCTCGATGAGGATTGGCTTCCTATTGTTGACCACCTTCTCTACTGCACGCTTTGTCATTGGGATTGGGAAGAGGAGTCCTTGCGTTTCTAGGCTAACTTTTGGCCCAGGTCACATGTTTAACCTACCAAATACATAAAGATAGAGATCTTCGATGAGGACAATTAGCCTGCAACCATACCCCTCGCAACTGTGTACTTGCTATCTTTTAATTTGAGCGGACCGTGGCCTCCGCATTGGTAAGGGCGTTGGTAGCACTTTGTAGGGTCCACGGTTGTTCTATTCGCACACCCGTTGGCACCTCGGGAAAACAAATGTCACCTCACTTCTCTTCTCACCTCTTTTGGTAGAGTGAGTAGGTTGTTGCGTGCTCCGTCCCCCATCCTTCAAACTAGTAGCCTCAAAGGAAGTGGTGGAGTGAGTAGGGTTCGTGCGCACTTTGTCCCCCACCCTTCGAATGGGCATCATCGAAGACGGCATTAGAACAAGTAGGTTCGGGAATGCTCCATCCCCCACTATTCGAACTGGCATCATCGAAGGGGGCAGTGGAGCGAGTATGTTCACACGTGCTCTGTTCCCCACCCTTCGAGCTAGCAACGTCAAAGGCAGTGGTGGAGCAAGTAAGTTTATGCGCACTTTGTCCCCACCGTTTGAACTAGCGTTGTCGAAGATGGCGGTAGAATGGCTAGGTCCGCACACGCTCTGTCCTCCACCCATCAAACTAACGTTGTCGAATATGGCAGTAGGATGAGTAGGTTCGTGCATGCTTCAAACCCCACCCTTTGAACTAGCATCGTCAAAGACAATGATAGAACGGCTAGGTTCATGCGCACTCTATCCCCTACTCTTCAAATTATCACCATCAAAGATGGCGGTAGAATGGGTAGGTTCATGCAAACTCCATCCTCTACCCTTGGAACTAGCATTGTCGAAGACTGCAATAGAATGGGTAGGTTCATGCATGCTCCAACCCCCGCCCTTCGAAATTGCATCATCAAAGATAGCAGTAGGACAAGTAGGTTTGCACATGCTCCGTTCCCTACCCTTCGAACTAGCATTGTCAAAGACGGCGGTGGAGCTAGTAGGGTTCACGCACGCTATGTCCCTTGCCCTTCGAATGGGCGTCGTTGAAGACAATAGTAGATTAGGTAGGTTCACATGCATTCCCCCACTCCCCTTCATAAAAGCTCAAGCTCTCCATCGGGAGGTGGAGGGAAAGAAGAGATGGTAGTTACAACTGGCGATGGCTAGCTTGAATAATACCACTAGATTTAGAAGGGCGAGTCCCATAGGGTGTGAGACAAGTGAGGGTCCCGGCTCTTATGTTAGACTCCGTAGAGTGTGCTGGAACACACGAGGGTCTTGACGCTTATTTTAGACTCTATAGAGTGGGCCGGGACATGTGAGGATTTCAACACATATTTTTGACTCCGTAGAGTGGGCTAGGACATGCGAGGGTCCTAGTGCTTATTTTAGACTTCATAGAGTGGGCCAGGGTACACGAGGGTCTGGCGCTTATTTTTGACTCCATAGAGCGGGCCATGACATATGATGGTCTGGTGCTTTTTTAACTCCGTAGAGTGGGCTAGGACACATAAGGGTATGGCGCTTATTTTTTACTCCGTAGAGTTGGCCAAGACAAGCGAGGGTTAGGCGGTTATTTTTGACTCTATAGAGTGGCACGAGAAAGTATTTAGACATAGTCATTTGGGGCCCAAAATATACTTTGGTTGACCCACTTGCGCGGGTAGGCTTTACATGAGGCTTAGACAAGTGCGATGCATAGGACTATCGTCAGCTGCTAGGCGTAGTAGTGGTACAGACGATCACCATTACAGGTGTGCTTGAGGTTTGTGTCGTCGAGGGTGCAGAGGTGGTAGGAGCCTGGACAATGGGATGCCATGACTATGTAAGGCCCCTCCCACTTGAACTCTAGCTTCCCTGCCTCAGCACTGTGTAGGGCCTTCTTGAGGATGAGGACCCCCACCGTGAGTTACCACGGCTTGGCCATCTTGTTGTAGGAAGATGTGGTCATCTGGAGGTATTTGGTGATGTTGTGATTTGCTTGGACCCAGGCCTCAACATTGAGATCAAGCAATAGGCCATACTCCCCTGGTAACGCCTGGGCTAGCACTCGGTGGGACTTCGCTTTGAGCTCTTCAGGCATCATGGCTTTATCCCCTCTGTTGGCCTGTAGGTAGCCTACGGAGGCGTAGCATACTTTGATGCCCATATGCTCACAGAAAGTTTGGAATGCTATTGCATTGAACTGTAGGCCATTGTCGACTGTGATCTCTTTGGGGACTCCAAAGCGGCATATGATGTTCTATCGAGGAATTTCTGCTTTGCCACGGAGGTGATTCTAGCGAGGGGGGTCGCCCCGACCCACTTGGAGAAGTAGTCATAGGCCACAATGATGGACCGAACATCATTGTGAGCTCGGGGGAGTAGGCCTACAACGTTGAGGCCCCAACGCGCTAGCAGCAATACTGGTAGGATTCGCTGGAGAGGGTTGGGCAGCACATGTGCAAATCTTCCCGTCCATTGGCATTCTTGGCAATGCTTGACCAACTCTCATGCATCCGAAGCTACCGTGGGCCAGTAGAAACCCTGGCAGAAGGCCTTCCCCATGAGGACATAGGGGGCTAAGTACAAATCACATAGCCCACTATGAATCTCCGTGAGGAGCTCTTGGCCCTCTCGGCATAAGAGGCATCATAGGAGCGGGGTGCACACACTCCATTTGTATAGCACCCCATCCACCGTGTCGAAGGCTCTTGCCTAGTGTGCCAATGTCTAGCTCCATGGTTCCTTGGAGGAAAGCAACAATTAGCTACCTCCAATCGTCCTGCTGGCGTCCTGCTGGCCGATGTGTAGCACATTGGGGGGGGGGGGGCTCGTGTGGTCCTGTGACACCATTGTGGTAGTGAGGACTTTGAAGTATGCATTGGAGTGGGCTCACGTCCTTGGCTAGCCGCTTTCAGCAAGGCATCTGCTTTCACATTGTCAGCTTGACTTGATGGTAACCCCTAAAATATGTTGCTTCTTTGCCCTAACGACAACAAGGTATTTGGCGAGGTTGGGGTTCTTGGCCTGATATGATTTCTCGATATTGCTAGCTAGTAAGTGGGAGTCACTACGCACAAGCACTCTTCTAGCCCCGGTGCCTTCACCTTGCGAAGACCGAATAGTAGTGCCTTGTATTCGGCTGTGTTGTTGGTCACTTGGAACTTGAGGCACACCACATATGCTATGCTTGGGCCCTTGAGGGTTGAAATGGTGGCCCCTATCCTTGTGCCTGTGGCACTGCATGCCCCGTTGATATGCAGGTTCACACCAGCTCCAAGGATGGCTGATAGCTTAGCTAAGACGTGGGGTCCACTCCACAATGAAGTCCACTAGGGCACAATGATCCTATGCGCTAGGAAATAGTGTTGTAGCTTGCTCGAAGCCATTAATAGGGCATAAGCTAACTTCTCCAACTTGGTGTACCGCATCTTCGCTCCTTGCAACACTTTGGAGACATAGTACACTGGGCGCTGAGCGGAGCCCTCCTCTAGCACGAGGACCACGCTGACCACGTGCGGTGTCATTGCTAAGTGCAATAAGAGCAGATCCTTTGGTGCTGGGCAGGCAACCTTGGGAATCTTAGCAAGGTACTCCTTTAGGTCCTGGAAAGCCCGCACACACTCGTTGGTCCATCGAAAGTCGTTAGACCCATGGAGGGTTTTGAAGAAAGGGAGTGCCCACTCTACAACCCTTGATAGGAAGCGACTAAGGACGGTGAGGTGCCCTGCCAGCCTCAAGACCTCCCTGGTGGTCTTGGGGGGCTCCATAGATAGTATGATGTCAATTTTGTCTAGGTTGGCCTCGATACCCTTGTCGGACACTAGGAATCTGAGCAACTTGCTGGCTCAGACTCCAAAGACACATTTGTCTGGGTTGAGTTTTATGTCGGCTCGACAGAGATTGTCAAAGGTTTCCTAGAGATTCACCACGTGGGAGACCGCCCGCCTACCTTAAAGACCACATCATCCACATAGGTCTTGCCATTTTGACCTAGCTGGGATGCGAGGACCAAGGCGATGAGTTGTTGAATGTTGCCCTCATGTTCTTTAGTCCAAAGGTCATTTTAACAAAGCAATATGTTTCACCAAGGACTATGAAGCTGGTCTTGCTTCGTCATCCTTGGCCATACAGATCTAGTGATACCCAGAGTATGCATCAAGGAAGCTCATCAATTCACACCCCACCGTGGCATCCACCAGTTGGTCAATACATGGTTGGGGTAGTTATCTTTAGGGCATGCCTTATTGAGGTTGGTGAAGTTGATGTACATGTGCCAACTGCCATTTGCCTTCTTGAACAACACCGGATTGGCGAGCCACTTGGGGGTGGACCACCTCCCTGATGATGCCAGAGGCGATCAGCTAGGCCACCTCCACCTTGGTAGCCTCTTACATGTCCAATGACGTTCTTCTCATTCACTGCTTCATAGGCTTCGCATCGGGGTGCACTGCCAACTTGTGCTCGATGGTGGAGCATCCTCGCCCATGATGTGGTGCCCACTCAAAGAAATATGTGTTCTTGCAGAGCATTTCCAGCAAACTCCACTTGGCCTCCAGGGTAAGGTCACCTTGGACTGATACCTGCTTTGATGTGTCTTCGCTATTGAGCATCACCCTCTTTACATCACCGTCTAGCCTCGGCTTTGGTGTCCACCCTAGTGCTGAGGGAGGGGTTGGGCCGTCGCTCACCGTGTGCACTTTTTGAAGTAGGCTCCATGTGCCCACTTCAATTTGTCAAGTGAAGTTCTAGTTGTTGAACATTGTAATGACCCCTTTGGGCCCAGAAGCTTAATACATAAGTCATACACAGGTAATTGTGGTGCAGAAACACACCGAACATGTTGAGGGTAGCTCTTCCCAGGATGGCATTGTACGGATATGGGAGGTCCACAATGTCGAAGTTGATAACCTCCTTTATGCTCTGCTCGCCTTGGCCAAAGGCCACTTTGAGTGCCACCTGTCCTAGTGTTCTGACTAGGCACCCTTCGAAGCCTTATAGGGGTACCCCTGGGCCTGGAGCCTACTTTGAGGGATTCCTATTTGGTCGAAGGCGCCGACGAACAAGAGGTCTATGAAGCTGCCTCTATCCATCAGGACCTGCCTCATGTCACATCCCACTATACTAGTCACGATTACTAGTGAGTCTTGGTGAGGGAACTATACCCCCGAGGCATCCTCCACTATGAAGGTGATGTCTACTCGAGCCCACTCTGGGAGCAGTTACACTGGGTACGTGGTGACATGGTGTATTTGTCATGCGTAGGCCCTTTGTTGTTGCTCTGAGAGGAACTCAAGAGACAATGCCCCAAGATTGCGTTCATCACTCGATGGGGTCTAGTGTCAGAGGCTTGTATCCGCAGCATGTTCAACGGGGGCTGAATAAGCTACAACTCTGGGGGTTGTTGTATGTGCACCACCAGTGGTGCCTTCACATCTTGGTTGTATTCCCTACCACACTTTCACGAAGTGCCGTGATGGTGGGGCAATCCTGTGTGATATGCTCCCCCTGACCATGCACTTCGCACCATGCCTCCTATTGGTGTATGTCTTCTTGACCCTACCCCCTTCCACGGCCATGGTCATTTCCTCTAGCGTGGCGATGACCTCCAGGGGTAGAGGCTTCGTCGCCGCCTTCTTCAATGCTAAGCACGTATCTACCCCTAGGCGCCTCCACTGTTTGACATTTGGACCCTCCTTCAGGGCTGTGGGGCGAGCTTTACTTCGGGAGTGGGTCCTGCCATGTTGGCCTTGTGGTGCACTGTGTCCTCTTTCCTCTCGCGTACTCCTCCATTTTGTCAAAAATCTTAGCCACCAGTCTTGTATGTTTTCGAGCATTGTACTCTGTGAGCGGGCCCTTCCGAAGGCCTCTAATGGCAGCATTGATGATGGTCACCTAGTTGATGTCCTTCACCTAGCAACGAACCTTGGCAAATATCCTGAAATATTCCCACAGCTTCTCCCCCGGAGCCTACCTTATTGCAAAGAGCTGATCGGTGTCAATCTGCTCTGCGTAATTACCTTAGATATTGTTGTGCATGAGGTCCCAAACTTTCTCCCACACTTAAATGGAGCCAGGTGCAATTGTGAAGAACTAGGACAGCGTGACCCCCTGCAGGGCAAGCGGTAGTCCCTTCGCATTTGTCGAGTTATCTCATTCCATCGCCTCGGTGGCCATTTCATAGACGCGCAGGAATTCATAGGGAACCGTGTCACCCCTATAGGGTTCCAATGTGGGCATTTTTAAGTCTTTTGGCTAGGTACTCCGTTGCAAACCTATGCCGAGAGGGGATTCATAGTCCAACTTCCAAGAGCGCTACGGGTGCCGGTGGTGGCTTTGCAACTCTTGGTCCTCTCTGCAGCTTCTCCGCTGCTGCTACGACTGGGTTTGCTGACTCTAGACCTCATGTATTTCGTGTGTGGCCTTTCACAGGTTTGCCAGTTTTAGCTGCAGCGTTCCACAAATCGCCTCCAAGGCACCCCCGTCCACTGCGTGGTGGTGGCGAGAGTGTCAGGGTCAGCAGAGGCCGCCGTGTTGATGGTGGGGGGGTGCCGGTGTGACCCGGGCCACTGAGGCCAGGTCCTCCGTTCGCGATGCCGCCTGCCTAGTGGCCCATGTAGCTATCGGGGAACCTTCCTCGTTACCTGCCATGGCCCCCGACGTGGCTACTCCGGTGCACTATTGCCATGGAGGTGGGGACCCTCGACCATCAGCTCCCTCGCTCTCGTCACAGTGATTTCGATCGTGGTACTTCTTTTTCGCTTAGAGGCCTGCGTCGTCTTCCTTGGTATCATTGTGCGCTAGCATCCTTGTCTTAGCTTGCATCTTCTACGCCACTCTCCACGGAAGATGCCAACCCACTAACCAATGATCGAAATTTTGCATACAAGGCAGCACGGGCAATTTTTCTTCACCATCTCTCTAGCTGTCGTGTTGTTCGTTTTTCAATACTATGGAGTTCGAATGACAGCTTCATGGACTGGATCAAGTATATATATTCAGAATAGAAATACTGGATTCATATCATGAATAAAAGCGGATAGGAACGGGTTGCATCAGAGCACTGAAGAACTATACGGCCGAGGTGCAAAGTCTCCGTAAAGTTTTGGACGAAAAGAATATCAAAAGCAAAATTACAAATAGGCAGCAAAATGGCCGTGCACGGATTGACCATGAATGAGCGCGAACGCGGCATACCTGTTCAGGATGGATTTACGGATGACAAGCACGAAGCATCTCCCTCTTCTATTTGGCGCTCACATCACCATGGACGGAATGGACTAGAGAGGGATCAAGACGGAAATGCTAATGCTTTTTTCCCGACTCGTTCTGCCTGTTCGTTGGTCAACTCTTGAGCGTGTCTGAACGTTGGCCATGGACTACTGAGGGGCCAAGACGGAATGCGCAGTGTGGTGTGGCAGTGTGGACCCTGCAGTGGGAGTTGTATATCTTTTCTCTATAATTGATTAAAGCCGTGGGATTCAATGAAAATTAAATACAATGCCCTGTGTGATGTGGCAGTGTGGACATCAAGAGCCGTGGATCGGTTCTAGATGTCCATTGGACCAAGGTGGGCTGAGTCGAGTACTATTGGTAGCCAACAGGTCTAGACTTACCCACTCCCTTTTACTCCTCTCTTCGTCAATAGAGACAATTCATAGAGCTGGCCAATGGGCCGTGCCGGGCCGGCACGGCACGGGCCCGGGCTCGGCACGGCCCGTTAAGGCCCGTGTATTAAACGGGCCGTGCCGTGCCAGCCCGCGGGCCGCGGTGGGAGCCCAGGCACAGCCCGAGGCCGTGCCGTGCCGGCCCGGGCACGATTTCGGCTAAACGGGCCGTGCCGGTCCGCTAGCCCGTTTAGTCGGAAAAAAAGGAAAAATTGAGAAAAATTAAGAAAAATTGTAAAAAAAATTGTAGAAAATTCAGAAAATTGTAGACATTGTTAATCACAAAAATAAATATTTCCAATGACATAATGAGCTTTATTAACTTATTAAATTACATGGGATGGCTGCCTCATTAAAAGCTTTACCAAGTAAAAACTCAATTTGAGAAAACCTTGGTAAAGAAAAAAGAGTACAGCCTATAAAGCTCATTAGTGACCACATGTGAAGAAAAATATTGAAAATCCTATTCATTGCTATCTAAATACAAATTCTCAAAAGATTTTTCTAAATCTTTATTATCTGCAGTATGTTGGAGTCTTGATTAAGCTTGTTCCCAGTCTTTGACGGTCATAAGTACTTCGACCATCTCGTTGGAGAGACTTGTTCGTCGCTCCTCGATTATTCTTCCGGAAAGACTGAATGCTGACTCCGAGGAGACTGTAGAGACAGGAACAGTCAACACATCCTGCGCTAATATGGATAGCACTGGATATGATACCTTCTGGGTTTGCCACCATGAGAGGATGTTCAACTCCTGCTCGAAGCTGACGCTATCACTGTTGAGATAGCTTGATAGGTCTCCAGTGCTTTGTCGCCTTCCTCCTCCTAACTGCTGTGTACCTGCACCTGCACGAGAACTAGACGAAGAACCAAAAATCTTGCCCCATTGCATAGCCCCCCTAGAGGTGCTAGGGACTACCGGGGGTCTTTCCAAACGCACAGATCCAAACTTATTTTCATATTTATTATATACCTCATATAATTTATCCTTAACTAATGTAAAGTATGAACAATAGTCTAAATCGGTAGCCTCACTTAAAACTTGTAAAACATTTATAAATCCTTGGAGTTTGGCCCTAGGATCCAAAATAAAAGCAAATGCATATAAAATAGGAATTTCTCTCCAATATTTTAAAAACTTAGATTTCATGGCAACTACAGCATCCCGTAGTATAGGATCATTTTCAAAAGCCTTTAGGTGAGTGGCAATTTCAACAATATTATGAACAATCATAGGAGATGTAGGGTAGTATATTCCAGAAAGACAAACTGTAGCTTTATGGAAAATTTCTAGAAAGGAAAATATTTTTTCACCAACAACCCAATCGTCCTCAGTAAGTTCAGGGTCTCTAACTTGGGTTCTACTGGAGGAGCTACGAGATTGATGACTTTGGGTGTGAAGGAAAACAGATAAAGTGCTCTTATATGGCAATATATGTTTAAGCATAAGGTAAGTAGAGTTCCATCTAACAGGCATGTCTAAACCAAATTTTCTAGGACGAACATTCATTGCTACGCAAAAACTCTTATATGCGGCTATTCGTTGGTTAGAACAATTAATAAATGAAATTGCATCTCTAAAATAATCAATACAAGCATTTAATCTTTTTAAACCGGATTTAACAATAAGATTAATAATATGACAAGCACAATGTTGATGCAATAAGAAAGACTGTGCATAAGTATTAAACAAAGGAGTAAGAATTTCCATAGCTTTAGTATTTGCAGCTGCATTATCTAAAGTTATAGAAAAAATCTTATCCGTGAGACCAAAATCTTCTACAACTTTAATAATGTTTTCTGCAATATTTTCAGCATTATGTGAAACATTAATTAATTTAAATCCCATAATTCTTTTTTCCATTATCCAGTCATCATTAACATAATGAGCAACAACACTAATATAATCCTCTCTAGCCCTACCACTCCATATGTCGGATGTCAAAGCAATAGAGAATGTACATGTATGAAACATTTCTTTCAATTTATCATGACAATTGTTATAATATTTAATTAAATCTCTAGTTGTTGTTTGCCTAGATACAGTACTAAATCAAGGGTTATGAACAGTCCTAATATATTTTTGGAAAGCATCAGATTCACCAAAATTTAAAGGTAAATCTTAAGAAGCAATTAATCTACAAACACTACTATAGAAAGCCTAATACTAGACGGCCAATCACAGACGGTTTTGTCAAACCGTCTGTGATTGACACTAACATAGACGGTTTTAATTTGGACACCGTCTGTGTTAGTGGCGTCGGATAAAACGAGTATCACAGACGGTTCTTACCGATGAACCGTCTGTGATACTAAAGTATCACAGACGGTTTTTATTAAAAACCGTCTGTGTTGTGTAGACTATCACAGACGGTTGTTGTTAAGAACCGTCTGTTAATGTTCACAGACGGTTTTTAACAAGAACCGTCTGTGATGTCCCTTTGTCTGTCATATTCTGTTCATGAGCAGAGGTTAATATATAAGTACACATTGCTTCTAATAACTTAACTACAGAACTTCTGAGACAAGAGATCACAAATTAAAGGCAAATTTATTAGTTTCAATTAGAGGCAAATTTACTACAAAAGTCGCACAGGTAAAGAGTTTCCCAGATTGTAATCTTTTGGGCTTCGTACGCTTCTTCTTCGACTTTGGGACTTGGAGGATCAGCCACTGACTTCTCGAGCGCCGTTAAGATTGTCCTTGTCCTCAGCACTTCCTCCTCCAGCCTGGGCAAATAATCAGTAGCATAGCCCATAATGTCGTAGAGGTATGCATGGGTAGATTACTCAGAATCTGCCGTTTCTGCTTGATCGGCAAGGCTATCCATCAGTCTCTCCAATGCGTGTAGAGATTCTTCCGCTTTGCACACATTGTGGAGAAGAACCAGGGTAAGGGTTGTTTCCCTTTCTTGAGCGGCAGCGAGACGCCTTCGTCGACGGCGGATGATCAGGTCGAGCTGACGGATGCAAGAAAGTCGGGGAAGGAGAGCAGGGCGTGTGCAGAGAAGCTGCTCCAGATGCAAATTGCTGGCCGCCTGTGTAAGGTTTCGGCCAAACAATTCTTGATGAACAGATGAGAGGAAGGAGATGATCACAAGAATAGTAGAAGCCATATTGTACGTACGTAGAAGAGACCTGGATTAGGCGCGCATATTTAACCTTTAGCACAGACGGTTCGTATACCCAAATATTAATGATATAGATGCTTCGTATAACGATCGAGAGACGTTAATTAGACGATCGAAACACGAAGCGTTCTGGCAATCGAAACATGAAGCGTTCTAGCAATCGAAACACGCGTGAAGCGTTCTGGCATGAAGCTTATGACAGACGATTTTTTTTTATAAAAAACCGTCTATGATAATGTTTATCACAGACGGTTTTAATAAAAAACCGTCTGTGATAAGCTGGTTATCACAGACGGTTTTTAGTTAAAAACCGTCTGTGATAATGACTAAGGCATTTATTGTGCTGCTCAGACCGCGTCTGTCTTCATTTCGATCCAGATCTAGCCACTGCTGCGCACTTTTTCACTCGGGAGGAAGCTAGGCGATTTCAGGCCAGTTAATTTGGTGGGAAGAGGCAGAGATTGAGCTTTGAATTAAGATTCAGACTTTCCTGGTTGCTGTAGATATGGTTAGTAATGAAATTTAGTTTTTCTTTAATTGCATTACAATTTAGGTCTAAGTAATCCATGAGTGGTTATTGAAGATGGTTAATTTGCAAAATTGTTGGTTATATAATAGCTGTTGTGTTTGTAATATGAATTGAGCTAGCAAATTAAGTCTCAATATAATAAATGTGGTCGGTATATATGTAGTTATAATTAGTTAATCTAGATTTTAATACTAAGTTGTTATATATGTATATAACGTAGGACCGAAGCTGGATGTATGCCGCGAGCCGTGTGAGTGAAGAGTACATTAATGACGTTTCTGCTTTTATAAGAGCTGCCGAGGAGGATATGTTGAATAAGGGGGTGGAATATATGTGCTGTCCATGCACTGACTGCGAGAATTTGAAGATGTTTAAGAACCGAGGGCAAATTGAAGCGCACTTGATTCGGAGGTGTTTCAAAAAGGATTATACGTGTTGGACCAGTCATGGCGAAGTGAATGATCATATGCCGCCGGATGACATCGCCGGTGAAGTTAATGATATGCCCCCGGATGACATCGCCGGTGAAGTGAATGACATGCCGCCGGCTGATGTCGATTGTGGCTTGGATTCGGATAGGTTGCACGATGATAATCTAGATCAGATGCTTCGCGATGTAGAAGAGAACTATGATGAGAGAGAGTATGTTAAATTCCGTGGCTTGATGGAGGACTCAGAGAAACCTTTGTACACGGGCTGCAAGTACACGAGGTTGTTGGCCGTGCTTGAACTGTTGAAATTGAAGGCAAGCAACGGTTGGTCCGACAAGAGTTTCACGGCGCTGCTAGGTCTTTTAGCGGACATGCTTCCGAAAGGAAATGAGTTGCCTAAAACCACGTATAAAGCCAAGAAGGTTCTTTGTCCGTTGGGAATGGAAGTAGAAAGAATACATGCATGCCCGAACGACTGTATCCTCTACCGTAAAGAGTATGCAAACATGCATGTATGTCCGGTGTGCAACGCATCCCGATACAAACGTAACAATCAATCAGATGATGGCGAGGGAACAGAGGTGAAGAAAGGACCTCCTGCTAAGGTGGCATGGTATTTTCCTATAATTCCCCGTTTGAAAAGGTTTTTTGCAAATCCAAAGGAGGCAAAACTGCTGCGTTGGCACTCGGAGGAGCGCAAGAAGGATGGAATGATAAGACACCTTGCTGATTCCGCGCAGTGGAGAAACATCAATAGGAGTTTTGCAGAGTTCGGTGCAGAACCAAGGAATATAAGGTTTGGACTGAGTACAGATGGAATGAATCCTTTCAGTAGCATGAGCAGCCGACATAGCACATGGCCCGTGACTCTCTGCATCTATAACCTTCCTCCTTGGTTGTGTATGAAGCGAAAGTATATTTTGCTGTCGATACTTATCCAGGGGCCAAAACAACCTGGGAATGATATCGATGTGTTCCTAGCACCGTTGGTGGAAGATCTAAAAGTACTGTGGAATGAAGGGGTACAGGTATGGGATGCATACAAACGAGAGAACTTCACTCTGCGCTCCTTATTGTTCTGCACCATAAATGATTATCCTGCCCTTGGTAACCTATCGGGCCATAGTACAAAAGGTGTCAAAGCTTGTACTCACTGTTTAGATGGTACCGAGAGTGTGTGGCTGAGACACTCACGCAAAACTGTCTACATGCGTCACCGCCGGTTCTTTCGGAGGGCTCACCCATACCGCAAGATGAAGAAACAATTTGACGGAGAGAAGGTTCAGCTCCAAGGCATTTAAGGGGACACGAGGTTTATGATATGGTTAAGGATTTAGATGTTGTCCTCGGAAAGGGACGTAAATTGAGGGCTCATGAGAAAAACACCTGGAAGAAGAGATCAATATTTTGGGACTTACCTTATTGGGAGTACCTAGATGTTCGGCACTGCATCGACGTCATGCACGTAGAAAAGAATGTGTGCGACAGCTTGATTGGTCTCTTACTGAACATCCGTGATAAAACAAAGGACGGTGTCAACGCACGGCTTGACTTGGCTGACATGGACATCAGGCCTGAGTTAGCACCGACAAGCACTGATAATGGACGAACGTACCTTCCCCCTGCGTGTTACACTCTGTCCAAGGCTGAGAAAACAGAACTGTGCCAGTGCTTGCATGGTGTGAAAGTTCTGTCTGGTTACTCCGGCAACGTGAAGAAACTTGTTTCGATGCAAGATTTGAAGTTAAATGGCATGAAGTCTCATAATTGTCATGTGCTGATGACACAGATGCTCCCTATTGCAATTAGAAATATTTTGCCGATCAAAGTCTGAGAGACAATCATGAGGCTATGTTATTTCTTTAACACAATTGCTCAGAAGGTCATCGATCCCGAAGGACTAGATGCTCTGCAGGACGAGGTGGTGATGACTCTATGTCACCTTGAAATGTATTTCCCTCATTCGTTTTTCAATATCATGGTCCATCTCATTGTTCACGTTGTGTGGGAGATAAAAATGTGCGGGCCCGTATTCCTACGTAGCATGTACCCATTTGAGAGGTTCATGGGAATTCTCAAGTCCTACGTACGGAATCGTTCTCGGTCGGAGGGCAGCATCGTCGAAGGTTATGCAAGCAAAGAGGTTATTGAGTTTTGTGTCGATTATATGGCTCAGATTCAACCGATAGGTGTCCCTCAATCTCGTCATGAGGGGAGGCCGAAGGGTCTCGGAACTATCGGAAGGAAAGCAATCACTCCAGATATGGACACGTATACTCAAGCCCATTTCACGGTGTTGCAACACATGACTGAAGTGGCGCCTTATGTGGACCAGCACAAGGATGTGCTTCGGCAACAGAATCCAGAGCGGCCGGATGTTTGGATCATGAGACAACACAACCGTTGGTTCAACCAATGGTTGAAGGAGCAAATCGCTAGGAGCTCGCCGAGTGAGACGCTGACATGGTTGGCAAAAGGGACGACATTTACAGTTGTGACATGGCAAGGATATGACATAAATGGGTACACATTCTATACGCAGTCTCAGGATGTCAAGAGCACTAACCAGAACAGCGGTGTCCGCATAGATGCATTCAGTACCGATGGGTCGAGAAACTCGTACTATGGCTTCATAGAAGAGATTTGGGAGCTCGACTATGTGGTTTTCAAGATCCCCTTATTTCGCTGCCGTTGGGTGCATCTCCCACAGGTGAAGGTTGATAAGTACGGTGTCATGACCGTGGACCTCCAACGTGTCGAGTACAAAGACGAACCATTCGTACTCGCCAATCAAGTTGTTCATGTTTTCTATGTAACCGACCCGGCAAATAAGAAACGCCATGTAGTTCTTCATGGAAAAAGGAGAATTGTCGGAGTGGAGAATGTAGTGGACGAGGAGGAATACAATCAATTTGACGAGTTACCTCCTTTTGGAAATGGCATAAGGGTCGACGATGAACAACGTGACGAAACTAGTTACGTACGCATTGATCATCATGAAGGGCTAATTTTTAAAGGAAATAAGCAAGTACAATAAGAATGTATATGTGAAAATGTGTGACAATTTTGAGATGTATATGTGAAAATGTGTGATGTAGTCAATTTTGAGATGTATATGTGAAAATGTGTGACAAAATGTATATGTGAAAATGTATATGTGTATTGGCATTTATGTATATGTGATGTATATGTGTGATGTACATGTGATGGTTGATATGAATGCAGCTGGTTGGTGTTGTATATGAATGCAGCTGTTTGGTGGTGGATATGAATGCAGCTGTGGTTATTGGTGTTGTCTTAATAACTATAGTCGCAAAGGCTTGTCACAGACGGTTCTGAACTTAGAACCGTCTGTGATATTTATCACAGACGGTTCTAAGTTTAGAACCGTCTGTGATAACCTCCCTATATATACCCTCCCTATATTCTGAAACATCGCTACTAGCGTACGTGATCTAGAGACCAGAGATGAAGAAAAGAAGTGGGAAGAAGCAGATGGATAGTCGCTCATCGAAGAAATCGGCTATGTCGGCTGCTCACGAAGAATCTGGGAATGTCTTTTTTTTGCACTTTTGTAATAAAATTGCCTTGAATTTAAGAAGGAAAAAGAAGGATTGTGGGAGTGGAGAATGTTGTGGATGAGGTTCCCAGATAAAGAAATCTTGCGATTGTTGCAAAAGATACATGGACCATTTGGGTGGAAAGATGAACTGTTTTGTCAGGCACATGACTGCCAATTCGAAGCATAGCATAGCATCCGAGGCACATCCGAGGTCTGCTGCTGTGTCTTGAGGAATGCCAAGAGCTGGTCTTCAGATGGAGCATAGCATCCGAGGCACATCCGAGGCCTACTACTGTGTCTTGAGGAATGCCACATCTGAAGACCAGCTCTTGGCATTCCTCAAGACACAGCAGCAGACCTCGGATGTGCCTTGGATGCTATGCTATGCTTCGAATTGGCAGTCATGCGCCTGACGAAACAGTTCATCTTTCCACCCAAATGCTCCATGTATCTAGCCAAAAAACAGCAAATGAAGCAAGTGACATACTCTAGTGTTCCCGTTCAATGAACCGGATACACTAGTTTAGGGACTTTGCTATTTGGTTTATAGTATTAACAACTAAAGTAGGTGCTAAGATAGACACATCACCCCCTCTCTATGTCCATATCACCCCCTCCCTTCTCCCCCTCCCCTCTACTCCTCTCCTCTCCTCTAATTCAATATGATCACTTTCTCATCTTATCTTAATAGACCCACAAAATGAGCAACATGTCACCCGCGCATTCTTTAACATCATCGCCGGAGGCGTCCGCTCCAACATCAAGACGCCAAGGAAGAGGGCTATCGAAGAAGCCTGAGGGCTGACAGTCCATCACAGCGGTAAACGCATCTGGGGTCCCTATCGGTAAACACATTCCAAAGCCTGGTCGGAATAGTTGCACGAGAACGAATTGAGATCACATACAATTCGTGGAAGAACGTGCCTGACACTCGGAAACGTGAGCTGTGGACCGAAATTTTGGCATCGTTCGAGTTCCCAGAAGAACACCTATACGCTGTGCAACGACAAACCTACCAAGCGGCGTGCAAAGCATGGAAGAACTTCAAGAGCACGCTTGTCAGGAAATACGTGGAGACGAATGAAACACCTTTTCATAAATACCCATTCCTGGAACCACAATGGGAAGAGTTCAAGGCGATGAAGACGTCCGAAGATTTCAAAAGTACAAGTACGGCGCACAAGGCCATCCAGGCAAAAAACACACACCCCCACAGACTTGGCACAGCTAGGTATACGGGTAAAATCCCGCAGTGGAGGAAGGAGGATGACCTGGCAGCTGCACAGGACATCGCCCCGCCGTTTTCCAATATCCCGGATGACCACGCTCGAAATTGGATTAGAGCAAGGTCAGCTACAACGACATCGGGGGACGTCTCCTTTCGAAACCCTACAGACCAGCAAGTGTCCCAGCGCATGGTAAGATATCGATAGAACTACGTAGCTTGTAATTACTCCACAACTTCGTACGAATTGAAATGACATTTTGTGCTCTTGCAGGAAGAGCTGAGTTTTGAATCTACCCTGGGATCATTCCAAGGAACAAGGGAGAATGATATGCTCTCCGTGGCCCTGGGAAACAAGGAGCACCCGGGTTGTACGAGAGGCCTTGGGCTTTACGTTCCTTGGAAACATGGTTTCCAAGATGACTCCAGAATGTATCGGCGTAGGAAGAGAAACAAAGCCGAGCGTGACGCACAGCTACAAGAAGAGATCAAGGAATCTCTTAGAGAGGAGCTATTAGCTCAGATGGCTGATGTAATCAGAGATGAGGTGCGGAAACAGACAGAAAGTCAGCAGGCCGCTACTGCCGCTCCTGTGCTAGCTAGCCCGCACAACCATCCGAGTAGCTGCGCGTCCACTCCGACGCAAACCCAGGCCATATTTCCTGTGGACGACATCCTGGTAATAATTATTATCTCTCGAATGCTTGCTCCATTGATAGGCCTATTCGAGTAGCTAATTTTGTATCGTTATGTAGGAGCCTACGAAGTGCAGGGTCCAAGTGAGATATGGCTCTATTCCCTTGTACGCTGCTTGGGGCCAGGCATATTCGTCTGGTATCGGGGCCATGGTGCACGGCGAAGCTTTAGCGCCAGGCTTCGCAAAAGTTAATGTGGATGGTGTGTATGTCAATTTTGAGGTGGTCCCGCTACCAAACCCCCCAACGACGAGATCGTGACTCTAGGACAGGCCATTGGAACATTCATCCAGTGGCCCAAAAGCGACATCTCCCTGGAGGCTTCTTCACCGGTGGCAGGACCAGAAGTGCAGTGTGAACCACAACAACATGCACTGGCTCCATCTTCACACGGGCAGTGCGAAGCAGAGCTACCTGCACCGGTGCTATCTCCACGGGTGCTATTCTCGCCAAAGCAACTTGCACCGTCTGTACCATTACAGTCGACTACCATGAATTCGACCTGCAGTCGAGGCAGTGGCCATGGCAAATCAAAGACGAAGGATGATGACGATATCCCGTACATGCCATTGGCCCGCAAATTTGTGCTAGGCGAGCCGATGATATTCCCGCTAGAGCACCTCACAAAGCTAGGACTTGGTTGCCAAAGATTCCACACTTGGTATATGAAACAGTCCAATAGACCAGAGGCAGAATGGCGCTCAGGTATCATTGTCAAATTCAAGCCGGAACATTTCTTGCACGAAGTTCAGGAATGTGTCTTCCCGGTGACCTTTGACGATATATTTGGTCTTTTCACGCTCAACGCTCTCGACGCCTCACTCGTTCGATGCTGGACACTGTAAGTCTGTACAATCACAGTCTCTGTTCACGTAATACCGATATATGTCACAATTTGTTGCTTTTCTGTGTATATATATAGATTCATGCTGACCGAAGCTAGATCATCGAAATCACCAATTGGTTTCCTGGACCCACGCTTGGTCGCCATTGATACCATCAGCGAGGATGCATCCTTCGTCGAGGACTATATTACAAAAGCACTGCTGGCTCACCGCGATAAGGAATTTGTCCTTATGCCATACAATGAGAACTTCCATTGGATTTTAATTATAATTATACCAAAATGGAACAAGTCTATATACCTTGATTCTCTAAGTAAGAACAAATCCAAGTACACAGCTATCGCCGAATTACTCGATAGGTAAGTACATTGTACATTGTATTCTTTCTTTCCTTCCGAATGACTAATCTAATTTTTTCGAATAACGAAGGTCGTTCGTCACATACGTTCAACAAACAAGTGGCTCGACGACAGCTGCCAAGCCCTTCAAACATGATCGCAACTTTCGGGTATTGGCTAGCTACACATTAATTAATCATATACAACACTTAGTAGTAATGCCACTTGATTTAACACATTCTATTTTTTGCAGTGCCACCAGCAGCAGCCGGGCAACACGTGTGGATACTACGTGTGCCACCATATGAGACTACTCCTCGATTCCAGTAAGATCACCACTCCTAAGGTTTGTCAATCTTTCCACATTTATTTCATACATGTCAAGTTTTATATGTGCGCGCGTTGATATTCCTATCGACAGGCTGCGCCCATCTCTACATCTGCATTGACACAGCTGGATTTAGCAAAAATTCGAGGAGAGTTCATTTGGTTTTTGTGGACTAAAGTCGTAAGATCAGATGGAGAGTTCCACTGCCCAGAATGATTTTTTATTGTAATTCTAAGTGCAAATGCAGTGTAGATCTTTTACAATTGTGTATTTGTTAATAGATATTTTATTTCAATTCAATGAATTGATTTGCGAAATGGATGCTTTATGTTTGTGAAATGAAGTGCGTTGTCAATTGGATGTTTTATGTCTGTGAAATGAATTGAGATGTGAAATGTATCTGAAATGAAATGAGATGTGTGAATTGTATATATTTTATGTCTGTGATTATCTGCTTGTTTCAGAGGGCATGGCTAGCATTTCCTGAGGCTAGCCAATAAATAGAAATATATTTAGGGGTTGAAGGGAATATCACAGACGGTTTTTGAGTAAAAACTGTCTGTGATAGCTGATAATCACAGACGGTTTTTACTTAAAAACCGTCTGTGATGATCAGTATCACAGACGGTTTTTAACTAAAAACCGTCTGTGATGATCAGCTATCACAGACGGTTTTTACTCAAAAACCGTCTGTGATAGCTGATAATCACAGACGGTCCGAAAACCATCTGTGATGACCTTCGATTATCACTGACCCATAAATACAGACGGTTCACAAAACCGTCTGTGATGACGTTTTCGAACCATCTGTGATGACCTTTTCTGTAGTAGTGAAAGAGATTCCCGAGCTACCTCTGGGTTGTACTCCCACGTACGTACCGAGCCGTCGGGGTTATATTGCAGCTGTGTCTGGCGCATTTGTATTCCTTGACTTTTCTTGCAGCTTGCAGCATGTCGTTGTAGATGACTCGTCCCACCTGAAGATTTTGCACTCAATTCATTACCACAAATTTTACAAACAGCATACCTCACTTCAGTTCCATCATTGTCGGTCTTGATCTTCTTGTCGAAATCATTCCAAACTGTTGATGTACTAGCTCTTGTTCTTTTTGCACCCGTGCTTTGGGTCGTGGATGCACTTGTTGAGCCAGCAGAAGATGGATCGATTGGACCCTGCGCCACCGGGGCCGTCGATTCTTCGGCATCTCCAGTTTGTACATGTGGACCTTCCGCGGATGGATATGCTTGTTGAAATAATTGCATACCCTCCGCCGAGAGGCCGAATTCGGAGAGTTGAAAATCGTAGTTCTCCATTAAATCGACTGCAAATTGAAATAATAAAGAACGATTAACTTACTATTAAAGTATTAAACCAACAAATAATAGCAAAACATTAAACCAATAAATAATACCAAAAAATTAAAATAAGAGTATAAGACAGCATTATTACCTCCTTTGCAGCTCTCACAAAAATCTTTGAAGATTTTTGAATTTTCGGAATTTTGCCCGAATTTTCACCAAATTTGCGCAAACACTTTCGAATTTTTCAGAGCTAAACCGAGAGAGAAGAGTGAGGTTTGAGGTGTGGAGAATGGAGGCCGGATGCCCCCCTATTTATAGAAAATATTTCAGATTTGTTTCGAATTTTTTGCTATTTTTTCGGATTTTTTACCCCCCAACGGTCACAAAAAATGGCTAGTTTTTTGAAATTATCTAGGCCGGCCGGGCCGTGCCAGGCCGGGCGTGCCGTCGGGCCGTGCCGGGCCGGCACGGCCCGATTGCTAAACGGGCCGTGCCGTGCCGGCCCGCCGTGCCTCACCTCCGGCCCAGGCACAGCCCGGTCCGTCGTGCCGTGCCGGCCCGTCCCATTTAATTTTCGTGCCGTGCCTAAACGGGCCGGGTCTACAGTAACGGGCCGTGGTGCGGCCCGGGTAGGCCCGGCCCTTTTGGTCACCTCTAGACAATTGTGCTTCACAGGAGGAAAGATTCTAAAGAACACGAGAAGAAAAGATTAAGAAATTGAAGATCATAAAATGGAGAATAATCAATGAAAATGAAGAAGAAAAATCGGAGAAGCTGCAGCGAAATCACAATAGGAATGTACCAACTTGTTTTTAATGGTGCGCGGCCACTTCTTGCAGGCCAACACGTTTTTTTAAAAAAGAAAGATAAATACTATTGTTTATACGTATGAAGGAATAGATAAAAATCAGATGGTTATAATATTTCTTGAATATTTATGCAAAAAAAAAGAAAATAAGAGTACTCTCATCGTACGCTCCCATATAATATTTCTCATCTATATATGCAACATTTCTTAACCACATATGCAACAAAAAACAAAGAATAATTAGAGCACTCCCATCGTACACTCTAATACAATATTTCCCAACTATGTATGCAACTACACTGCTGTTGTCAACTGTTGCATGCACGTAACAAAAAAAATTGCAACAAAAACAACCATTTTTTTGCTGCATAGATGGCTGACAAATGTTGTATATATGAGCAACAAATGTTGTAGCACACCGTCTGATGCTAGCGTCTGAATCAAACGTCCGGACGCTAGCAGTGGCCAAGAAGAAAATACACATTGACATGACACGGTTGCTATCATGCAGGCCATCTTTAGATGGTTCTCCGAGGGCAGACAAAAAGTTGTTACTTATGGAAATAACTAGTTTGAATATATTCCAATTAGTCATGAATCATGAACATATTTATTAAATCAATTGTCCAAATATACAATTAAATACCATGGCAGCGTGCCAACACGGTGCCGCGCTATAGTGAGATCACTCACGGTTGTGCCCTAAGCTCCTAGTCGCTCCCCGTCTCGTTGCTGTCTCGCTCGGCACCATCGACTTTGGCCCCATGCCTACCATTTTGCTAGCTCGTCACGATTGAAATTTTCAAAATTTTATATTTTTATTTGAATTTAGTTTTTCCTTCCCAATTTGGCAAGTCCTTTGAGAATGCGCTTTCCGCTTTTGGCTTTTCGCTTCTTATCTTTGCTAGCGCCTCCGCGCGCTGCCGCCTCCCCACCACCTCTCTGTTTAGTCGCCTCCACGAGCCGCGCCGTCGCCGCCCGAATTTGTGGTCACCTCCGCTCGCACGTTCACACCAGTCTCTGTCCGTGACCCCACCCGTCAGTCCCTGGCTCCGCTTCGCTCCTCACTTCACGTGCTGCTGCCTGCGCGCTCGTGCTCTTCCGTCACAGCGCACTGCCTCGCCTAGTCATCGCATGCGTCCGCGTTGCACCGCAGTCTTTACTCCCCATCAACGCTTGCAGGGAACCAGTGCCACCTTCCCCTGCACCCCCTACGCGACGGCAGACTCTCCACTGCCTCGCTCCATCCGCGTGCGTGAGAACGCCGAACCGTCCTACTACTCCCACCGCCATCCTCCTACTTTTTAGCCCAGCTGAGCACCCAAGCTACCTTGCAAACACCTTTAGTACCTCACCAAACCACCCAATCATCCACCATCGCTCTACATCGCCGCCATTTCTCTCCCCTGTGCTGATAAGCCTCCCCACACAATCTCATAATTCAGTTGATGCATTTTCAATTCCTAGAAACTAGAGGACCTTTAGGCCACTAGGAACTCATGGCCTAACTCACCGAGCCTTTCCTCGGTCTCTTCCTCCCCAACACCGTGTGCCGCCGCCGACCATTAGGGGGTCAGTGTGGACAGCCTAACATAGACCATCCTAGTTAGAGCCACCATCGCCGCTGAGTTCGCCTTTCCTGTAGATGGTTAAAAACCCTAGCATCCCGCCGGAACTGCACCGGAGCCGCCTTGTGCCATGCCCCGGCCCGTACCGTCTCCTTTTGTCCTTGGCCAAAATTGCTGCCCCCTCAAGCCTGGCCAACCTAAAAAATGGAACCCCAAGACCTAAGGAACGTGCATATGTCCTTGGTTGCCGTTAGCGACCTTCGTCGGCGTTCAATTGGCCATCACCACCGCTACTCTATTCTGCTGTCCTGTAGCACCAGGAGGTGGAAGAAGGAGGTAGAAGATGACGACGTGGCTCGATCTCGTCCGTCCGTGCCGCCATCAGCGGTCCACGCGCGCATGCCAGTTGGGCCAAATTGGCTACATGATTTTGGGCCAAGTCTAATACTGTTGAGTACTGTTCATCTCGAAACCCGACCCACTACTATTTGAACCTGGTACTATAGCTACCCGATCCGCGATGAACAGTGTTGAACCCGTTACTATTCATCTGAACATGAATTTGTAAAAATACCTCCGTCTTGACTATTTTGACCCCGTGAATCCATTTCTGACCTCTGTTTTGTCAAATCAAACCTCGATGAAACCCAAACTCACACTATTCTAAAATCAATCCTCCACTTCCAAAATCCGTCCAGCACGTTTATAACTCATTTGACCGTCCTGAGCCTATCGGGTCCAACTCTAACTCTATCAGTCAACTCAAGCATTGTTGAATTCCAACCACCCAACCCATTTCCTTTTATGTCTTTTCTCGTTATTTAATTGCATTTTGTTCCCAGGTTGTATTCTGCAAGGCAGGAACTTGTTTGACGTTGTTTTCTATGCTAGTGAATGGACCGAGTGAGTTGGTCAACTGAGGGGCTACAAAAGCAAATGAAGTAAGCTTGAAGCCGGCAAAAGACCAAGAACAACGAGAAGGAGGTAAATCACATGTTTTTTATCATGTTGAACCTACATTTTGTTATTTATTTATTTATCAGTATTTCCATTATGTTTTATTTACGCGCTGATATTTTATGTACAATAAATATTTAGAAGGATATGCTATCTAGTTACATCCTACCACTGAAAAAGCCATGTTTATTTTGATGGCCATATTTACCTTGACAAGACTTAGTAATGCTAAATCTACTACTTAAATAACCATGGTAGTGTAAGAAGCTCAATTATTTCATACTACTGTTTAACATATCATTTTGTTAGTAATTTTGCAAAAGTGTTTCTTGGGAATTAATTATCGTGAGAACCATGTGTTGGTTTTTGGCCGGTAGAATTGTTAAAATGGCTCTAGGGTAAGGGGGTCTAGTGGAAAGCCACAAGGTGACCTATGTCCACGACCTTACCCTAGGGTGGAAGTCTAGGGTAAGAGGGTCTAGTGGAAAGCCACAAGGTGACATTCGTCCATGACCCTTCCCTAGGGTGGAGACTTGTGCAGACACTGCTACAGACAGCCCTATCAAAGACGGTTCGAAATCGTCATCACAGACGGTTCCTGAACCGTCAGTGTTTAGGTGTCAGTGATAGTTGGTGGTTATCACAGACGGTTCCCGAGCCGTCTGTGATAACTCACATTACAGACGGTCTTTATTACTAACCGTCTGTGATAGACGAGTATCACAGACGGTTGTTTATAAAAAACCGTCTGTGATACGAGACTATCACAGACGGTTTTTTATAAACAACCGTCTGTGATATACACAATATCACAGACGGTTTTTATTACTAACCGTCTGTGATATTATGTATATCACAGACGGTTAGTAGTAAAGGTCGTCTGTGATATCATTCACACCACAGACGGCACTCTTTGAAACCGTCTGTGATATTGTATCACAGACGGTTTTTAACAACGAACCGTCTGTGATACCAAGTGCATCATCCATTTTATTTGCTGTTTTTTGGCTAGCCTCAGGATATGCTAGCCATGCCCTCTGAAAGCAAGCAAGCAAGCAGATTACAGATAAATGACAGATATAAGTTAATTGCAACTCATAGTAAATTACAACAAAATTCGATACACAGATGAATGTAACAAACGGCCAGCAGATCACATACATATATAGAATGAAAATCGTTACACAAAATCTGACAAATGAATTCAATTGAAGGAATTGTTTGATTTGTACAATTGAATCCAATGTTTCAACATCTAATTATCACCATTGCCGGCGTGGATCTCTCCCCTCTTATTTATGACCTCTGCTAGCAAGAATTGGGAGATGATTGCACGAATGTCGACGAGATTGTCAAGATCATATGCACTTTCGTCGAAGTCCACCCGCTGTCGCTAGGAGCAATGTTAAGTCATTAATTAACATGTGTGTGTAATATAAATACATATATATAATCAGAAAATAATAATTATTGGAAGGACCTGACAAACCTCTGGATCATTGATCTTAGTATCCATGATTTCCTTCATATGGCGGCAAACGTAGAATCCACATACGTTGCCCTGTAGCTGCTGGTGGCACTGCAAAAATAGAATTACATACATCGGTATTGTCAATTCTAGAGGCATTATAACAAAGTATGATATAGGATTGTTGTGTTGTAGCGGGTACCGGAAATCGTGTGTTGTGTCGTAGCGTGTCACTGGATTTGTCGTGTCTTCCTCCTTGGGCAACATAATCGGCAAACGCCCTACGTGATTCAAAAAACTTAGCCTCGGCCGTGGCAAACAAAAGAAATATTATAATAGAGTTATGTATGGAGGAAATGAGTTTACCTGTTAAGTACTTCTTGCACACGACTGAAGTCGTGGTTGCTCCTAAGGAGGGAATCAAGGTATATTACCTTGCTCCACTTTGGTACAATCACAATCAAAATCCAGTGATGCCTAGTCATGTGTGTCGCCATAGTGATTAATCCTAAGTTCATGCTGCATGTAAAGTACAAATGAAACATATGTGTGGCAACTACTGAAGCACTTACCCTTGGTTGAAGGGTACCATGATGTACTCCTTGTCGGTGTGAGCAATCAATCCCCTCGTTATGTAACCTTGCACGAAGGATGCATCTGCGTTGATAGATTGCTCGGAGACCAAGTGAGGGTCGAGGAAACCCACCGGTCGTCGCGATTGCCGGACTTCTTGGATCATGTATCTATACATAAAGAAAGAGTAATGACATTTATCTGTATAACGTGAATGTATTCATTGTACAGTACACTTACAGTGTCCAGCATCGTAGAAGTGAGGCATCGAGTTCGTCGAGATTGAATAGTAAGAATAAATCTTCAAATGTCACGACGATGTAGCCCGAGTCGTGGAGGAAATGCGTCTCCTTATATTTTAGAGTGAATGGACTCTGCCGGATTGGCTTCATGTTGGACTTCTCCATGTACCAGGCATGCAATGTATTGCAAATCAAACCAAGCTGGGATAATTGTGACTCGGTCACCAACGACACTCCTAGAGTAAACTTCCATAACACGGGACGCGGCTTAATTTTCTTCGCATGAGCCTTGGAGGCCTTGGAGCCTCGCTTATGATATGTTCTCGGTGGCGTCTCGGCGGGAGTCGATGCAACAGACTTTACTGGATTTGGAGGTGGAGGTGGAGCCACTGGAGCCGATGTGCCAGGTCCAGGGCGACGTCCCTCTTGGGCCACTGGATGTGAAGATTGTGGCACGGACATGTCGAGGACGATGTCTCTCTTGGGCCACTGAATGAATGTGTGGGCGGCATCCCCTAATGTCTTAATCTCTTCGTTTGGGGGCTTCTCAAGAGGGATGGTCTTAAAAATATCATTAATCATGTCCACCTGGACCTTTATGAAACCGGTGTCTACTTGTACACCGTGCACCAGCGTCCCTGGCAGCAATGGATACACCATGCCGCGCCTAGCGTCAACGGGAATAGAGCCAACAAGCCTGACTTTGAGGCTGCAAGGCATGGGCTTCTACATAACGATACAAGATGAGTTAAGGCGTCCACCAGAGAGATCTATGTACCATTCTAAAGAGGTACATTACCTGAATGTCATCAATAGGTAAGTGGGCGTCGCTATGTTCAGAAATTAGTGTGGACGCACAGCTACTGCGACGTTGAGGGGGACTGGGTACCACAGTAGTAGGAGTGGGTTGTGCTCCGTTGCGGACTTGTCTCAGTTCTTCCCGCAACGAATCTATCTCTCCTCGAAGTGAGGCAGTCTGCTCTTGAAGTGAGGCAGATAGTTGTTCCTCAAGTTGAGCACGAAGCTCCTATTTTATTTGTTCGCTGCGGTACGCCTTGGATCTCTTCCTACTCCTATATGTCTCGGAGTAATCTGAAAATCCGTGCCTCCAAGGTACATAAACCTCCATGCCTCGTGTGCGACTTGGGTGCTCCTTGTTTCCCAAGGCCTGTGATAGTAAATCTATCTCCCTATATTCTTCAAAGGAGCCACGAGAAGATTCGGTAGTCAATGATTGCTGCAAGAGGCAATTAATCATGTTATTTTTGAACCCATGAAGTTCAAGAGGTGTTAACAACTATGTTGTTTAACATATTTTACCAGGCGTTGGGACACTTCCTCATCTGCGGGGTTTTTGAAAGAGACACCCGAAGATGTGGTTGATGACCTCGCTCTTAACCAGTTTCGAGCGCGCTCGTTTGCGATCCCGGCAAATGGCGGAGAGGCCTCCGATCGGATTGCGACCTCATCCTGCATCCTCTATTGCGGGATTTTACCCGCGTACCCAGCAGTGCCAAGTCTGTGAGGGTGCGTGTTTTGTGACTGGAGAGCCTTGTGCGTCGCACTTTGTTGTTCAAATTCGGTCGTCGTCTTCATCTGCACAAAGGCCTCCCATGTTTCCGGTGACACGAAAGGATACTTCGTGAAGGGCGTGACATCCTTGGACACGTACTTCGTCACAAGAGTGCTCTTAAAATTCTTCCATGCTTTTCCCATCGCGAGGAGCGCCTGTCGTTGCACGAGTCCCTGTACTTCTGCTGGGATCTCGAACGAATTTGTAATTTCCACCCATAGCTGATTTTTGTGATCCTTTGTCAAATCTTTCCAGCTTGCTATGGTGATGGGGACCCGTTGCCTTCCAATTATCCCGCAAGTAGTCCGAAATGATGACACTGCTTTCGTCGGTTTCAGAGGGATCCCATTCGGAGAGACCACCGTGATGGTCATTCGGCCCTCTGGCCTTTTCGATACTCCTCAGCCATGTTTAGTTTTCGCAATCTTGGGAGCGTGAGACCCAGATGACGACGGCGAAGACCGTGTGGACGCCATCTCTCTTCTAAGAAAAAACTAACTGCAGTGAGCTATGGTCCCAGCTTGTCAAAGTTCTATGAATCAAGTGACACAAACCAGTGCATCAAGTTCATTGAACAAGATACACTGGAGTGTGTCACTTGCTTTATGCCCTTTGTCAAAGTTCTAACGATTAACTAACTGCAGTGAGCTATGGGCCTTCCAACATGTGAAGCATATAACATGTGAAGCATATAACATGAGCATATAACATGTGAAGCATATAACATAAAATACATGTGAAGCTCGGAGGGAGCGGCGTCGGGACGGACCGGCGGCGTCGATCGGGAGGAAGCGGCGTCGGAGGGGCGTCGGGAGGGATCGGCGTCCGGAGGGACCAGCGGCGTCGGGAGGGAGCAGCGTCGGGAGGGATCGGCGGCGTCGATCGGGAGGAAGCGGCGTCGGAGGGGCGTCGGGAGGGACCGGCGACGTCGGGAGGGAGCGGGGTGGGAAGGACCAAAACCTAGCTAGCAGGGGCGCTGCAGAGTGGAGACAAGAGACTGCGCGAGAGCGGACTCCGCAGACCTAGCTGCGGGTATTTAAACATAAGCTATCACAGACGGTTCCTTAAACGAACCGTCTGTGATACTGGTATCATAGACAGTTCTATCGATATAACCGTCTGTGATATGCATATTATCACAGACGGTTCTATAGATATAACCGTCTGTGATATCCATATTATCACAGACGATTATATCGATAGAACCGTCTGTGATGTGTTATCACAGATGGTTTCTTTTGATAAACCGCCTGTGATAGTTCACTATAAATACCCGTAGCTAGCTAGGTTCCTATGTCATTTTACAATTACAATATGGAACATAGATACATTTATGAAAAACGCAAGCATAACTATAAATATAAATATTTCTTAGTTCCTTAGTCATTTTACAATTACAAAGGAACATACATACATTTATGAAAAACACAAGCATAACCAATATCATTTATTACACTTTGGCTATATCATTTTAAATAAAGCCCTTCACGATGATCGACACGCATATAGCTTACTTCATCGCCTTGTTCTTCCTCGAGCCTGATGCCGTCTCCGAATGGAGGCAAATCATCAAATTGATTGTACTCTTCCTCATCCACAACATTCTCAACCCCGACAATCCTTCTTTTTCCCTGAAGAACTACATGGTGCTTCTTATTTGCCAGGTCAGTTACATAAAATACTTGAACAACTTGCCTCGCGAGTACGAATGGTTCGTCTTTGTATCCTACACATTCGAGGTCCACGGTAGTGACGCCGTACTTGTCAACCTTTACACCCTGTGGGAGTTGGACCCAACGGCACCGAAATAAAGGAATTTTGAAAATTACGTAGTCAAGCTCCCAAATCTCCTCTACAAGCCCGTAGTACGAGCTTGGGCCAGCGGTACTGCCGTGCGCATCATAGGCATCTATGTGGACACCTGAGTTCTGCACTGTGGTCTTTCTATCTTGATCTGTTGTATAAAATGTGTAGCCATTAATGTCGTATCCTTGCCATGTCACAATTGTAAATTTTGGCCCTTTTGCCAACCATTGTAGTGTTTCACTTGACGACCTCCTAGTCAATTGCGCCTTGAACCATTCGTTGAACTGACGATTGTGTTGTCTCGTGATCCAAACTTCTGACTGGCCTGCATTCTCCTGACGTAGCATGTCCTTGTGCTCTTCAATATATGGGGTCACTTCAGTCATGTGTTGTAAAACCATGAAATGGGCTTGAGCATACGTATTTTGATCCGGAGTTATTGTTTTCCTCCCGATAGTCCCGATACCCTCTAGCCTCCCCTTGTGACGAGATAGAGGTACACCTATCGGCTCTACCTGAGCCATGTAGCCGATGCAGAATTCAATGACTTCTTCTGTTGTATAACCTTCGATGATGCTACCCTCCGGTCGAGATCGATTGCGTACATAGGACTTCAGAATTCCCATGTACCTCTCGAAAGGGTACATATGACGTAGAAATACAGGGCTGCATATTTTTATCTCTTTCACAAAGTGGACAATGAGATGGACCATGATATCAAAAAATGATAGAGGGAAATACATCTCTAGATGACATAGAGTTGTCACCACCTCGGTTTGCAGAGTATCTAGTCCATCCGGATCAATGACCTTCTGAGCAATTGCGTTGAAGAAATAACATAGCCTTATGATTGTCACTCGAACCTTGTTCGGCAAAATACTACTAATTGCAACAGGTAGCATTTGTGTCATTAGCACATGATAGTCGTGAGACTTCATGCCAATTAATTTTAAATGTTCCATGGAAACAAGTTTCTTCATGCTTGTGGAGTGACCGGATGGAACTTTCACACCATGTAAGGACTGGCACAGTTCAGTTCTCTCGGACTTAGACAAAGTGTAGCATGCTGGGGGAAGGTACGTCCGGCCTTTATCGGTCTCTATCGGTCCTGATGTTCATAGCGACCAAGTCACGCCTTGCGTTAACACCATCCTTTGTTTTATCAGGAATGTTCAGTAAGAGACCAATCAAACTGTCACATACATTCTTCTCTACGTGCATGACATCGATGCAATTGCGAACATCTAAGTGCTCCCAATAAGGCAAGTCCCAAAATATTGACCTCTTTTTCCACATGTTCTTCCTCAATTTACGTCCCTTTCCAAACACAACATTTATATCCTTGACCATATCATACACCTCTTTCCCGCTAAAAGGTCTTGGTACTGAGTCATCCTCTCTTTTTTCCGTCAAATTGTTTCTTCATCTTGCGGTATGGGTGATACTTTGGAAGGAACCTACGGTGATGCATGTACACAGTTTTTCGCGAGTTGTTCAACCACACACTCTCGGTATAATCTAAGCAGTGCGGACACGCTTTGGCTCCTTTTATACTCAACCCTGACAGGTTACCAAGGGCAGAAAAATCATTAATGGTGCAGAACAACATGGCGCGTAGAGTGAAGTTCTCTCGTTTGTCTGCATCCCATACATGTACCCCTTTATTCCACAGTATTGCAAGATCTTCCACCAATGGGGCTAGGAACACATCAATATCGTTGCCAGGTTGCTTCGGCCCTTGGATAAGTAGTGACATCAAAATATATTTCCGCTTCATACACAGCCAAGGAGGAAGGTTGTACATGCACAGAGTCACGGGCCAGGTGCTATGTCGGTTGCTCATGTTACCAAAAAGATTCATTCCATCTGTACTCAACCCAAACCTTATATTTCTCGGTTCCACACCGAAATCTACAAACATCCTATCGATGTTCCTCCACTGGGCAGAATCAGCAACATGTATTATCATTCCGTCTTTCTTACGCTGCTCGCAGTGCCAACGCATCAATCTTGCATCCTTGCGGTTTGCAAATAAACGCTTCAAACGGGGGATTATAGGAAGATACCACATCACCTTAGCAGGAGGTCCTTGCTTCACCTCGATGCCCTTCTGTAACATCCTGATTTTCAGAGCCTTTTTGAAGCTTTTAAAATAAAATTCACCATTTGGATTTTTCTGGAATTAATTAAAGCTTAATTGGAATTTTCATTAATCAAAAAGATTTAATATGATTAAATTAAACATTAATATTTGCCAAAAATATTTTATTTGTGTTCCTTGTGTCACAAGGAATTTTTCTGTATTTTCTGGGATTTTTCAGAGTTTGTTTGAGCTCAATTTGAAATTTCCAAAAAAAAGAAAGAGGATAGAGAATGAACAGTGCTTGACACGTGTCAACGCAGAGTTCATCTTCAACCTTCCAGCTTCGATCGATCCCGTTCCAGTTCTGTTCGTTTCCTTCCTTTTCCCTCTCTCTTCATAACTTCCAATCCGGACCTTATCTCAATGTCCTCCCAAAAGAAAAGTTGTGCCAAATCACGCAAGGAATCCATCCCAACTGGTTTCTTTCCGTTTCGTTCATCCGTTTGCCTTTTATCTCCAATTTTCTGAAACGGACTCTAAACCGAAATCCGCGGATTGGAGTCGGTTTCTACCTCTTCCAAGCCTATAAATAGGACCCCTTGGCTCCCCTAAACCCATCCCAAGCCGTGCCAAGTCCCCTCAAAGCCCAGGACGCCGTCGGCACCGAGCCCCTCCGGTCCCGAATTTGCTCGTCGTGTCTCGAGCTATTCGGTGAGTTTCTTCGTGATCCTTTCGCGTCACATTGTGCCATCATGTCTCGTCTACCTTCTTGCCAAGTTAATTTGGTTTTGGTGCAGCCAATCTCCCGGAATCGAGTTTTCCCCAATCTAGGTCAAGAGCGCTTCCCGACGTCGATTCGTCGCCTCCGGTAAGCATTAGCCCTTGCCGTAATTTTATCTAGCCTTGTCTCGCCATGTTCTACGCCGTGCTCACTTTCGTTTCCCCGAAAAGCCTCCACAAATTTTCGCCTCCGAACCTCGCCATGGCCGCCAATGGCATCTCGTGTCCCCCATCTACCCGGTGATATTTTCACCAATCCGTTCGCGTCACTTTGTGCCAAATCATCCCAGGTAGCTACCCTTCAAGTGGTTTTAGATTTCGTTCACCGAGCAACAAGATATTAAGTTTTTCTTTTTCCTTCCCGACATCGTTCAATCGTCGATTGTGCCATCTCCGGTGGGTTTCTGGCCATGCCGAGAATTTTCCTAGCTTCGCCAAGCCGCGTTCTAGCCCGTGCTCACCCTACTTCTCCACGTTCCATGCCCGGGTTTTATTCATCTCTCCTACCCATGTCGTTGTAGCCGTCCGTGCCGCCATCGTTCTCCGTTTGACGTGCCGTCGCTTCCTTTATGTGCCTTAGGTTCCTAGCAACCCATTTTGCTAGTTAGATTCATCTTCCATGCCTCCTCTCGCCAGCGCTAGCCTCCTTTCCAAAAATTGTTCTCGGGTGAACAGTAACATCTGTGAATTTCCAGCATTTTCTCGCCCCGGCAAACTTTAGATCGTTCGTTCTCCTTCGTCCGAACTCCAATTGACCTGATTCTTTTTCCTAAATTCATCTAAAATTGAGCTCTATCTTTTGGTTCTGGTTTTGCAGTTTTTGGAGTTTATTTGAATTTGTTTTGTCTTTTCGTTTCGTTTTCTCTCTCGTTAGATCACGCGTTCGAAGGAGCTGAAGTAGGATTCGAAGATCAAGAATTCCTAACTGAGCAAGGCCAAGGCAAGTCGTGTCCTTTGATCATGTTGAACCCAGTTTTCAAATCTATTATGTATTACTTTGCTTTAAATTATCATGCATTGCTATTTTATTATAAAACCCTTGTATTGGTAGTTAATGACCTAATTGATTATTCCTCCTTGATAATTTGAATGCCCTGATTCCATTGTCACCATAGAATAGGAAATTACTTAGTGATGCAATATTAGCTGTCACATGGGTTGTGCGTTTAATTGCTTAGCCATGCTTATCACTAGCACGTTGGGTTTATCATCACATGTGGTTAATTAATCTTGACTTAATGATATACTTGAATGTGGTGGTTAACCACGGTTATAAAACTTGTTGCCATGGCATGGGTAGTGTCATTGGTGTTGGTTATACAAAATTGTTTTTCACTTGGGCGATTGATCGTGCAGTAAAGGGGGTGCGAGAGGCACATGGGATGTGGATGTTTCGCCCGGGTAATTCTTAAGGACTTAACTTTGTGCGCCATTGATCTGAGTCTTACCGTGCAAACCACATGTCTAGTATGGGATAGACCTGGCATAATAATTTGTGAAGTCTCCACTTTGGTTTTACTACCGATGTTGTTGTGGCGCAAGAGGGGGCAATTATCGACTAGGGGGTTACCCTACTCGACGGCGAAACCTTAGCGAGTGGGATCAGGTGGAGATGGATCATTGTAAAAGCCTTGTTGTGATTTCCTTAGCGCGAGGCTAATCACATCGTGTGGGTACAGTTGTGCAACCTCTGCAGAGTGTAAAACTATTCGAATAGCCGTGTCCTCGGTCATGGACAATGCTCGGTGATTTCACACGAGGGGTAGAGTCTTTATGAAATCTGGTTGGGTTGAGCTGGGAAGTGAATGGTCAGTTCACTTGTGGTTATATTCAATTCCTTTGTTTATTTATTTAACGTCCTTTGTTAAAGATGCTTTGCAATCTATTTATTGTATTTACTTTAAATTGTTGCTTTATGCAAAAGTAACCCTTCAACCATCCATTGTTAAGCTTTGCATATTATATTGCATTCATTTGTTACAAACGGCTTGCTGAGTACCAATGTACTCACGGCTTTATGCCCCTGTTGCTCAGTTGAGAAGGAGGAGTATCACCAGCAGGAGGTTCCAGAAGGAGAGTACTTCGACGTCTTCGCGGATTAGGCTTCGTTCTCCACTCGATAGCCTGTGGGCGTGTCGATTGGCTGCTGCGCTTTCTTTTGGATTTCCGCTGCTAGTTTTTGTTAAGCCTTTCGGGCTAGTCTATTGTAAGCTTGACCATAAGGTCGTACTCTGATGATTATTAATAATATTTGAGTCTTTTCTTAGTAAATCATGATATGTTCGATATTTCATCTTTGTTTATACTGTGTGCACTAGCGTGATCCTGGACTAGTGCAGAATACACAGGAGAGTCCGGATTTGTATATTCGGGTCTCTACAGAGATGGTATCAGAGCTATATCGACTGTAGGACGGAGCCCTAGTTAGAATGGTCGAATTAGTCAAGAGTTCAAAATTTATTTTCTAAATCAAATGAACCAAATGGTTATCTAGTAATTCTTTATTCTTACCTCATTCTTAGGATTCTTTCTCTTTGCCTCCTCTGAAATATTGTTTTCAAAATTCAATTTGACTTCTTATCCCTATAAAGTCTATAGATGTCTCGAGTGTCCCTCGATCAAAGTGAAAGTTGGCATGGAACTCTTCAAGCTGTGCTGTGAAGTTTGGATCAAGGGAGCACCCAATATGTCAAGACAAGATTGGAGATTTCCGTGAAGATTAGGAGCCATTAGATTTGAACCTTGTTATAGTTTTAGTATCGTTTAGAACGTCTTGCTTCTTATTTGCCGTTGGATGTGATGTGAGCTGCAGTTTTGCTTCTAGCATTATGATGCAGTCATGTCAAAAATCTTTTTGTGGAGTTTATTGCTTCTTTTGTTAGCCTTTTCGGCTAAGTGTTTGTTTAGTTTAGGTTTGCCATTAGAATATTCCCCTTAGACGAGTTTACCACTTACCTTTGCTGTTCCCTCTGACCTATTGAGCCTTGAAGAGATTCGTCATGAGATGGAAAGAGTCTCAGAAGTGGAAGATGATTCACCAAGGAGTTCAGTTGCAACAGTCACAAAGAGTCAGATTCAACACATACCAGTCAGCCCGTGTTCCGCAACCGTCAGATTTCAGTACTCCAGCTCCAATGCTTCCTCATGATAACTCAGGACCACGCCCTATCAACGCCAGCAATCAGCCTCAGGGAGAAAGAAGCTATGCAACTCCATTTAGTTGTTACAAGTGCCAAGAGCCAGGTCATTTCGCTTGCAAGTGTCCGCAGAAGCATCAAGCAATCACGCCAATTCCGTTCAACCTTGGAAGAACCCCTGCCAAGACTCCAGGAGCAAGCCGTGGAACATCGTCAAGTCAAGGAAGCCAAATACCTCAAAGCGTTGCAAGGGGGAGCCTCAACCACGTCGTCTCCGAAGTCGCACCGGTAACCTATTCTTTTAGTCAGCCTGAATCTCGGGGTCGAGATTCCGTTTAAGGGGGGAGGTTTGTAACATCCTGATTTTCAGAGCCTTTTTGAAGCTTTTAAAATAAAATTCACCATTTGGATTTTTCTGGAATTAATTAAAGCTTAATTGGAATTTTCATTAATCAAAAAGATTTAATATGATTAAATTAAACATTAATATTTGCCAAAAATATTTTATTTGTGTTCCTTGTGTCACAAGGAATTTTTCTGTATTTTCTGGGATTTTTCAGAGTTTGTTTGAGCTCAATTTGAAATTTCCAAAAAAAAAGAAAGAGGATAGAGAATGAACAGTGCTTGACACGTGTCAACGCAGAGTTCATCTTCAACCTTCCAGCTTCGATCGATCCCGTTCCAGTTCTGTTCGTTTCCTTCCTTTTCCCTCTCTCTTCATAACTTCCAATCCGGACCTTATCTCAATGTCCTCCCAAAAGGAAAGTTATGCCAAATCACGCAAGGAATCCATCCCAACTGGTTTCTTTCCGTTTCGTTCATCCGTTTGCCTTTTATCTCCAATTTTCTGAAACGGACTCTAAACCGAAATCCGCGGATTGGAGTCGGTTTCTACCTCTTCCAAGCCTATAAATAGGACCCCTTGGCTCCCCTAAACCCATCCCAAGCCGTGCCAAGTCCCCTCAAAGCCCAGGACGCCGTCGGCACCGAGCCCCTCCGGTCCCGAATTTGCTCGTCGTGTCTCGAGCTATTCGGTGAGTTTCTTCGTGATCCTTTCACGTCACATTGTGCCATCATGTCCCGTCTACCTTCTTGCCAAGTTAATTTGGTTTTGGTGCAGCCAATCTCCCGGAATCGAGTTTTCCCCAATCTAGGTCAAGAGCGCTTCCCGACGTCGATTCGTCGCCTCCGGTAAGCATTAGCCCTTGCCGTAATTTTATCTAGCCTTGTCTCGCCATGTTCTACGCCGTGCTCACTTTCGTTTCCCCGAAAAGCCTCCACAAATTTTCGCCGCCGAACCTCGCCATGGCCGCCAATGGCATCTCGTGTCCCCCATCTACCCGGTGATATGTTCACCAATCCGTTCGCGTCACTTTGTGCCAAATCATCCCAGGTAGCTACCCTTCAAGTGGTTTTAGATTTCGTTCACCGAGCACCAAGATATTAAGTTTTTCTTTTTCCTTCCCGACATCGTTCAATCGTCGATTGTGCCATCTCCGGTGGGTTTCTGGCCATGCCGAGAATTTTCCTAGCTTCGCCAAGCCGCGTTCTAGCCCGTGCTCACCCTACTTCTCCACGTTCCATGCCCGGGTTTTATTCATCTCTCCTACCCATGTCGTTGTAGCCGTCCGTGCCGCCATCGTTCTCCGTTTGACGTGCCGTCGCTTCCTTTATGTGCCTTAGGTTCCTAGCAACCCATTTTGCTAGTTAGATTCATCTTCCATGCCTCCTCTCGCCAGCGCTAGCCTCCTTTCCAAAAATTGTTCTCGGGTGAACAGTAACATCTGTGAATTTCCAGCATTTTCTCGCCCCGGCAAACTTTAGATCGTTCGTTCTCCTTCGTCCGAACTCCAATTGACCTGATTCTTTTTCCTAAATTCATATAAAATTGAGCTCTATCTTTTGGTTCTGGTTTTTCAGTTTTTGGAGTTTATTTGAATTTGTTTTGTCTTTTCGTTTCGTTTTCTCTCTCGTTAGATCACGCGTTCGAAGGAGCTGAAGTAGGATTCGAAGATCAAGAATTCCTAACTGAGCAAGGCCAAGGCAAGTCGTGTCCTTTGATCATGTTGAACCCAGTTTTCAAATCTATTATGTATTACTTTGCTTTAAATTATCATGCATTGCTATTTTATTATAAAACCCTTGTATTGGTAGTTAATGACCTAATTGATTATTCCTCCTTGATAATTTGAATGCCCTGATTCCATTGTCACCATAGAATGGGAAATTACTTAGTGATGCAATATTAGCTGTCACATGGGTTGTGCGTTTAATTGCTTAGCCATGCTTATCACTAGCACGTTGGGTTTATCATCACATGTGGTTAATTAATCTTGACTTAATGATATACTTGAATGTGGTGGTTAACCACGGTTATAAAACTTGTTGCCATGGCATGGGTAGTGTCATTGGTGTTGGTTATACAAAATTGTTTTTCACTTGGGCGATTGATCGTGCAGTAAAGGGGGTGCGAGAGGCACATGGGATGTGGATGTTTCGCCCGGATAATTCTTAAGGACTTAACTTTGTGCGCCATTGATCTGAGTCTTACCGTGCAAACCACATGTCTAGTATGGGATAGACCTGGCATAATAATTTGTGAAGTCTCCACTTTGGTTTTACTACCGATGTTGTTGTGGCGCAAGAGGGGGCAATTATCGACTAGGGGGTTACCCTACTCGACGGCGAAACCTTAGCGAGTGGGATCAGGTGGAGATGGATCATTGTAAAAGCCTTGTTGTGATTTCCTTAGCGCGAGGCTAATCACATCGTGTGGGTACAGTTGTGCAACCTCTGCAGAGTGTAAAACTATTCGAATAGCCGTGTCCTCTGTCATGGACAATGCTCGGTGATTTCACACGAGGGGTAGAGTCTTTATGAAATCTGGTTGGGTTGAGCTGGGAAGTGAATGGTCAGTTCACTTGTGGTTATATTCAATTCCTTTGTTTATTTATTTAACGTCCTTTGTTAAAGATGCTTTGCAATCTATTTATTGTATTTACTTTAAATTGTTGCTTTATGCAAAAGTAACCCTTCAACCATCCATTGTTAAGCTTTGCATATTATATTGCATTCATTTGTTACAAACGGCTTGCTGAGTACCAATGTACTCACGGCTTTATGCCCCTGTTGCTCAGTTGAGAAGGAGGAGTATCACCAGCAGGAGGTTCCAGAAGGAGAGTACTTCGACGTCTTCGCGGATTAGGCTTCGTTCTCCACTCGATAGCCTGTGGGCGTGTCGATTGGCTGCTGCGCTTTCTTTTGGATTTCCGCTGCTAGTTTTTGTTAAGCCTTTCGGGCTAGTCTATTGTAAGCTTGACCATAAGGTCGTACTCTGATGATTATTAATAATATTTGAGTCTTTTCTTAGTAAATCATGATATGTTCGATATTTCATCTTTGTTTATACTGTGTGCACTAGCGTGATCCTGGACTAGTGCAGAATACACAGGAGAGTCCGGATTTGTATATTCGGGTCTCTACACCTTCCCATCATCAGAGTCATTTTTACGCTTGTATCGGGATGCTTTGCACACCGGACAAACATGTAAGCTAGCATACTCTTTACGGTACAGGATACAATCATTCTGACATGCATGTATTCTTTCTACTTCCATTCCTAATGGACAAAGAATCTTCTTGGCTTGGTAGGTGGTTCTCGGCAACACATTTCCCGTTGGAAGCATGTCCACTAGGAGATCTAATAATGCCATGAAACTCTTGTCGGACCAACCATTGCTTGCCTTCAATTTTAGCAGTTCTAGAACTGATGACAATCTCGTGTATTGCGGCTTGCAGCCCGGGAACAAAGGTTTCTCCGAGTCCTGCAGCCCGGGAACAAAGGTTTCTCCGAGTCCTCCATCAAGCCCTCGAATTTACCAAACTCTCTCTCACTATAGTTCCCTTCTGCATCACGTAACATCTGATCCAGATTGTCATCCTGCGACCTATCCTCATGATCGAAAGAACAGTCCACAACTGGCATATCGTTGTCTCCCTCGACTATGTCATAACTACCTTCTTGTGTACTCTTCTCTTCACCGTGACTGGTCCAACATTTGTACCCTTTTCTGAAACTCCTTCGAATCAAGTGAGCTTCAATCTGCGCTGAGTTACTAAACATCTTGAGATTATCACAATCAATACATGGGCAATACATATATTTCATCCCCTTCTTCAACATATCCAGCTCGGCCGCCCTTCTAAAAGCAGACACGCCAGTAATGTACTCTTCACTCACACGGTTCTCAATATACATCCAGCTTCGGTCCATCTACGCTACACAAGTGACAAATGGGTGTCAAAAATGATTATTACCCCTACTACTAACCTCTGATCAGATCACTAAGAATGTTAAGTAATTGAGTGCTAATCTCTGATCAGATCACTAAGAATGTTAAGTAATTGAGTATACTAACCTCTGATCAGATCACTAAGAAGACGGTGATATTTTTTCACCCCAACTCCCTAAAGCCGGCCGCCTTGCTCCACCGATGCAGTGCAATGAAGACAGGTCGGTGTCGACATCCTTCAAGCAAGTACGCTAAGTAATTAATACTACGTAGAATATCACATACGGTTCCAACCACAAACGGTCTGTGAAAATGATATACCACAGACGGTTCGTATTAATAACCGTCTGTGAATTATCACCGACGGTTATTAATATTAACCGTTTGTGATACAAACAATATCACAGACGGTTCAAATTAATAACCGTCTGTGATTGTTGCCTATCATAGACGGTTCGCATAAATAACCGTCTGTGATAGTCTAACATTATCACAGACGGTTCTTAACACGAACCGTCTGTGATGTCCATAATATCACAGACGGTTCGAAATACCAACCGTCTGTGATTTATGCGTATCACAGATGGTTCATATATAGAACCGTCTGTGATAGTCCTTCACAGACGGTTTACACTACAAACCGTCTGTGATAGTTCACTCTGTACGCAAATAGGCAATAAAATAATGTTACCCATGCCCTCTGGAAAGAAGATGAAAACAAGCAAATACAGAGGCAAGCACAACAACATATTCAGATCTATTACAGCTAAGAACGAACCCTTCATGGCACGACGGTGCGGCTGAACAAGACACACTTACGACTCTTACGGCAAGAGTGTGTTGTCCAGCCGCCCACCGTGCAGCGACGGAGGCGCTAGCTCACGGCAGTAGTCGGCGTTGTGGAGGAACAAGCAAATACAGAGGCAAGCACAACAACACATTCAGATCTATTACAGCTAACGAGCCCTTCATGGCACGACGGTGCGGTTGAACAAGACACACTTACGACACTTACGGCAAGAGTGTGTTGTCCAGCCGCCCGCCGTGCCACGACGGAGGCGCTAGCTCACAGCGGAGGGGAGATGCATGCAGGAAGCTAGCTAGTGGATGAACTCACGCGTGACTAGTACCGGTGGAAAGGTTGATGGGGAGTTATTAATAAGAGCCAGGGGAGGAACTAGTGCCTGCCATTCGATGTGGAGAGAATGGACGGTCCCAACCACAAACGGTTATATATCATAGACGGTTTGTATTAATAACCGTCTGTAAATTATCACAGACGATTTTTTTACAAAATCGTCTATGATACTTGACTATCACAGATGATTTTTTATACAAAACCATCTGTGATACTTGACAATCACAGACGGTTCATAACAATGACCGTCTGTGATATACACAATATCACAGACGGTTAATAACAACGGCCGTCTGTGATATATATATCACAGACGGCTTGTAACAACGAACCGTCTGTGATAGAAATTGCAGCATAGCATAGCATCCGAGGCACATCCGAGGCCTGCTGCTTTGTCTTGAGGAATGCCAAGAGCTGGTCTTCAGATGTGGCATTCCTCAAGACACAGCAGCAGGCCTCGGATGTGCCTCGGATGCTATGCTATGCTTCGAATTGGCATTCTCCACTCCGACAATCCTTCTTTTTCCCGCAAAATTCAAGGCAAAGTCGGCTGCTCACCGAAAAATCTGGGAATGTCTTTTTTTTTTGAACTTTTGCAATAAAATTGCCTTGAATTTTGCAGGAAAAAGAAGGATTGTCGGAGTGGACATCACATCTCGGCAGTAGTCGGCATCGTCGAGGAACATGCAAATACAGAGGCAAGCACGACAACACATTTAGATCTATTACAGGATAACAAGCTAGTGAACTCTTCATGGAACGACGGTGCGGGTGAACAAGACACACTTACCACACTTACAGCTATATATGCTCACAGTGGATGAACTCACGCGTGACTAGTACCGGTGGAAAGGTAGATGAGGCGTTATTTATAAGGGCCGAGCAGAGGGAGGAACTGTTGCCTGCCATTCGATGTGGAGAGAATGGACGGGTGAGATCGAAATCCTGGGTATACGCCAATTATTGGTGACACGTGATTATCACACGCCAATTATTGGTGATATGTGATTATCACAGACAGTTATTAACGCGAACCGTGTGTGATAATAAATATCACAGACGATTTTTAATACGAGCCATCTGTGATGTTTCAGTTATCACAGACGGTTCGTATTACTAACCGTCTGTGAAAGTTCACAGACGGTTATTAACACGAACCGTCCGTGATCTCTAAAATTATCACAGACGGTTCCAGTTAATAACCGTCTGTGATATTTACTTTCACAGACGGTTAGTAATACGAATCGTCTGTGATGTCTCATTTATCACAGACCGTTCGTGTTAATAACCGTATGTGAAAATATCACTGACGGTTGCTAGTATAAACCGTCTGTGACAGTTTAATCACAGACGGTTCCGTATAAACCGTCTGTCATAAGCTTTATCTCAGAACGCTTCGTGTTTCGATCGTCTAATTAACGTCTCTCGATCATTATACGAAGCGTCTATATCATTAATGTTTGGGTATACGAACCGTCTGTGCTAAAGGTTAAATATGCACGCCTAATCCAGGTCTCTTCTACGTACGTACAATATGGCTTCTACTATTCTTGTGATCATCTCCTTCCTCTCATCTGTTCATCAAGAATTGTTCGGCCGGAACCTTACACAGGCGGCCAACAATTTGCATCTGGAGCAGCTTCTCCGCACACACCCTGCTCTCCTTCCCTGACTTTCTTGCATCCGTCAGCTCGACCTGATCATCCGCCGTCGACGGAGGCGTCTCGCTGCCGCTCAAGAAAGGGAAACAGCCCTTACCCTGGTTCTTCTCCACAATGTGCGCAAAGCGGAAGAAGCTCTACACGCATTGGAGAGACTGATGGATAGTCTTGCCGATCAAGCAGAAACGGCAGATTCTGAGGAATCTTTTCATGCTATCCTCTACGACATTATGGGCTATGCTACTGATTATTTGCCCAGGCTGGAGGAGGAAGTGCCGAGGACAAGGACAATCTTAACGGCGTTCGAGAGGACAAGGACAATCTTAACGGCGTTCGAGAAGTCAGTGGCTGATCCTCCAAGTCCCAAAGTCAAAGAAGAAGCGTACGAAGCCCAAAAGATTACAATCTGGGAAACTCTTTACCTGTGCGACTTTTGTAATAAATTTGCCTCTAATTGAAATTAATAAATTTTCCTTTAATTTGTGATCTCTTGTCTCAATAGTTCTGTAGTTAAGTTATTAGAAGCAATGTGTACTTATATATTAACCTCTGCTCATGAACAGAATATGACAGACAAAGGAACATCACAGACGAAAAAACCGTCTGTGAACATTCACAGACGGTTCTTCTTAAGAACCGTCTGTGATAGTGTACACAACACAGACGGTTTTTAATAAAAAATCGTCTGTGATAATTCCAGATTATCACAGACGGTTTTTTATTAAAAACCGTCTGTGATACTAAAGTATCACAGACGGTTCATTGGTAAGGACCGTCTGTGATACTCGACCACTAACACAGATGGTGTCTAAATTAAAACCGTCTGTGTTAGTGTTAATCACAGACGGTTTTGTCAAACCGTCTATGATGTAACCGTCCAGTATAGCCTCTTTTGTAGTAGTGAAATAATGTCTTAGAGTGAAATGGCGGTAAAGCTTGGAGAAAGTAAAGATGACCTTATGCTAAGCAAAGAACATGGTGATCGTCCAACCACAAGTTTTTACTTGTCAAACCTGGTCTAGTAGCTGCTAAAATCGATTGAATCTCTACAGGAGTGAGAAGTATTAGTATGAGAGGGGGAAAAACCGTACTGAACAACGGTACATTCCTCTCAGGACGGGCAGAAGATATCTGGCCGTGTTGGCGGATACCGGGGTCTAAGTTGGAGGTTTACCGAGTAGAGCCTATATAAAGAGATGATCAGTGAAATGACCTTGTTTTCTTAACTCAGTCGCGAGAGTTAAGAAATCTTGTGGGTAAAGCTGGGCAACTCTACGGAGTAATCACAATAGTATCTCGAATACGTTGTGCTTCCGGTAAAAGAAGCTATGTTCATGGGTGATTTCAATAGTGAGGCATAAGTAGATTTGGAAATGAATTGAAAAATGCTGAGGTCTATTAATCAAGTCTTGAAACCCCAAATCTTTAAGTAGTTATTATTCTTTTGTGTTTAAAAATATTGACAAACAAAACTGTATCCACATATCACAATGAAACAACTATATTCCCATCATTTGAGAATCCTGGCAAGTAGCTATACAACATTTCTCCATGTGATTTGCTGAGTATGGTTGATTGTACTTAGTCTTGCAATATTTCCATCACAATAGATACCAGAAGAAAAGAAGATGATGCAAGTTTTCATGTTAGGGTTACGACCACACTCAAGCATTACTGTGGAGTTTTCTTCGGTTCTTCTGAATATAAGTTAAATTTTGAGCTTAGACTCCCGTATTATTACTAAAGTTGATCATTAGATCTTATATTAATCAAATTAACTTTTTTTAATTGTTCGTGAGCAAGCATGATACTTTTTCTATCCGTAACTGAACTTCTGAGCTGTTGCGAGTGGTACACCCCTTTCCCAAAAATAGGGGCGTTACAATGATTGCCTTCAATTCTACTCATCGGGTTTGACATATCTGGTTTTCATTTATCATGGGCAAGTATGATAATGACTTTAAGCACAACTAAAATCTTAGACGCTTACGGGTAAACGGTGACACCTAGAAAATCAAGGAGTGACACTATTCTCAGAGTAGGTAATGCCCCCTTCGTTTCCAAATACGTATCATTCTAGCTTTCAAAATTTGTTCCTAAATACATGTCTTTCTACAATTTTGACGCAACTTTTAACCATTTTTCGTTGGCATACCCCTTCCATTCATTATTTTCAAGGCCATTTGCTACTACGGACTAGAGTAATATGCACCATCTAAGAGAAATAAGTGAACTATTGAATGAAGGTAATATAGTTTTTTTTTTGTATATATGCCTTGATTGTAGTGTAAAATTCTAGAATGACATCTATTGAGAAACAGAGTGAGTAACTTATTAGGATCTCAAAGTAAATACAAACGTGAACTCAGGGTAGACAACCAATGTGTCAGCGAGATTCTTTAGAGCACCGTTGTGCCATTCCCAGGAACGGTTCAGCTAACATGATATTCTGTTGTTGATCGTGGAGATATGCCGCATGGTTCGGATCTACAACGACCTGCGTCATACTCCCTTCTGCTATTCAGTTATTCATGAATGCTCTTTGTAAGTTAATTGTCAGGGCTTTCTCCTGCACTTTGTATAAGCCTATATTTAGGCTATTGAGATACTGTCACTGGCAAGTTTAGTCCGATCGATTTCTTCTATACCAAAGTAGATGGATCAAATACAGAACAATCATAGAATAATGCAAGAATTGAACACAAAGAGATGATAGACTCCTTCTTTTGCTTTTTTTTTCAAAAGGTATAAGTGATGACAATGAAGACCCCCTATTTACAGATTAAGTGGAGGGTGCTCATCAATGGGTTGGGCTTGCAAGTCCAGACCCAGGTTTCCCAACATAGGCAACCCAAAGTAATGCATTCGGTGTTGAGTTCTCAATTTCATAGTATCAGAGCTTCCAGTTTCAACCTCCATCAATAACCCTTCGTCTTCTCTAATCATCTCGATTCACCATGAGTGACATTGCAAGCGTTGCCGCATCTGGCACCATCCCTGTGCTCAACAGTGACACAAATCCAGCCTTGAATATTTCTACTAGTAGCGCCATTTCTTCACCCTTCCTCTCCTCCCATCTACAAGCCATCCATGCCGTTAACATCAAGGTGCTTATTCCTTACCCCTGATGTCCAAGCAAGTAACTACACCAAATGGCGCAATCTCTTCAAAATCGTCCTTGGCAAATTTAATCTCGAGTGCCATGTTGACGACAGTGATGCTCATCATGATGATAGAGACTGGATCTGGGAGGGGTGCGGCTCAAGTGCTGTGCCCTTTGCACTTAGCGTGGTGCAGGGGTGCGCCAGCACCCGCCACGTGGCGCCCAAAATTCCAATAAATTCCGAAAAATTCAAAAAAATACTTTAAAAAATCTGAAAAATTGTAAAAAGTACTTTTTTAGTATAAAAAGTATTTTTCTTAAGTACTTAATTTTTTTGATTTATAATTTTATTAAAAAAATATTTTTTTAGTACTTAAAAATACTTTTTAATAAAAGTATTTTTACAAAAAGTACTTTTTACAATTTTTCAGATTTTTTAAAGTATGTTTTTGAACTTTTCGAAATTTATTGGAATTTTGGGCGTCACGTGGCGGGTGCTGGCGCACCCCTGCACCGCGCTAAGTGCAGGGGGCACAGCATCTGAGCCGCACCCCTCAAAAAAATACTTTAAAAAAATCTGAAAAATTGTAACTGCGCTCCACCGTCTATAATGTGTGGAATCTCTTGGAGAAACTGTTCCGAGAGAATAAAAAGAGTTGTGCCGTTCATCTTCAGGCAGACTTCCACGCATTTGTCCAAGGTGATCTATCCGCTTTTGTATATTGTCATCGCCTCAAAATCCTTGCCGATGCTCTTGTGGGTTGCGGTCAACTGCCAATCTTCGCACCATTTTACCAACGCACCAACCTTTTCCCACCTTTCTCGAACCCCGTGGTTACCTGCTGATTGAAGAGTCCTACATGGCCCATGAAGCTGCTGTTGTTGCCCATGTAGCAGCTGGTGTACAACCTGGCGTTGACACCAACTCTGACCGTGCTCACCGCGGTGATTGCAACAATGATCGCACCTTCAACACCAACATTGGGCAATACGACGGTGGTTTCCATACCAATGATCATCGTAGTCGTAGTCGTTGACATTCTATTGAGTTTCATGTATCAAACAATTCACCTAAAAAAAGTTTAGAATAGAAGTGGGCTGCAATTATTTTTTAATTGCACTAACCGAGTCTTGAACTTAAGACCACTTGGTTTTGATACCATATTGAGTTTCATGCACCAATCAGTTCACCTAAAAGCTTCACAATGCTATTCTTGCTAAAGTCTAAACTTGACATCAATCAATAAACTGAAGAGGCAACACTCACTTCTGTCGCAAAAGAATGCCGTTTTGGACATCAGCACAACTCAAAAACGTAACTTTGACCACTAGTTTCTATTATAATATATTTATAAAATCTAATAAAAATTATAATATTAAGCAAGTGCTTTTTTACACAAATATATTTCTATGATTTTTATGTACCTAATCTAAATATTTTAAAAGATATTGATATTCAAAATTTAAAAAGTTTGACTACACGTATCCCGAAACAACATTCTTTTGTAAGCGACGGAGGGAGTAACTTAATGCGTTTTACTTTGGAGAGACAACATTTTACATTTCACCGTTAATAACATATTCAGATAGCACATGGATGCAAACCTACAGGATTTTCCTTAATTTTACCAAGTAATGCTAGCTTTCCCAGGCGGGCCCATTGGCCGGGCTAAAATGGTTCTGCGGAAGACCAGAACCTCTCCAAAACGCGTTAGGACGTTGTAACATCATGATTTTCAGAGCTTATTTGAAGCTTTTAAAATAAAATTCATCATTTGGATTTTTCTGGAATTAATTAAAGCTTAATTGGAATTTTCATTAATTAAAAAGATTTAATATGATTAAACTAAATATTAATATTTGTCATAAATATTTTATTTGTGTTCCTTGTGTCACAAGGAATTTTTCTGTATTTTCTTGAATTTTTCGGAGTTTGTTTGAGCTCAATTTAAAATTCTAAAAAAATAAAAAAGAAGACTTCCCATCTAGTCACCCATCCAAAAATTTCCCTAAGCCTTTCCTCGCGTAACCTCAAAGTTCTCAGCCGAATGCTACCAAGCCTACCACCTTTCTTTCTTGATTTGAAGCCACTTTACTTTCTTTTATTCCTTTCCAGCCCAGTACACTGTTCATCTTCCCCACGCCCAGGAGACGTGATCGATTCAACTCAGTGCACGTTTTTTTCCTTTTGCTCTCTCTTCATAACTTCTAATTCGGACCTTATTTCAATGTCCTTCCAAAAGAAAAGTTACGCAAGGAATCTATCCCAACTGACCTCTTTCCATTTTGTTCATCCGTTTGCCTTTTATCCCCTATTTTTCTGAAACAGACTCTAAACCGAAATCCGCGAATTGGAGTCGGTTTCTATCTCTTCCAAGCCTATAAATACAACCATTGACCCCCCTAAACCCATCCTAAGCCGTGCCAAGTCCCCTCAAAGCCCAGGACGCCGTCGGCACCGAGGCCCTTCGGTTCCGAATTTGCTCGTCACGTCTCGAGCTATCCGGTGAGTTTTTCCGTGATCATTTCGCGTCACATTGTGCCATCATGTGCCATCTACCTTCTGGCCAAATTAATTTGGTTTTAGTATAGCCAATCTCCCGGAATCGAGTTTTCCCCAATCTAGGCCAAGATCGCTTTCCGACGTCGATTCGTCGCCTCCGGTAACCTTTAGCCCTTACCGTAATTTTTCTTAGACTTGCCTCGCCGTGTTCTACGCCGTGCTTCCTTCCTTTTCCCCGAAAAGCCTCCACAAATTTTCGCCTCTGACACCTCGCCATGGCGCCAATGGCATCTCGTGTCCCCATCTACCCGGTGATGTTTTCACCAATCCGTTCACGTTATATTGTGCCAAACCATCCCAGGTAGCTACCCGCCAAGTGGTTTTAGATTTTGTTCATCGAGCACCAAGATATTAAGTTTTTCCTTTTTTTCCTTCCCGACGTCGTTCAAATGTCGATTGCGCCGTCTCCGGTGGGTTTTCGGCCGAGCCGACAATTTTCCTAGCTTCGCCAAGCCACGTTATAGCCCGTGCTCACCCTACTTCTCCATCTCCTATGCCCGAGTTTTATTCCTCTCTCCTACCCATGTCGTTGTAGCCACCCGTGCCGTCACCGTTCTCCGTTTGGCGTGCCGTCACTTCCTATGTGTGCCTTGGATCCCTAGCAACCCATTTTGCTAGTTGGATTCATCTCCCATGCCTTCTCTCGCCAGCGCTAGCCTCCTTTCCAAAAATTCAGCTCTCAAGTGAACAGTACCCTCTGTTATTTTCCAGCATTTTCTTGCCCGACAAACTGTAGATCGCTCGTTCTCCTTCGTCCTAACTCCGATCGACCCGATTCTTTTTCCTAAATTCATCTAAAATTGAGCTCTATCTTTTGGTTCTGTTTTTACTGTTTTTGGAGTTTGTTTGAGTTTTATTTGATTTTGTTTTGTACTTCGTTTCGTTTTCTCTAATACGGAGACTATACATGAACATATCTAATACGGAGAACATGACTGTTACATACCGACGATTCTGTTCTAATTGGTTTGTCGATGTTGACGCTGCAGGCACGGTGTGGATGACACGAGGTCGATGACGACTCGCAGAAGCCAAACGACAAGGAAGACGAGCCAGAGCTACAGCAAGCAGTCGCGCAGAGCGCTTCCCAAAAACCTTATTCGCCCTCTCCCGGTGCAGGACTTCGAAGGCGACGGTTCCAGAGACCTGTTCTCCCGAACGACAGTGCACGCCGGCGGATGGGACGGAGTAGACTACGTGGGACGGCGCGGCACAATGGAGGAGGCAAAAACCCTAGATTGATTTTCGCTCTTTTCCGTATGGAGGCGGCGACTCAGTATTTATAGAATAATCAGGACGTGTGATCAAGACGCCTGCACGTTCTCCATAACTCGAAACCAAAACGGATTAGTCATGCGTAACCGATTCGGATTCACCGCCACTCAAAACAGCAAAAATAAAACTGCAAAAGGAAGCCGCATCTGCGCAAGCACCTGGAGCCGATTTTGGCGGACCATTCACGCAGGTGCCGTGCGCCCGCGCCCCCCGCTTCGCCCCGCCCCGCCCGGCCCGGCGAGGCGAGGCGAGCGAGCGTGCGCGTGTGATCCTCTAGTTCTCTCCCACACATGCCTCAAGTGGCTAGGAGTGCACCATCCCTTTTAAGGTAGTCTTCCTCTCCTAGAACTAGCAATATGGTACTAAAGTTCACATGCAAGCCTCCTTTGCATGAGTGAGCCTTTGAGATTTAATTTAGGAATTATTCTTATTGTATGAGCTTGGCCCACATAATTCAACAATCCCCCACCAGATCTCAAAATCCCACAGAGATTTGCCTGAATTCCAATATACTGTTTATATATCAGTGTTTCGATGGAGACCGATTACGGTTGAACATCCACCTAGAACTCCAAGCTACACTTACTCACAACTTGAACAATGGACTACGCCTTGAATTGCAAGTTTGGTGCAAGCAAGCTTCACTTAGAGACTTAACTGATACTAGGCCGCCAGTAGGCTACCCCTCGGTTGGAGCGTATAAGTCATACTCCTTGGTCTCTTCATGAGCTTAGTAGGAGATTTACCTAAGATCTCCATAGACTGCGACTAGCAGTCGGGCTCATATAGGTGTGTTCTTTCAAGAACGTTCTACAGGATAGCGTCTTCGCTTCTGAAAGCCAATGGAACACATTAAGGCCTTAACCAACCTGCCTTGCAGTTTCTGAGAGTATTGCATCTTCACATAGAGAGGGTTGAAATTACTCTCCTCCAGTTAACTAATGGCTTGTTTTTCCCAGATCCTAATTCACGGGATCTCCGATCACATAGGTTGGGTTACTACCATAGATAACTCACATGGGTCTCATACCCATCTCCTTCGATGCACTATCTATCACATTCCGTGATAGTCCCTTTGTAAAGTGATCTGCCAGGTTTTTATCTGTTTGGATGTAATCCAAGGTTATAACTCCGGAGTTTCTTAATTTCCTGACAGACTTCAATCGTCTCTTGACATGTCTAGACGATTTCATATTATCCTTAGAACTGTTCACTTTAGCGATAACGGTTTGATTATCACAGTTCATAAGGATAGCTGGCACTGGCTTTTCCACCGTAGGTAGATCCATCAATAGATCCCGTAGCCATTCTGCCTCAACAGTAGCAGTGTCTAGTGCCGCAAGCTCTGCTTCCATGGTTGACCTAGTCAAAATGGTTTGTTTGCAAGACCTCCATGAAACAGCACCACCACCAATAGTGAAAACATATCCACTAGTGGCTTTGATCTCATCAGCATCAGAGATCCAGTTAAAATCACTATAACCCTCCAGCACCGACGGGTACCCAGTATAGTGAAGTCCAAAGTTCGAGGTACCTTTCAGATAGCGCAACACTCGCTCAAGCGCCTTCCAGTGATCATCTCCTAGGTTAGATGTAAACCGGCTCAACTTACTCACAGCAAAGGAGATGTCTAGCCTTGTTGCACTAGCTAGGTACATAAGTGAGCCAATTATCTGAGAATATTCCAGCTGATTCCTAGCAATTTTCTTATTCTTACGAAGTAACACGCTAGGATCATAAGGTGTTGGAGAAGGCTTGCTGTCAGAAAAGCCAAAACGGCTCAAGACCTTTTCCACATAATGAGATTGCAAAAGTGTAATCTCATCCTCACCTCTAACCAATTTAATGTTTAGAATAACATCAGCCACTCCCAGATCTTTCATATCAAAGTTTTGAGACAAGAATGATTTGACCTCATTTATCACATTGATGTTTGTCCCAAAAATCAGGATGTCATCCACATACAAGCATAGAATAACTCCCTCACCCCCACCATAGCGATAGTATACACATCTATCTGCCTCATTGATAGCAAAGCCTGCAGATGTTAGTGTTCTATCGAACTTCTCATGCCACTGCTTAGGGGCTTGTTTCAGACCATACAAAGATTTCAACAGTTTTAACACCTTGCCTTCTTGACCTTCTACTACAAATCCATCAGGCTGTTCCATGTAAATTTCCTCATCCAGCTCTCTGTTAAGAAAAGCTGTCTTAACGTCCATTTGATGAACGAGAAGACCATATGAGGCAGCCAAAGGAAGTAGTACTCGAATTGTGGTCAGTCTAGCAACAGGTGAGTAAGTGTCAAAGAAATCTTCGCCTTCTTTCTAAGTATAGCCCTTGGCAACAAGCCGAGCCTTGTACTTTTCAATAGTACCATCAGGCCTAAGCTTCTTTTTGAACACCCACTTGCACCCTACAAGTTTGCACCCATAAGGTCTATCTGTCAGCTCCCAGGTTCCATTAGCGATAATGGAATCCATTTCACTACGGACAGCCTCCTTCCAGTAGTCTGCATCAGTAGATGCATACGCTTCTGAAATAGACTTGGGAGTGTCGTCCACAAGGTACACAGTAAAATCATCACCAAAGGATTTGGTTATCCTTTGTCTCTTGCTCTTTCTAGGAGCTTCACTGTCATCCTCCTCATTTACAAGTTCATGTGTATATTCAGAAGGTTCAGGAGGTGTGAATGAACTGGGAATTATTTCAGAAGGTTGATTAGTAGTGTTATGTGCATCTTTCATTGGAAAGATATTCTCAAAGAACGTTGCATCTCGAGACTCCATAATTGTACCAACGTGCATGTCAGGTACCTCAGATTTAACTATCAAAAATCTATAAGCAATGCTATGATTAGCATATCCCAGAAAGACACAGTCCACAGTTTTAGGTCCAAGCTTGCATTTCTTAGTTATTGGCATATTAACTTTCGCCAAGCACCCCCATGTACGCAAGTAAGAAAGTGATGGTTTTCTCCCAATCCATACCTCGTATGGTGTTTTGTCCTTATTTTTGTTAGGAACTCTATTTAATACATGATTAGACGTTAGCAAAGCCTCCCCCCACCATGCCTTAGGTAAGCCCGCAGTGTCTAACATGGCATTCACCAAGTCAGTCAACGTGCGATTTTTCCTTTCGGCAATCCCATTTGACTCGGGAGAATAAGGAGGCGTCCTCTCATGTATAATGCCATGTTCCTCACAAAATAAGTCAAATTCGTTTGAGAAATACTCTCCACCACGATCTGACCTAAGTCTTTTTATCTTTCTGTTTAATTGGTTATCAACTTCTGCCTTATAGATTTTAAAATAGTCTAAAGCCTCATCTTTCGTTTTCAATAAATACACATAACAGAACCTAGTTGCATCATCAATCAATGTCATGAAATATCGTTTTCCACCCTTCGTCAACACGCCATTCATTTCAGAAAGATATGAATGCAGGAGTTCTAGTGGTGCCAAGTTTCTCTCCTCGGCAGCCTTGTGAGGCTTACGAGGTTGCTTTGATTGCACACAGCTATGGCATTTAGAACCTTTGGTGATGGAAACGTTTGGAATTAAATTCATACTGGAAAGCCGAGACATCAAACCAAAATTAATATGACATAGACGTGAGTGCCAAACGTTAGCCTCATTATCCATACTGTCACAAATATGGTTCACAGTCTTATTGCAGAAATCTGAAAGGGAAAAGCGGAACAAGCCTCCGCACTCATAGCCTTTACCAATAAAATATCCATGTTTAGACACGACTACTTTATTAGACTCAAATACCAACTTAAGCCCGTCTCTACATAAACGGGAGCCACTAACGAGATTCTTGTCTATAGAAGGGACATGCTGCACGTTCTTCAGCTGCACGATCTTTTCCGAAGTAAACTTCATATCTACCGTGCCAACACCATGAACAGTAGCATATGACCCATTCCCCATTAGGACGGAGGAATCCCGGGCGACCTGATAAGAAGAAAACAACGAAATATCAGCACACACATGTACATTAGCTCCTGTATCAATCCACCAATTGGTAGATTGACTAACTGAAAGAACAGTAGGTAAATTACCATACCCAGTCCCATCTCCAGTCTTGCCAATGGTCACGTTGACAGACTTAGAAGTCTGTCCTACAGGTGCCTTCTTTCCTTTGCGTTGTGGGCACTTCTTGGCCATGTGACCAGCTTCACCGCACACAAAGCAAGTTCTATCATCCTGATTGTTGTTGTTGTTCTTCTTCTTGAAGTTGGTTATCTGTTGGGCTTTGACAAATTTCCCTTTGTTCTAGCTTGAGGGTTTCTGTATCACATTGGCACTAGACTGCCCTCCATCACCCTTGGACACGGCGTCCTTTTCCCGAGCTTTCTCCTCAATTTCAAGAGACCCAATCAGACTCTCAACAGAGTACTCTTGTCTCTTGTGTTTGAGTGCTGTTCCGAAATTCCTCCATGAAGAAGGTAATTTCGCAATAATACATCCAGCCACAAACTTGTCGGGTAAGGCACACTTCAGGAGTTCGAGTTCCTTGGCAATGGCCTGTATCTCATGAGCCTGATCTACTACAGAACGGTTATCAACCATCTTGTAGTCATGAAATTGTTCCATGACATACATGTCATTGCTGGCATCAGTAGCACCGTATTTGGAATTCAGTGCATCCCATAACTCCTTCGCATCTGTCATGTGCATATACACCTCGCACAGACGGTCAGCAAGAACACTAAGAATGCATCCAACAAAGAGAGTAGTGGCAGTCTCGAATTCTTTCTGCTTTTCAGCATCAAGAACACCTTCAGGCTTGCCATTACTAACCCAGAATACATTCATAGCAGTAAGCCACAGAGTGACCTTGATCTGCCATCTCTTAAAGTGCACACCGGAGAACTTATCCGGCCTTAGTGCATCGGCAAATCCAGCCATAGTAAAACCACAGTGCCTATAATAAGGTTTTTGGATTGTTGAAAATATAAGCACATGTAGGTTCAATTTATTCCATAAATAAATCATGACATCAGGCACGCAAAATAACAGAACCATCACAGGCATAAAAGATCTAGACATGTAAACTAGGAGACTATACATGAACAGATCTAATACGGAGAACATGACTGTTACGTACCGACGATTCTATTCTGATTGGTTTGTCGATGTTGACGCTGCAGGCACGGTGTGTATGACACGAGGTCGATGACGACTCGCCGAAGCCAAACGACGAGGAAGACGAGCCAGAGCTACAGCAAGCAGTCGCGCAGAGCGCTTCCCAAAAACCTTATTCGCCCTCTCCCGGTGCAGGACTTCGAAGGCGACGGTTCCGGAGACCTGCTCTCCCGAACGACAGTGCACGCCGGCGGACGGGACGGAGTAGACTACGTGGGACAGCGCAGCACAATGGAGGAGGCAAAAAACTCTAGATTGATTTTCGCTCTTTTCCGTATGGAGGCGGCGACTCAGTATTTATAGAATAATCAGGACGTGTGATCAAGACGCCTGCACGTTCTCCATAGCTTGAAACCGAAACGGATTAGTCACGCGTAACCGATCCGGATTCACCGCCACTCAAAACAGCAAAAATAAAACTGCAAAAGGAAGCCGCATCTGCGAAGCACCTGGAGCCGATTTTGGCGGACCATTCACGCAGGTGCCGTGCGCCCCCCGCCCGGCGAGGCAAGCGAGCGCGCGTGTGTGATCCTCTAGTTCTCTCCCACACATGCCTCAAGTGGCTAGGAGTGCACCACCCCTTTTAAGGTAGTCTTCCTCTCCTAGAACTAGCAATATGGTACTAAAGTTCACATGCAAGCCTCCTTTGCATGAGTGGGCCTTTGAGATTTAATTTAGGAATTATTCTTATTGTATGGGCTTGGCCCACATAATTCAACAAATTGGACATACGCTTCTTAGTTTTGGATTTGGATTGGATCAAAGTAATAAAATTTTGGGTTTGCATCAGGCTTGTGCTAGGCTTCGGCCTGTGAGCAGCCCTACTTTTGAGTTTTGACAGACACCCAAAAATCTTTTTTTTAAAAAAATCATTGAATTCACTGTCTACAGACACTCGTGAAAATCCTTTTCGTTCATTCTCCTTTAGCGACCATTTGTTAGCTCTCTCCGATGTTGTGAACTATGGGATGAAGTAGTTAGCAAAAAAGAAACAGATACAACATATTATATGTATGTGTAAAGCATCTTAGGCTGATGAATTGAATTACCTTGATCAGTAGATATTACATATTAGCACTTCAAGATACGTGTTACGATGCTGATATAGAACAAACATTGAGAAATAATAAGAATACAAAGATATAGTCCCTGATAGCATTACTCTTTATTGATCTTTTGCCTGTAAACAGTATACACAATATGCAGCTTATGCCCATCCTTACATAGGAAGAGACATGTGCCTCTCAGCAGAATAAGTAACTAAACTACGCTAATAGACCTTATCGACCAGCCAGCGGCGGATCCAGCGGTGGGGCGGGGGGGGGGGGGGCTCGAGCCCCCCTACCGCTACCGGACCCTTTGAGCCCCCTAAATTTTTAGCCATGGATGTATAATGTAGAAGGGGCTGAGATCGAGCTGAAGGTACTTCAACCCCTCCAAAAATTTTTCCTGGATCCGCCACTGCGACCAGCTACCCTTAATACTTCGTTTAGGTAAAATATCTATACCATCGGCCATTCAGAATGGGCCAATAATATACAAGGCAAACATCGCAGCTGAGCCGCGATAGAATTATTAACCCAACGGTCATTTGGAAAATCAATGCCGAGCTCAGATGCCAGTCACATGTACGACAGTTAATAGATTACAAACTTAAATCTCTCTCTTTTTTTAACCCAACGGTCATTTGAAACACCCTGGTCCAACATCGTGTGAGCCTATGTTATGGAAGTAGTCGATTATCTAATGTTCTTGGCCGCCAATCGTCTCCTCTAGCAGCCTCTCACATCCCTCATGTACGTTGCGGATTATCTTGATTAGCACATCATCATTCACAGGTGTTATGCCGTGTACTACTATGATAGCACCAGTGCGCATAGCAGGGCTTCAGAAGGAGGTGCTAGGGTTCTGATGGGTGGTGTGATCTATTACCAAAAACCCACGTCTCTTCTTATAAAGAGCTCTTTTAGTAGAACTTTACACTGGGGACTTACTAAGATGCGAAGCCTTCCAAAATGATTTATTTTAGCCCATTAAATTTATGACCTTGTATATTCATGTGTACTCGGCCGCGATCTAAAAACCTCTTTCCAATTCACAAGTTGGTAGCGATCCTTAGCGCGACATAGTGACACCTGAACACATGTAAAAATCATATCGGACAAACTTGTACATGTTCTTATCCCTTTGTGTAACAATACCATATCAAACTCAATGTGAGACATCTTCCATCCTATTATAACTCAATCCTTTACTCGATCTTATAATGGATTACTTAATTGTTGTTAACTCCTCAACCAAAACTAGCATTGCTATACACTTTTCTAATCCAACCACATTAAAAGGCCTAGAGATCTTTTCCGTTAAAAAGGAGACACAAAATTTATCTTGATTATTTATATTCTTACATATGTTTTACGGTAAAACTGAAAACTACCTTTATGACTACAAAGTAGCATTTGATTATTTATATTCTTACATATGTTTTGATTTTAGAACTGTATAATCTCCTCGATCAGGATTGTCGGATCTCATCGATCCGCTGCACAACCTCGGACATTGCCAGCCTCGAGTCGGCATACAGGCTGCAGTCAGGGGCGAATCCATGGGGTAGGCTTCATCAGGCTGAAGCCGACCCTCCACTGGTTTGCCGAACAACCCCCTTCCTCCTGCGGCAACCCTGACGACGACGCCGACGAGCTGTCTGAGCCTCCTCTGAGGAGAAGAAAGAGCACGGAGCCAGCCAGCCAGGGGAGAAGAAACAAGGCCGCCGAACCGCCGAAGAAGTTGAAATGCAAGCTCACCGGCCCACGGGCCCACACATCCAGTACATGTTGCCGTTGTTCTCATGCTCCCAGATTTCCCCAAATCCGATTGACCAAAATCCCCACCACCATTCAATTCCCGAGCTCCCGTTCCCCCAAATGCCCAAATCCCTAATCAATTGCTGATCAAAATCGCCGGATCCGGAGGGGGGACGCCGGGGAAGGGCCGAGCCGCCGAGGTGGGGTCGCACCATCGCGGGGACGCCTGGGCGGCTGCCGGCTGGGCCTGAGCGGCGGAGGAGCGGAGCCGGGGAGGCGGAAGGCAGTGAGGCGGGGTCGCGGCCCCTCGCGGGGAGCCGGGGAGGCGGGAGGCAGTGAGGCGGGATGCGGCGGTGGGGACTGGGGAGCCCGAGCCCCGGGTGCGGCGCCTCTGTGTGAGGGACTGAGGGCGGAGAGCCGGAGACGCCGGACGCGGAGACGCGGAGTGACCGAGACGTCGTCGGCGAGACCGACTGATTTTTCATTCGCCCCTGCCCCCTGACTGAGACACCGAGTGGTGTTGGTAGTGGAGTCAGTGGACTGTGGACTGGAGTGACCGAGACACTGAAAAAAGAAGAGGGTTGGTCGGCAGTCCACGAGACCGCAAGACGGCAAGAGGCATGAAAAATCCTTCCAAGCATGAAAAATCGCAGAATGAATTTGCCTCATGAAAATCATGATTCAAAGCTAGTAGTATAGTTCTTTTATTTGAAATGTTCATGATCATTTAAGTAATTAAGTACAATTTACTATTGTATTACTAATTTTTTTTATTTTGATGTACAGATTGTTATTTACCGGAATCATATTTACTTGTTTTTGGGATTCACTTGCTATTAGCGAGGTACCTCTATTGTATCTCTCTTTTTTACTTTGCTTTTATTCATGTATGAAGCTATGAATTTCTTTTTACTTTGCTTTTATTCATGTATGAAGCTATGAATTTGATTGCACAAGAATATAAAACTATGTTTCTTACTAGTAGTGTGTCCGTGCTAACGCTACGATAAAATACAAAACAAGATAAAATTTGTAAAAAATAAAACGAACAATCAGATTCATTAAGATTCACGTCTCACATGGTTCAATACATTAAGTCAAGGTTGATGCAATCCATAATACAAGTAGAATTTTGTTTGTGAAATAGTTAAGACTGAAAAAAGACAAATAAGTACCAAAAGAAATGGCAAAAGCTGCTTAATTGAAAAATATGGAAATTTACCAGGTGTCAAAATTGATCCTTGCTCCTTCCGGGTATCCACGACCTCTATTTGTCAAACGGTCTATTTGTCGCGGCAAGAACAAGGATTCTTTCACCTGACTTTGACAGGAGGCCATCCCAATGACTCATGAACTCATTCTTGATCTTCCGCATCGCCTCATGTTCACCGCACCGAGCGCGCTGCCCTAACATACTATCTACCTCATCCACAAAAATAATAGTAGGAGCGACCTTAGCAGCCAAACTGAACAATGCCCGGACATTTTTCTCATCCTCCCCAAACCATTTCGATGTGATGGTGGACATCGACACATTGATGAAGCTGGCACCGGCGTCATTTTCTATAGCCTTAGCAAGCATTGTCTTCCCGGTTCCAGGTGGTCCAAACAGTAATATTCCTCGGCAAGGCTTCAGAAGTCCTCCTTTAAAACGATCGGGCCGCCGAAGCGGAAGCATAACCAGCTCCTGAAGCGACTCTTTGATATCAGCCAGGGCTCCAATGTCATCAAATGTCACTCCTATATCACTGGCTGGTATAACCTCTGGTCTGATACGCTTTTCAAATTCGTTGTCGGGAATTTCCTGCTCAGTTAGAAACATATCAGAGACAAAAACTCCAAATTTAGCAATGTCCACAAAGAAGAACTATGATACTTTGCTTTACATTGTGGCTGATACTGGAGTAGTAGAGCAAATTGCACAAGCAACTGGATATAACTTACCGGTTTTGGTGGTGGCAATGGACCATCTCCATCTTTAACTGGCACCGTGGTTGATTTATCTGTCTCATTTTTCTTAGAACCTTTCAAATCATCCTTTGCAAACAGTAGCATTGAAGTTAGCCGCATCAATACATTGGTCCACTATTTTAGGTATCTGTACAAGATAAATGCATACCTTCGATTCATCATCTGTTTCCAATTTCAGAGTTTCCTTCCCACGAAGGCCACTTTCTTGGAAAATGCTTAATCCATGGGACAAACTGCGAAGTAATTGTGTTAAGAAAATAAGGAAAAAAGCTAGTTGATACTAACCATCAAGGTAAATGATCAAACCTTTTACAAGATAGAACGAGCTTCCCATTTTTGTATTCAGGATCCTTGTTATGAATCAAATGGTAAGAGACTGCTGAGACAATAATTTCCTCTATGTAATTGCTGAGAACCATAGTATCTGCTTGGCAGATTGAGCTCAAATCATCACAGTCTAGATCGTTCGCTGAGAGTACCTCTATGATGTGGTTTCTATTATCTTGAATCTGGATTTTCTTTGTGTCTTCTTCCATCTGAGTATTCCAACTTCGGAGACGGGTCTCCTCCTCAGGAGGTCTGATATCAACATGATAAGGAAACAGGCTACTAACTCTCTCGTCCACATCGCCATCAGAGTCGAGTAATCGGGAACCAAGTATCAGTACTTGTCCAGATAATTTTCCTAACATTTTCTGGAACATAGAGTAGGTCCTTTGTGATCTATGAAGGAAGTGGTCAACATCCCTTATGTAAAGAATAATCGGATCACTTTCAGCCACAGAAACCATGACCTGCAAAATTGGTTAGAAGATAAGCAAATCATAACTAAACAGAGCCAGTCAAGTTCAGTCAAGACGTATAATTACCTTGTAAAGTGACTGTATCAGAACTTTCTCATCGAAACACCAGCTACAGGTTCACCTAACTGAAATTGTATCTCTTGGTTCATCCTTCTTAGTAAACATTGTAAAAGATCCAATGAAATCAGACATCCTCCCAAACGTGGTCTCAGATATGGACTGACTATGAACCTGTAGAAGCAAGTAAAACAACAAATCCATGAATATTGGCTCAGTAAAACAAGAGTTGTAATGATCATTTTTACGCAGGCAAAATTGTATGATCGTGATCTCAGAAGTTTTTAATCAATCTCTGCCCACGTTAAGTACTACCAATTACTCAAAGCTCAGTATAGCATTCTCAAAATACAACAATAGCACGAAACAGCAGCAGCAAACGCAGAGCATAAGCATAGGCGGGGCGGATACTGCTTGAGGGAGTTGGTGACGAGCATGAGGACCTCCTGCCGCTCGTCGAGCAGCAGCATGAGTCCGAGGTACCCGATGCGCTTCTCCGGGAAGCCCGCTGCCGCGATGAGCTTGAGGCACTCCATCTGGCCAAAGTGGGTGGGGTACCCGAGCATGTGGATGAACATGAGCAAGGGAAAAACGAATAGAACATAGCACAGCGGATGCTTCAAACAACGACATTCCAAGTAACCAGTGCAGACTATACTCATTGCCCCGACTGTCCTACAGTACACAAACGCCAAACAGTTGTTGATTGTGGTACAGAAATTGAATTCTAATATGACTGTGTATCTTGATTTGCATAGAGTCATAGTGTCCAACGCTGTTGATGTTGAGAAAGAAAATAAGCATGCAACTTTGAACGACGTAAGATGCAAACAACTGGAAACTCAGTTAATAACTGAAATAGAATGGGCTAACGTAATCAAGTTGACAGTGGTTACCTTGACCGGAAATGTGCCTGGAGGCAACTTGGTTGTCAAGAGTTCCCTAAGCCTCCTGACAGCCTTCACTTTGTTTGCTAGGACATCGAGCAAAGGGATCAGTTCATCCGTCTTCAAAGGGAAATCCGGTGTCAGCCACAACACAGGTCTTAACCCCTTCTTGTACTCACTTTCATGTTTATTAGGATCCCCTGATGATGCAACCTTCTTCTTCTTGCCACTGCCCTTCTCCTTTCCCTTCCCTGGATCACCCGATTCATCCTTACTCCCTGCCTTGGATGGCTTCTCGTCATTCTTGGTGCCTTTCTTGCCGCCCCAACCGAACCATCCCTTCTTATCTTTTGCCACACCATTTGCATCCAAATGATCAGCCCCACTGTCACCTTCCTCGCCCCTCTCCTCGAATTCCTCTTCCTGGCCCCCCATCCTCATCTCAGAATCAAGCTGCTTCCTCTCCTCGGCTGTCAAGACTTCATCCAGCTCGGCATCAAGCTCTGCACCCCTCCCATTCTTCTCCTCCCCATCCATCGCAAACAGCTCCTCGTCCGTCATTGCTCCAGGCACCCGCCTCGACTTCATGGTCACCAGAACATTTAACATATCATACACCTTAGCTTTCCAGTGCCCCACGGCTTCAGTCCTCTCTTGCCGGCGCCAATTCAAATGTGGCACAAGCTCCGCCTGTGTCGCACCGATCTCGGGACGATACATATGTCTTCGACATCAATGCCACCTCATGTGCCACCTCCGCCTCCGTCGGCTGCACACCTGCTCCCTCCAATGCATATGTAATCTCCTTATCCTTATGAGCCAGCACTATGAGAGAACCTGGCTGCAACTCCTTACCGCCAGCATCCTCTGGCAGCGCATCATCGCCAAGAAACAAGAACGTCTGGTCCGAGCGCTGGATGCGGAAGCCGTCGAAGCCGGCAAGCGTCATGTCGGCGCGCAGAGCCGCCCCGCGCTTCCAAATGCGGTATGTGTCGGACGGGGCGATGCGGCCGATGAAGGGTATGACGGAGGACTCGAAGTGGAAGGAGATCTCCATGTAGAAGTCGCGGATGCGGTTGATGGAAGCGAGGACGCGCGGGAGGCGACGGCACCACTTGGCCCATGCGAGGGGCTGGTAGTGCCGCGCGATGATGGTGGCGATGGCGTCCTCACGGGTGCAGACGGCCTCCTGGAGCGCGGACCACCCGTCGGCGTTCTGGAGCAACCAGTCCGCGCCGACGGACATTAGGATGTCGGCGGCCACGGGGTCGCGGAGGCGGACGGCGAGGTGGAGCGGGGTCTCCCTCCGGGGTACGTCGCGGCGGTCGATGACCGCGGAGACGGCATCGGCCACAGCCTCACGGCGGAGCGGAGGAGGCGGCGACGGCGGAGGAGCGGCGGAGGAGGAGGAGGGAGGGGAGGAGGCGGCGGAGAATCTGAGGCGAGCGCACGGGTTCAGTTGGGGGAAGAGGAGGCGGCGGCGGAGCAGAGGGGTGGGGGGTGGGGGGAGGAGAAGGCGGCGGCGGAGCGGAGGAGGCGGCGACGGCGGAGGAGCGGCGGAGGAGGAGGAGGGAGGGGAGGAGGCGGCGGAGAATCACAGGGGAGGAGGCGGCGGAGAATCTGAGGCGAGCGCACGGGTTCAGTTGGGGGAGGCAGGAGCGTGGGCATCGGGTGGGTGCGTGGGCGTCGGTAGGTACCGGTTCAATGATGATGTGCATGATCCAAATAATACTGGCCTTTGGATTTTCAATGAGTAAGAGAAGAAGGGTTGAGAAGAGATCCAGACCATCCATTTGAATGAAGTTGGAACCTTTTGGTACACAAACTTGGGTGGACTTAGATTAGGCATGACTGTAGGGGTGGTTGAGGGGGTGAATTTAGCATAGAAAATTTTGGTGAATTATAGAGTAGGGTAGATAAAGTAGTTTAGTCATTCGAGGTGTAGAGTCAATAATTCTACAAAAACTTATGATCTGGCATAAGAATGTATAATGTTTCAGCCCACCCTTATTTTTCTGGATTTGCTACTGGCTGCAGTAGTTGTACCATGCCCTCCTCTTCCCCGCCCTTGTGCTGCTGTCGGAGGAGCTCCATGTCGAACACCTCCGCCGTCCACTCCTCGCGGACCACCGAAGACACCCACCGCGGCAGATCCACGCCTTCTTCGTACCAGACGGCATTTGTTGGTGGCTTGCCGGTGAGCAGCTCCAGCAGTAGGACACCGAAGCTGTACACGTCATCCTTCTGGGAGACCATCCGGATATCGGCGACCTCAGGCGCGCGGTAGCCCGAGACTCTGCCCGGCGTGAAGTCCGGACTGAAAAGAGTTGTCAGGCCGTGCTCCGACACGCGTGCCTCGTGGGTGCCGGTGAGCAGAACGTTGGAGGATCTGATGTTGCCGTGGCCACGCGCCGCGGCAAGGGCGACGGCTGATCGCTGCTCCCAGTCCAGCGGAGCCGGAGCAGATGCCCAGTCTCCTGGAAGACACGCCATGAATCAGTGACTGAGGCATCCAAAGCATTAACACTTGTAAAGTTGTACTACATATATATTACCGTGTAGCACGTTCGATAGGCTGCCCATGGGAAAGCTATCGTATATTAGCAGCTTCTCATCCTTGCTGTTGTAGTAACCCCGCAGCGGCGCGATGTGCTCGTTCTGGATGGCTCCGATCGCCTTGACACGCTGCTCAAACTCCGCCTTGGGCAAGAACGGACCCTTCAGCCTCTTGACCATCGGCTTGGCTCCACTCGGAAGCACGGCCTTGTACGTTGTCCCGATTGGTGGACCCAGGATTTTATCAAAGGGTATACCGTACCAAAATTTTCATATATAATTCGGTAAAACTATTTTCCAATTCGGTGATGAGCTGACAGCAGAAGCCAAAATGAGCACAAGAGCACAAAGTTAAATTAGGAACAACTTCAAGGAAATCCAGCGAAGCCTGGAGATTTGGTTGGCAAGAATTCTGGGAGACCTTGAGGGCATGTTGGCAAGGGATGGGGCATCCCGCATAAGGGAGTACTTTCTGTCTCCATATGGTTCTGCTGTTAGATGAGCACTGCTGTTAGGGGTGTAAACGGGTCGGATTCGGACGGATATTATTGTTATCATATCCTAACCATATTTTTTTGATTCGGTACCAATCGGATTCGGTGCCGGATCGGTCGGGATTAACCCGATCCGTTTGTACCCCTACTTGTTTGTAAGGAATGCATGTAGTACAGCAAATGGAGTAGGAGGACGTACTGTCAAGAACTTGATGTTACTACTTAATAGCTGATGTGGAAGATTTTATTTTACCATTGCAAAAGAAAATGAAACGTTAAATAGTGGCACTAACCTGAAATCAAACTTGAAGACGTATCGGATTCGGACGGATATTGCTGTTACCATATCCTAACCTATATTTTTTCTCCGGATTCGGTACCAATCGGATTCGGTGCCGAATCGGTCGGAATTAACCCGACCCGTTTGCACCCCTAAATGCAGTTATGGAATAGTGACTGCATCATCACTGTGCGCGGCACATTAATACACCTTCATCAGGTAAAATACCGTCCAAGTTCAGCATGTGAAGTCATGGAGCCCCTTGGTCTTAATTGGTATTCTTGCAAGCTTTAACAAATATGGAGAGAAGTGATCTAAGACAAAAATATTGATTTACAGTCTGACGTGTTTATTTTAACTAACGTTCTAGAAAATTGTCTCCAGTTCCTCAGTATCAGGTTTTGACATAAAATTTGATTATGCTCTAGATCACTGCTCTTCATATTTATCAGGATTTGTGTCAAGAATTCCAAGGACACCCAGCATATCCTGTGGGCATGTATCCTCTCCTTGTTCTCCCCCCACCACAGCTCCGCTTTCAGCTCAGTAAACCTCTTGCGGCTGCAAAAATAAGCATTAATTATCAGTAGCTGCAATAGGAGGTCAATCATGTAATGTAGTTTCTTAATGAAGCCACGTGATATGATGACCTGAAGCGGACGCGGTGGAGCTCCCTCGTGCCGTCGGCGAGCTCCCTGACGCTGATGTAGACGCCGAACTCGTCCTGCATGACCCGCTCGGTGACCTCCAGCTCGCTGGCGTTGCTGATGGACACCTCGTCCCTGGACGAGGTGGTGGTCCTCGCCGCGTCGACGGCGTCGGAGACGGGGCTCTTGCCGGCGCCGTTGTGCCGCTGCCAGGCCCGCTCCGACGGGTTGAACGAGGACGGCGGCGGCGGCGACAGCGGGCGGAAGCTGTGCTGGCGCGCGGCAGCGGAGGGCGGCAGGCGGGCGAAGGCGGCGCCCCAGCTGTCCGGGGTGAGGGGAGCCGGCGACGGCCGCGGATTGACTGGATCGGCTGGAGGTGCCGGGCGTGTGTACTGTGGAGTACTAAGTTGGCTGGGCCCTAGGGTATGCCGTGGCCCACCCGGCATACCCTTGGGTCCGCCGTCCCGATTGTGCCTATTAGGGGTGCAAATGGGTTGGGTTAATCCCGACCGATCTGGTACCGAATCCGGTCGATACCGGATTCGGGAAGGGAATTTGGTATCCGGTCGGATTCGGATTCGAATAATTCATGTCGGATTCGGATTCGGGAGAGTTGTTATCCGACCGAATAGTTTCGGTATTCGGATACCGGATAATTATCCGGTCGGATATTCGGTTCGGGACAGCCCGACAGGCCTATAGTAAAACGGCCATAACTTTCACAAACGGAGTCCGATTCAGGTGTTCTTAGGCTTGTTTGAAAGCCTATTTCAATGCCCATCCAATGAGTAAGGCCCCAGCTTTAGAACCCTTCTGGTCGCGCCGCAATATCCAAAACAATGTGACAGTGGAAAAATCAGGGTTTCGTTTTTGTATGAGTTTGAGTCTAATACAATGTCGGGTTGAGTTGTACTCAGTTTGGGAACCTTGTGGACGTCCCAAGGGGTTATATAAACCTTATATTCATAGCCTTTAGGGTTAGGGTTTTGTTTAGATTAGTTTAGCCCCATGTGCAAACTCCACGTTGTCTCTTGTGTCGACTAGACCAACAGATTCGTGTTACAGAATCTCAACAATCCTTGTGCGACTTTTATATCTAGCAATTTTCAAGTTGCTCACTATCCTTGTTCATGCGTGTTCTTCGGTTGCATGCAGGAATAGACCTTCGTGGTCAGGTCAACCGTGTTCTTGGCACGGTTGATAACGACTTGGAGTGTGGTTCAGCGATTGCTAAGGCGCAAGCGACGTCGTACAGTTGTAGTCGGATCGCAAGAGTCACCTCCACCAAAATCGATAGTTATTATCCTATCAGAAGATCGGGAAGCATATGTTCCTTTCCGTATGCATGTACTATCCGTTTACATTATCCGTTTCTGATCCGAAACCGTCAAGTATCCGTTTCAGCGGCACCGTATTCGAAATTTCGAATACTCCGAATTCGTATTTGTATCTGGTTTTACCGTATCCGACTCCGAATCCGAGAAAAAAATATGGGTTAGGATACGGTATAAGCAATATCCGTCCGAATCCGACCCGATTGCACCCCTAGTGCCTATGCCCATAGGTTCTGCCGTCGCCTTCAACAGGTCTTCCATATCCAAACGAAGCGCTGTAGACGCTGAGCCAAAGCTAACAATTGGCATGCTTTCTTTGCCACGTCTGCTGCGTTTTCCTGATAGCGCTGGATTGTCTTCGCCACGTCTACTGCTTTCTTCTGATAGCGCTTGATTGTTTTGTACTACCTGACCCGTTTCAACTGGAACAGAATCTTCCCCAAGAAAAAAAACCTCCTAGCCATCCTTTTGGTTGATGTTGAGCCTTCCTAAGCGTCCTAAGCTGCTCTGCCACTTCTAACATCTGAGGACGTTTGTTGATTTCCATCCTCAAGCATTTGCCTGCTAACTTTGCGATCTCTTCGATAGTCTTCATGTCGCTCGGGGTTGCAATTTCGGCATCAAACATCTCCCTCACCATCCTGGTCCCTTTTGCAAGAGCTTCCCTAAAGCTTTCAACCAGACTGATCTTCCCATCATCTGTTCTGGCCTTTTTCCTAGTGATCAGTTCCAAGAGGACAACTCCGAAACTATACACATCGCTCTTCGCTGTAAGACGGCCACTCAGAACAAACGAAGGATCCATGTAACCTATGCTTCCTATTACGTTCAAAGTATATACAGTATTGTCTGTGTTAACTAGTCTTGATATCCCGAAATCTGATATTTTCGCGTTGAGGTGATCATCTAAAAGTATATTAGCTGGTTTGATATCACCATGAATGACCTGGGTATACATTTGTGAATGCATATATCCCAACGCCTCTGCGCATTCTACGGCAATCCTTAGCCGTGTATCCAAGGGTATGGAATTGTCGTCGCGGTGAAGAAAATTATTGAGATTTCCTTTTGGGATATACTCGGTGATCATCATTAGGGCATTTTCCTCTATGCAGTAGCCGATGAGTCTGACTACATTCTTGTGATTTATTTCACGGTGGACCATCAATTCGTTGGCAAAGTTTTCTGTTACATTGTGGGTAAACCTCTTGACTGCAACCCTACTTTTGTCATCAAGGACTCCTTCATAAACTTTTCCGAAGTTACCTTCCCCCAGGATAGTTCAATAGCTGTTGGTAATTCTGTTTATCTCGTTTTCTGTGAAGCATTTCACGTTATGATTGCTATGTGCAATCCATTTTGATCTATCACCCCCTTGGATTAGTTTTCTTACCATACTTTCTGGGCGATCCATCTTTTAAAGTGGCATGGAACTATTCAGCTAGCTTTCACTAAAATGTTGGGGAACGTCTTGACCTATAAATAGTTTTGCTAGCACTAAAACTCAATTTCAATCCAACATGGAAATCAACGAGAAAATTGATCATTTGCCACTTTGAAGAGTGGGCTTCGCAAAATTGCCACTTTCAAAATTGGCTTCGCAAAAATACCATGCAGTACATTTACCTCTTGATTACCATGCCATTTGAGCCATTTAACTAATTTAATATTTTTTTCTAATTTCAGGAGCTGGAAAAGACCTTTCTACCCTTGCTTACACAGGAATCTTGAGCGGCGCACAGGTTTTGATGGCGTCGAGGCCCTTGTCCTTCAGCCCGGTCTTGATCGCGCGCAGGATGAGCTCCGGCGGCGAGCCGAAGTAGTCGATGTAGGCCATGAGATCGACCACCGAGAGCGTAGCCATGGCCGCGGCCGCCGTCTCGTCGCATGCCAAGAGGAGCGCGGGGGAGATCTCGCCGACGAGGTGGTCGTCGCCGGTGACAACGGCGACCGCAGTCTCGGTGGCGATGGCGCGGCGGATGAGGGGCACGGCGGACAGGGCTGCCTCGTGGGGCCGCACCGAGAGGAAGTCGGCACGCACGAGGCCGAGGGAGGAGACGCTCCTGGCGGCGACATGGGAGAAGACGGAGATGGAGTTGAGGAAGTAGCGCACTAGGTCCTCATGCGTCAGCCAGCAGAAGTCGCCGGCGCCGGCGCCGAGCTGCTTCCTGCGGCCGCCGGAGAGAAGCGGGACGGCAAGCACCTGTGCGCCGCTCAAGACCGCATGAAATTAGAAAAAATATTAGAAAGGTTAAGTTTCCTGTGTAAGCAAGGGTAGAAAGGTCTTTTTTAGCCCCTGAAATTAGAAAAAAAAATATTAAACGAGTTAAATGGCTCAAATGGCATGGTAATCAAGAGGTAAATGTACTGTATGACATTTTTGCGAAGCTAATTTTGAAAGTGGCAATTTTACGAAGCCCACTCTTCAAAGTGGCAAATGATCAATTTTCTCGAAATCAACAGAGTAAGGGTGCATAATTTGCAAGGATCAATGAATTGGTAGTGATTTGTAGACATAACAGATGGCCATTAATTGACTAACAATGATGTTGCCTATACTCCATTAGAGACGGTCTAATCATAAACATCATCTCTAGCTGCTGAAGAATAGAGGTTGACGGGTGTAATTACAATCAAACTAGGTTTGTATTTCAGAAATTGGAACAAAATTGCAGAGAATCGTTTTATATTTTTTGCTTAACTTCCTTGATGGAGGGAATACTGCTGAATGAAAGATCGAAAATATATCTTGGAGAGAGCAAAAGTAATCTTTTTTGTTCAGTTCTGCTGTGGAGTTTAAATGGCATCTTCATGATACGATTGGGTAATTCTATATATTGCTTTCTTACAGGGAATATCCCTATCAGATTTTACGTATGCAATTATGCCTATTTAATTTTTCGTAGGTGCGTACGTATTTATCTACCTCTCTAAATAATTTTGGGTCTTAGAGTTACTCGGATAAAATTTCGCCTCCTGGTCCTTTTCCTATAATTAGTATACGTGCGTGATGATGTAAGTTACAGATACAAAACAAATTAAATCTTAAATAAATAATTAAACAAATTATACTAAAGAGTCCCTATGTGATCCTTGAATTTTATTATAGTCATTTGTAGATTTTTACAACTCAAATATTATTTAAATCGTCGCGTATAATTTAAATCACTATGCATATGATTTGCGTGCTTCTCTTAGTCCTCTAATGGCAATTAGTTCATTCTAATAATCCTAAATAATTATTACTGGGTTACTATAATTTATATGCGACTAAAAAAATTAATTAGGTATTTAAATGCGCAACAGAGCAGTCTAAACAACAATACACCAATTAAATCGGTATGCGCAACATTTTAATCTACTAACAGCACTTAATTTATTGTAATAATCATGGATAATTGTTAATGATTTTCTACAGTTTAAATGGAATTAACCAAAATATATGGGTATTTAAACCCGCACCGAAGCGATCTAGATGGCAGAACGTGAATTTAATCCGCACGTATACAAGTTTTAATCTACTGACGGCACTAAATTTATTTTTAATAACTATAAATACTTCTTAATAGTGCTTTATAATTTAATAGAATTAATAAAATTTTACTAAGTACTTTAACATGCAATGGAATACTTAGAATTAAATGTTCGCGAAGAATATTTTTTATTACGCTCGCTTCTCTCTTCTTTTCTTTTCCCTCTCCTCACCTTTTTCTATTCCTCCCTGTTCAGCCTGGCCGGAGCCATTCACTGTCTTATCCCTTCGCTTCTCTCTGTTCCCACTCCCATTATTCTTCCCCATGGCTTTTCCCTTGCTTTTCTCCTCCTTCAACCGAGCTCTCCCATTTCCTTCTCTGGTTATCTCTCTGCTACCAATCCCACTGCCTCACTGCACTCGGCGCTGCTCCTGCTCCCAACGCCGCTCGGCTACCCTGCGCCTCTAGCTTCCCAACCGCCTCCCGCCGCCGGCCACTGCCTCCCCTGGCGCCGGCCAGCTCGCTGCAGCCCGGCCACGGCTCCGGCCGCCCCACGGCACCGGTGCCTCCTCCCCTCCATGCGCCACCTCCAGCTCCTCCAGTGTCTCTTCCTCCACCAACATTTCTCCTTCTCTTCTCCCTATTCCTCCCCTTTACTTCTCTCCATTTATGAGTTGATTTGATTTTAAATTCATTATTTGAATCGATTTTGTTTGAGTATGGTGAATGCAGTGGTGGGATGCTACACGGCTTGCTACGACGGGGCTCGAGATCTTCTCGTGCGCCGGGGAGTACGGGTGGGCCGTCGGGTGTGCGTAGCTTGAAGGTGAGGGCACGCCGTCACCACGGCGAGCTCACCTCTTGTATACTCCTCCCCTCTATCCCCCCTGCACTATGCTTATAATACCACTAAATTGCAAAAGAGAGAATAAAGAAAGTACAGTAGGGTTTTGCCATCAGACCCATCGGATTTTAGAATGCCGAATAAGTAACACTCACAGAGATTCCTAGGCCATTCAGGGACGGTCGGCACCATCTAGAGAGCCGGATAAAAGTAACGCTCTCAGAGGTTCCTAGACAGTCCAGGGGCGGTCGGCACCGTCTTGTGTTATAGGTTTTCGTCATCTGGCAGGAAATTCCATTTTTACTAATTTACTAACTTACCTGCCAAGTAGAAAAGCCCCAAACAGTGTAGGGCTGCCATTGGACCAAAAAGTCTATGATGCACATAACTAGCCAAGGCTAAATGGGAAGGGCAAAATTGGCATTTCACAGGGAGAGTGATGGCCATGCCTCTTAAGTAGATAAGCCATTTCACCTATTCAACTATTCTAGCCACTCCCCATTTCTTCACTTCTGCCATAGCCAGAACCAAGCCAAGCACCCTTTCACTTTTCCTCCCTCAGCCGAGAGGAAGAGAGAAAGCAGAGGGAGCAAGGAGGAGAGGAGATCCCAACGGAGCTCAGACGACGCCGTCGATAGCATCCAGAGGAGACCATCCACGACCACCGAGAACTCCGGCCTTCGTCAACAACCACTTCCGTTTCTAGTCCCGCAAAATAAGTAGGTTGCCCATCCCCCATGTTTATCCAACACGGTCACACAAGCACAACACTTGAGCAGTCATGGCACTACACTAGCATGCATAAAGAAGAGAGGGGAGTAGGGCAGAGTATACCTAGGTGAATCCGTGCCGAGGATCGGCGCCGTTGGTTGGGGAGCCATGTGGGTAGTGGAAACTAACGGCGGCCTGGGGGCCAAACCCATAGTGCGGCTTTGGCTGAGCAACGTGGAAACCGGAGCCGAGGTCGGATGCACAGATGACTGTGGTTAGAGCCGAGGGCGACGATCGAAGGCCGTGCTGACCGAGCGGTGGTGCCCAGCGCCTCGCCACTGTGCGCGTACCGGGGAGAAGGCAGGTCCGTCCCTGGTTGGCCGCGTCCAAGGCAAAGACCGCGAGAGGTGGCCAGATCTGGCCCTGGCCGGCCAGATCTGGGGAAGACGACGCCGGATCTGGCCATGGCCGGTTGGGTCTGGGAGTAAGAGAGAGGAAGGGAGAGGGGAGGAGTGAGGAGAAGGTGGGGGGCGTGTGAAGGTCGGTCGGCGGCGAGCCCGAGCTTGGTCGCACGCCGCCACGCCGCCGCATCGCCTGAGAATCGCCAGACCGAGCGGTCGGGGCAAAAGAGGAGAGAGAGGAGTGCGGGAGACTCGTGGAGGAGGAGGGGTGGCCGGCGTCGAGCACAGGGCCAGCGAGCCCCGAGCTCGACCGTGCGCCACCGCGTCGCCTGGGGGAGCGCTCGGGCGTAGTCGGCGGGAGGGGTGAGAAATGGGGAGGGGATGAGGCCATTCGGCCGAATAAGATAAAAAGGTGAGAGAAGAGGAGTTCAGCCGGGTAGTAGAGAAAAGGAAAGGAAAAAAAGAGAGAAAGAAAAAAGAAGAGAAAAGAAAAGGAAAAAATAAGAAGAAAAGAAAAGAGGAGAAAAAGAAAAGATAAAAAAGGGGGGCTTGGTACCTGCATGACGGGTCCTTAACCCCAGGCATTTTATGCCGGAATCGGGATATGCATGTAGTATCGTCGTCGTCCATTTAATCTCTGGTTTCGTTATGATATGTTAAGTCGGATTAATTGCTTGTTCAGGTGGAGGTCCTGAGTCGACGTCGTCCTCATGTCGCTTCGCCCCGCTTGGTTAACAGGCAAGTGTATGGTAGAGCGGTAGGCCATAGAGTTTATGAATACGCGATGTCTACATGATGTGATAATGTTTGTGTGGAAATGCGATGATTACTTAACATGATGCTTGTTTATGGATGACAATGATAATGACAATGGGTATATACATTTGCATCATGTGCACTCAAGAGTGAGGTCGGTGAGAAAGTCCCTAGTTACGAGTAAAGCTAGCGGACTAATCCGGAGTGCTCTTGAGTAAGACCTACTTGGTAGGTCTCCACGGGAGTGGAGAGATCCCCGTGCCGATATGGGCGGACCCAAGATTATGGGTGAACATCGACGGGTGTTCACTCGGCAATATCGGTATTTGCAATGTGATGAGCAAATGTGCATGTAGAGTAGGGTTGCATTGCATTGATGATTTGACAATGTTGGAATACGAAAATGCATGTGGAGCATGTACGGTCAATGTGGAACCATAAGAATGATGATATGAGCATGACAATGCATGCGGAGTATGTTATGGTTGGTTAAATTGCTTGCATGTTTTGATAGTGTTTATCATTCTAATATGTACTTGCTGAGTTTTTGGACTCACCCTTGCTTTGTTGTTTTTGTTAGGTGACCGCTGAGGACGTCATGCTCGGGCGGGAGTAGCACATGAATAATTTCACGTACTTGCAGCACTTAACATATCAACTTTTGTTAGTATGTATAATTCCACTAGTAAGCTAGAATAGTTGCTTAAAAACGGTATGGTGTAAGTGCTCTGCTTTATGAGTAAAGTAGAGTTTGCTTAAAATGATTAGCAGATGTTTAAAAATGGTATTGTAATGCAATGATGGTAGCACTTTAGGCCCGGAGGATGGACGTGGTGTTACAGTGATGCTACTTGATGTGACCACGGCACAAACACATACGACAATAGCGTCCAATATCAAGATTGAACTAAAGGTGAATTCGTTTCTTCAGCCTTCATATGTTACTAAGAATAGACCGCTACCTAATGCAAGTGATTTAATTGTGCTTAGGAACTTGGGAAATGATGAAGGAAAGGGACATGGAGTCCTGGACATGCATGGAAGGAATAATGGAGGTCACCACGTCACTTTGGGACCAAGTCAAGCACGAATTCGAGTTGGACACGTTTTGGAATCAGACTCGGACTGCTGCGATGGTACCAAGTTCAAACGGGCATAACTTCTCATACGGACTCCGTTTGGGACGTTCTTGTACTTCATGGAAAGCTTATGAAGTCTATTTTCCAACGGATTCAACCTCATCTTCAAATTCTATCCGAGCCGGCCGCAATCGTCAAAAGAGTCCACGTTGGTCACGTACTGGAATCGGATTCGGACTGCTGCAATGGTGCAAGTTTAAACGGACATAACTTCCTCATACGGACTCCGTTTGGGACGTTCTTGTACTTCATGGAAAGCTTATCAAGTCTAATTTCCAATGGATCCAGCCTCATCTTCAAATTCCATCCGAGCCGGTCGGAATCATCAAAACAATTCACGTAGGTTTCTGAGTCCGAGTCAAAAGGGTGCTGCGCCACCTCCACTTGGGCCCATGGGCCTTGTAACCCTAGGGTGTACCCTTTGGGACGCCTCCCCTGGTTGTTTTCACTATATAGGAGCTGCCGCCTCCGTTTCTAGGACTTAGGTTTTGTTTAGATCAGTTTAGCCCCTTGTGCAAACTCCACGTTCTCTTGTGTCGGCTAGACCAACAGATTCGTGTTACAGAACCTCAACTATCCTTGTGCGACTTTTATATCTAGCAAGTTTCAGGTTGCTCACTATTCTTGTTCTTGCGTGTTCTTTGGTTGCATGCAGGAATAGACCTTCGTGGTCAGGTCAACCGCGTTCTTGGCACGGTTGATAACATCTTGGGGTTGGTTCAGCGATTGCTAAGGCGCAAGTGACGTCTCGTACGGTTGTAGTCGGATCGCAAGAGTCATCTCCACCGAAATCGATAGTTATCATCCTATCGGAAGATCGGGACCCCATCGCCTCATCACTACTGCTATTGTCGGATGCTCTATAAACGTGGTGATGCATGTGGTGTGGTTCGGAAAAGCAATGGCAAAAGTTTGGAATGGATTGGGGCTACCTGGTTGTTCGTCGGCTTGATGTGGGGAGGAATCGGGACTTGACGTCGTCGGTTGTTTTCTTGGTTTGATTGCGGTGGTCGTCGCTTCCTCCTAGAGCTTGTGGCCTCCTTGTCGTGCTGCCCCTTCTCCTCCCGATGCTTGCTTGCTTATCTTGTGCTTGTGGCTCGTCTCCTGGCCTTGCTCCTCTAGCTGTGGCCGAATGGTTTGGCAATGGGGGAATGGGTCTGGGGAAAGAGGAGAGATGGGGAAAGGGTGACTTCGGCTGGTTCTTGGCTGCTAGTTGTGACGGTGGCAAAAATGGAGTGTTGACTCTCTTACGTGATTGGCTTCAACCGCTTCAACCTTATCATCTCTGTGCCTCACTGAGGCTACAATGCTATTAATGCTATTACTGTGCACCATGTGGTGGAGTGACATATCTGCTTGGACTGGATGGGGAAATAGATTTCTGGGATAATTCAGATTTGTTTTAACGCCACATGATAAACCTATGACTGACAGAGATACTGTTTGTCTTCGGACGATCTGATATCTCGATGAGCGGAATACCTAGCTCGAAATTAAACTCTAGAGCTCTGATGGTAATTTTTTTCTTTTCATTCTTTTCTTTTGTTTGGTATTTTTTGGTGTCTTTAAATTTGTTCTCGCAATTGAAACCGTGGCTATTTTGGAAATAATGTGATTAGTAAATGTTGTATGAAATGATATGCATGAGGTTTATATTTTCCATAGTTTTCTAGTAGTTGTAAATGTATAAGTTACACCTAATATAATTTTATTTTTATATTTGATGTAATAACTACAACGGGCTGTGCAATTACTGATTGCAATGTATGACATAGCTTACATTCATTCACTTTATTGGATGTTATTCAGTGGAAGTTTCTGTGCAAGGGTTTGAGATTGAGTTAATTAATTCATGTCGTAAATTTTTTTATTGTTGATTACTGTTGTTAGTCTGCAACTCACCGATTACATTTGGTCTGAAAACGCGGGGTGTTACACATGATTAGGAATAAAAATTTGAAAAGGGATTGTTTGTCAAAAATCAAATTGAAACTAGGGGATTCTTTCTATAACAGGCTAAAAACTCAAAACATTCAGTTTTCACAAAAATTTCTGTGGAAAGTGAATCCCTCTGAAAATAAAGGTCTTTCTTTGGTTGGTGTTGAAAAAGAAAATTTTAACCAAGGAAAACCTATTGAAGAGAGGATGGAAGGGTCAAAAAGCTTGTAAATTCTGTGGGGCAGATGAGACAACTGATCATCTGTTCTTCACCTGTCCTTTAGCTCGTTTTGTATGGACTGGGATCAAATATGCTTTTGGCTTTCGAAATGTGCCCTGCAATGTCACTCAACTCTTTTGTGATTGGGTTCTGAATTTTAGTAGTAAAGATAGAAAATTAATTATGATTGGCATTGCAGCAGTGATTTGGGCTCTTTGGAAAACTAAAAGTGCAGCCTGTTTTAGGAACAATAATATAAAATGCCTGGTGATCCTACTTCAGTCATCTTTAATGTTTATCATTGGCTACACTGTTGGTCAATCTTGCAGACAAAAGAGGCAAACACAGGAGCGCTTCAATGGGGGGCCAAATTGCTGGAACAAGTTGCAGTAGAGGTGCTGACCGTGCGACAGGGATGGCAACCATTGGTCAAGCGGCTTCGAAACGCCTTATAGTCATAGATCGCCCTCCTCCTGTCATGCAATGGGAGGCCGGCCGCGGAGAAGTCAAGCAGCAGCGGAGGCTGGCCGTGGCCGGAGGCGGCGACCAAGGGGACGCGGATGGAAGGATGAGCTCATCAAGACATCAAAGCGTATTTTCGGTGGGGGACAATAGAAAATGTGTATTCAATCCCTGGAAGCGTGCTGTGCTTTCCGCATCCAAGTGCTTTTGCGTTCCGCACCCTCCCTGGAAGACACGTGATACGTCGTTAGCATCCTCGCCTCCCTTCAGTTCAAGGAGGGATCTTGAATTCTTGATAGATTAGCGACACCGCCACGTTCACACTCCAGCCCAACGAGGGAGGATACGTACACTCACACACACAGCATTCTACGAAATCTAAATGCCTTTAAAAGGCACCCGAAAGATGAAAAATACAAAACAAGAATGTGGAGTTCTGCCTTCTCCGTTCAGATTCATCAGCAGCAAAGTATTTTACAGATTCCATAAAGCGAAGCTCAAGGGGAGGGGATTGTGCAGACTCCGGTGGATTTCACAGTGAACACAGCACATGCTTTGCGAATTTCCGCGTATTTGATCTTCATAGTAAATGTTGTTGTCAAACACTTAGGGTTCATGCTGAAACAGCTCTCGGCCAATTTGCACTGCTCCCGAAGCTATATCTGCGGCTCGCTTCTGAGCTGCTTCAGCTTTTCTTGCAGCTTCCTCTGCATCCTGAAATTTAAAGAAACAAATATGCTAATCAGATAACTGTCGTCTTTTCCAGGCAAAAGAAAAACAAGCCTGGTTTTGTTCATATAATAGATCAGCCAACTGAAAACTAAGCATGCAAATTCAACGCAGTCAGTCACATGAATTGAACAAATTGCATAACGTAAAAATAACCTACTGACCGTCCAAAACACCCATACATAGTAAACACTAAATACGAAAATAACACACAAGCTCTTCGTAAATAACAGCTATGAGCGAATATTTGATTTCATACTCTCAATATGACACAAAAGAGTGAAAGACTAGATTGAATCTGTCGATGTTGCTATTCAAGTAGGCCCGTACATGCATGTAGAGCCAATAGACATTGGCATTACATTGAGAAATAGCATGGAGGAAACACAGATTACTCTAACAACAGAACACATCTAAAGATAGATTAGTCTAACAACAGACCATCATTTCTCAAGATAGACACCACAGCATCATCACGTAACACCAGCACTCTCCAAGCACAACCAAAAGAAGATTTGTTTGTTTTTATCACATCAATAAGTTTACTCGGTCAGCATGCAACATGTATTGTATTATCCAAAGAACATCTCTGAAAAGGAAAGTCGGAAACTGATCTGATAACAGCCATGAAAGAAATTGATCCTAACCAACGAGAACACAAATATTGATATAGGTTCAAAAATGTCATTCTTTATGTTCATATATAGGGAGCCTGATGTGCAATGATCACAAACAGACATATATAAAACAGTGAGGCCATGTGAAGGTCTAGAATATATTTATGATGAACAATTGACACTTTGGTTGAGTTAAATTTGAGTTTTGCAAAAGTTTTAGAAAATTCAGATTCTAGAGTTGTTGTCTATCAAGGGCGGTCTGATCAGCCAGGTTGGTGGTCTGACCGCAGGTCCAATGTGACCGGACTTTGGTTGGTGGTTGGACCGCTGGTGCGGTGTGACCGGATTTTAGTTGGTGGCTGTTTTTTTTCAGAGAACGTGTTTTGGAATTGGACACGTGCGGTCCGACCGGCCAATGTTGGTGATTGGACCGGAATCAAGTTGGGCGGTATGACCAGCATTGAAAATACGGTCACACTGATGAGCCGATCAGATCGACTGTTGGTTAGTGGTATGACCGGTCCAACCGCCATGAGGAGTGCAATTAGACCGGTGGGTGCAACCAGAGAGTAGTGAAAATGGTTTTTGAGTTGAATAAGTGTGTGCATGATATAAGTGCCGTTGGGTGGTGTTGCATGATGCATAGTTTTGACTAACATAAGTCAAATGCATGAAACTTGTGCTCAAGATGATTACATGATCTTTGGATGTGCAGATGGCTTGAAAAACATTAGCGGTCGACGGTAATGGACTAGGAATGGGCGGAGGAGCTAAAGTCCGAGCGGTCATGTGTTCTAGATGAGGTTATGTGGCTCAAGTGAGAAGCACACAAAAGACATGGATCGTGAAGAGACAAGTTGGTGCATGTGGTACACCAAGTGGCGAAGCCGATGCACGTAGAGATAATTCGAGAAAGACCGAACACATGAAGATGTGATGGCTAGTCATTAGGCACTACGGGCTACATGTCAAACCATCTCCACATGTTTTGACACGTAGCTCGTAGTGTCCAATGATTAGCCGTCATGTCTTCACGCATTCGGTCTTTCCACATTCGTGGTGAAAGGATAAGAGATCTAACTTAATAGTGAAGTTCATCTCCTCACAAGTTAGCTTTCGGGAATGAGAAGGCCCTTACGATCTACTACAGTTCACACACCACATTCTTTCAAAGCAGTTATAATTAGATAGAGAAATGAACATGGTGAACTATGGTAACATCAGCCCATCATCCAGTAAACCGTGTTAACATGTTCCTCTGCGTTTGGAATAGCATCGAAGAAGCACAACCATCAAACTTTTACATGACACTTTCAAGTTACTACAAATTTCATACTCAAGAGGACATAAGCATAAAATGTAATACAACTTCTTTGATTGAGCAAGCAGCATCCACAACAATCATTAGAGTGCCTCCAAACAAAAAAAAAAGAAAAAGAAAAGAACTAATAACTACAACAAGAACAATGTGTGTTTCATAAGACTTGCAATGATCTGTTTAAGATTGTTGCTTCAATGTGGAGTACTTGCTCAAGAGCACTTTGGAGATAATGGTGTACTATAAGCATTGTATCTTGTTTTGCTGTAATTCGTTAATGTCATGGGTTATGGTCTGGGGGAAGAGAGGCGTGGTGCTGCCATGTTTCTCTTTTCAGTAGTGCTAGGTGGATGGGTTGATGCAAACAGTAACCGCCTCTTTTTGAGACAGACGTTCGGTTTCTTTCTTAATGAAAATGGAACTGCGGTGTTTACCCTTTGGTTCTAAAAAATGATCTGTTTAAGAACAGATTATGAAGGTTAGAACTCTCTAACCATTTAATCATCAAATAGTGGAACACTACCAGCAAAAGAAAATACACGACAAATGTTGTTCTCCCTAATACTAAATAACTGGTGTACTATATTAATAAACAGAAGAACTTTCATAACTTCACGATTTACTATGCTGAATATGAGACATGTACAAACAAGCACATATTAGAGCAGAAGTGTTCTCTAAAAATTTAAATAAATAATTGAAAGGCAGAAACAAGGACAGACCAATGACAATTACCCAGACAATTGATAAGAAGCTGATGAACTACAATAAAAAAACCCAGCAAATCTCGTAAGCTCACCAGAGACCAGACCATTCAAAAATGTTGTATCGTTTTTCCAAAAACTAATCACCCAGACTGCAGAACTTAGAAGAAAGAAGGACCAAATTACAGAGACAAACTCCGTTTTCCCCAAAAAAAATCTGAAAATTCGTCGACCCAAAACACACACAAGTTCATAAATTTTTAGTTAACCACCGAGTAGATCGATTTCAACACGACGAAGAAATGTAGAAAATTGAGAATATGCCCTCCAACTAGATAGAAATCTAGGATATACCCTCCTTTAGATCCTAATTGATAATATACCCTCCTTTAGAGTGTTTTGTTGAGAAAATGCCCTTTTTATACTATTTAGTACCTCTTAAGTATACTAATCCGTATTATACTGTATTTTGACATTAGGATGACCATTTTGCCCCCATGTACGGCTGTGAAGAAGATAAGTCTCGATTGGGCAGTGCTTGGCTAGGGTTTCCCGGACCAAACGGCGGCGCGGCAGAGGGTGTGGGGCGGAGGTCATGCGGATCGAGACTTATCTTCTTCACAGCCGTACATGGGGCAAAATGGTCATCATAATGTCAAAATACAGTACAATACGGATTAGTATACTTAAGAGGTACTAAATAGTATAAAAAGGGCATTTTCTCAACAAAACACTCTAAAGGAGGGTATATTATCAATTAGGATCTAAAGGAGGGTATATTCTAGATTTCCATCTAGTTGGAGGGCATATTCTCAATTTTCTCCATCTAGAAATGGCAATCAAACCAAGAATTTCCAACCCATCAATCCAATTCTAAAACTTACTACACATGCCACAGAAAAATATTAACATGTTAAATTTAAGACACCAACAGCTGGCTCACAACAACATCTAAAGTCACATAATTAACACATTAGGCTGTATGCAGAAATGAGACTACATATCACCAGTAATTCCATAGCTTAGTAAAGGGCAAACCCCCCAAAAGATCACAACTTTACACCTAGCTACTTGCCGGATGGACAGGAAACTACAGGAAAGCAAGAAAATTGGAGACCTAAATTGATGGCGATATGCAGAGAAACTTTCTAGTTAGGGAAAGGACAAGAGAAACCTTTCGCTGCTTCCAGGAGAGGAACTGTGCTGGTGTGATGGGCGCCGCCCTCGCCGCGGGCGCGGGCTGGCCGGCGGGAGGCAGCGGCGGCGGACTACCCTCTGTTAGCCCCGTGGGATCTTCTAGGTCTAGATCAGTGGGGTTCTTGTTCGGATTCGAGAGAGAAGGGTAGAGGGAGAGAGGATTAGGGTTAGGGGTACCGACCGTCCGACGCATTGGAGGAGGAGCTGGCCATCGCTGCTTCGTCGGTGAAGTCTGCGCACGGGCAGCGATGGTCGGGGAAGAGGAGGTCGGTGACTGCGGCGGAGATCCGACGACGGGGACGGTGATGGAACTTCCCGCCGCTTACTGCGCGTCCCTCTCTAGATCGGTCTAGGGTTTGTCGGTGGGGGGGTTGCGGCTCAGGCGAACCTCGTTTTTCGAGCCGCCGGCCCCCACCCTCTATTTATTGCGCAGCGCGACGGGGGCCCATTAGCCAATAGTTGGGCTGAGCGCCCCCGATCAGGGCGCGGATCAAGGTCCCGATTAGCCGTTGGGCTAATCGGGGAGAGATCAATCTAACACCCTCATCTTCTGCCCCCATCACACGACACGAGAAATTGCGAAATTCTCACGGGAAGCGAAGTACTATACGGTATTACGAGATATAACGGGAAGCGACCTTCTTTTTTAACCGTTTGGAAGCTAGGGGCGTGTTTGGTTCCCTTCTCAACCCAGCCTGGCTCGCACGAGCCAGCCAAGCCACCGTTGGCCAGGCTCAGTGCATGCAAGTAGGGCGTGTTTGGTTACCTGGCTCGTTGCAGCCAGGACAGAAGCAGCTGGTATTTGGTTGCATGCATTTGCATCAGATTCAAAATAAAAAGCTGCATGAACCTTGTTTGGTTGCCTACATACAAGCTGCATGGCTGACTAGTTTTGTTGTAGTGGTAAGATTACCACTAGCCAGTCCAAGAACATATTGTAGCATACAAGTTTGTTTGCATTGCATATTACACCAATTTGGAAAGCAAAATTAGGATCACTAAAGCCTGAACTAATATTATTGCACCCTCCACTAAAATAACAATGTCTTTCCATTTGTGACCTCCCATCTTAATTTTAGGTACTCCAGGCTCTACTAAAGCCATGTCCTTTGGTCCAGGCTGTATTTTTTTGATGTTGTGCACCATTGAATGCCGCAAAGGCTTCTTCTCTTGTCTTATATTTCCTGTAGCAAGCTCCTTTGAAGCCGATTACTTGCTCATGGCATGCCTCCCATGTGGAAAACACACCTGTTTTGCGGCCAGCATGCACTACGTACCAGGACATAGCTGCCTAAAGTGTTTGAAAACATCACAAATGCATAATTAAAAACCATCAGTGGCCGGGACATGTGCTCAGTAGAAAAAAAACCATACATTAGCAAGAGCCATATGCTCAGCTGGTTGAAAAAACAGAACCAAGACCAACATTGTACATGAGACATGTGCTCAGTATAAAATCATACAACGACAGTGGCTTGAGGCAAAATATGCTCAGTATTAAAAAAACACAACATCAGTGGCTTGAGGCACACATGCTCAAAATTAAGAAAACAACATCACTGGCTGGAGGCATATGCTCAGAATTCAAAAAACAACATCAGTGACTTGAGGCATAGTATGCTCAGTATTAAAAAAACACAACATTAGTGGCTTGAGGCATACATGCTCAGAATTAAGAAAACAACATCACTGGCTGGAGGCATATGCTCAGAATTCAAAAAACAACATCAGTGGCTTGAGGCATATGCTCAGAATCAAATCATCTAGTCATAGGCAAGCAGGCCCATGCTCAGTTTAGGTTAACAGCATCAAGGTTCAGATGAATAAGAAGGGTCTGGCTTGGCACTACATATGCCTAAGGTTGCAGAAGTAATAGTGGCACATTGAAGTCACTAACTATATGTTAGTGTCAGTAAGAAAGCAGGATTAGGTGAAATGCACAAAAGTTTGGTAAACCCACTGCACAACCCAAAAGGAGCAAATTATGCACAAAAGAAGCCACCACTGCACAACAGAAGCCTCCACCTTGATAGGGGCAGGCATTGCACCTCACTTTCCTCGAGCCCAACCACTGAAGCAGGACATGATCCAAGGCCAAGCTAAGCAACAAAAGTCCACTTTAGGAGGGCAGGCACTGCACAAAAGCCCAACCTGCAGCTCCCATGCACCTCATATGTAGTGCTTAGCCAAGAAGGTCCTCAGCCACAGCACACGATGGGAGTCAGACATGTGCACAAATGCAGAACCCAAGGCCTTACTGTCCAGCAGATGCCCATATGCAACCATCAGTGCTTCCTCACTGAAGCCTGGCACAAACATGACAGCACCATACAAGTCTGGATGAGAATCCTCAACCTTGGTAGAGCGAATAGCATCTGCAACATTATTCACTGCATATGCCATGCCAGTAAACAAAATCATGTCCTCCTCTGACAGCAAGGACCTCTTCCTCTTGGATCCCACACCCCCCTCTGACTTGGTTCCCTCAACTGGTTCAGTTTTGCCACTTTTGAGATCCTCAGGTGCGTCAGTCTTGAGTGAGCTCTCAGCAAAGTCAGAAGGAGAACCAAGTGGCTCATTTGACCCCATAGCATATTTGCCTGTTGCCTGACCATTGCCAAAGATGATCATCATCTGCTTGTAGTGCTGGATAGGCTTGTTCAGGAAGTCAGCATCCTTGGGGTGTGCCTGCAATGACATCAGTAAGTGTTAGCAACTAATGTTGAAATATTTAAAAAGGCTATTGTTCTATGATTACAGAATACAAACCTTGATATGGCCATTGTAGTGCTCCTCCTCAAGTACAATCATGGAGTTGTCATCATCCCACAAAGCTCTACTAAGCTCTCTCAGTTTTGACAGTCTCATCCACCTCTGCCTCCACTTCCTTAAGTGGTTGTACACCTGGGTACCAGTCACTTCGTTGCCACTGAACTCATGTAGAGCCTTTGCAACCTGGTTCAGGTGTACTTCCTTAGATCCCTTATCAGTCCTCACACCAGTTGAAATAAGCTGGCACATGTGGTGGAGGACAAAACCAGACATGACATCAGTCCATCTCAAAGCAGGCCTCTGTTGACCAGCAACAGAAGCTGCTGGATCAGCACCAGCGTTGGCAGCAAAGTTCCCAGCCTCAAGAACATTTCCAGCAATAGAAGAAGCGCTGCCAACGGCACCAAAGTTCCCAGCAGCAGCAGCATTGACAGTAGCCCCAAGTTCAGGTCCAGGAAAGACAAGCTCATCAGCAGCAATGATCTCCTCAGCCATATCCTAATTTCAGTGGCACACCCCACTCAGCTATATCTCACTCAAGTATAGTATAATAGGCACATGCCTCAAGCCTCAAGTTAACCCAACTATAAGAAAGAAACATCACTGCATATGCCTCAAGCCTCAAGTTAACCCAACTATAAGAAAGAAACATCACTGCACATGCCTCAAGCCTCAAATTTACCCAACTATAAGAAAGAAACATCACTGCACATGCCTCAAGCCTCAAGTTCATGTGTAGTACCTTAGAAAAATATTAATCATCATTACATTTGTCCAATGCCTCATATGAAGAGTAGGTCAAACTGTTTATGGAAGCATACAAGAATGGACCAAGAAAGACAGAGAAGTTTACCAAACACAGAAAAACAAACTAAATGTGAGAGGAACCCCTATTAGCCCACATGTGATTAGCCCATTCATCCCTAGTAAGAGCCCAAGCAGCATTGTCATCCACCTGAGTACCTTGGGCCTGACTTTCAGAGTTGTTTGGCACCCAAGAAAACTCAGCTGGAACTACCTCATCAACCCCACGCCCAAGAATCCAATTATGCAGTATGCAGCAAGCAAGTACTAACTTGACTTGTGTCCTGAATGGATGGAAAGGTTTGTTATCAATGATGCGAAAACGATTCTTCAAAGCACCAAAAGCCCTTTCAACAGTTACTCTCAGACTTGAGTGCCTCAAATTAAATAACTCTCTTGGGTTGGTTGGGTAGTTCCTACCACCATACTCTCTCAGATGGTATCTAGTGCCACGATAAGGAGGAAGGAATCCAAGCCGACATGCGTATCCCGCATCTACTAAGTAGAATTTGCCTACATCAAATATGGACATGCATTAGGTTCATGCCTCTGCATTTACATGCTTTATTTGTGTAACCAGTTTATTTAGTTACCTGGTTCAACCCTTAACCCATCCTCTCGGTCTAGTGCATCAGCAAGAATGGTGGCATCATGTGCTGATCCCTCCCAACCAGCCAAGACATATGTAAATTTCAAATCAAAGTCAACTGCGGCTAGCACATTTTGTGTGGGGTAGTGCTTCCTACCCCTAAATGCAGCTTGAATCTTGGCTGGGACTTGAGCATAAATATGAGTTCCATCTATTGCCCCCACACAGTCCTACATGGCACCCAACATTTCATTGTTACTTGATATGCACCCAGGCATGCAACAACATCCTATAAACTAAATGACAAGTTATTTACCTTAAAGTATGGATACCATCTTGGGCTATTGCTAATCTTAGCTGGTGTCTCATTAGATGGAGGTCTAATCATCTCTTGTCTAAGTTCACCAATAGCGTACAACACCTCTTTGAAATGGCGGTGGACTGTCTCTATAGACCTCCTCCAGTTTTGATGTATCACTCTAAATCGTTGGTTATGGCCGACTATATGAAGGAACATTGCAACTTGCTCTTCTACACAACTATGTATGGTGTCTCTGAGCAAATTTCTTTCCCTAAGCAAATTGCATAGCCGGAAAAAGGGAGCCCTTCTCATGCGAAGCATGTTTACACACTCTACATCATTACAGTTGTAAATCAAGTCTAGATTTTTTTTGGCGCTCTTCATCCATCTTGCTAAGTGGCCCATAAGTGAGCTGAGGACGTGAACAATGATGCAGTCTAAACCTAGTAAAAATGAATGCGTACATGGCTGTGATAAGAGCGGCAGCCCGAGCAAAAAGCAAGCGTCTCTTCTCTTGCAAATCCATCTATACAAAGAAAGGTATTTGACAGGACTGAGTAACCACGAACTCAAGAACAGCATAATTTTTTCCTAAAAAATAACAGGACCACAACATTTGAGTGCAATGGAAAAAATGCTCAGATTATAATAGCCATCATCATAGACTTGGACATATGCTCAGATTATAATAGCCATCATCATTGACTTGGACATATGCTCAGATTATAATAGCAATGATCATAGAGTTGGACACATGCTCAGATTATAGTAGCCATCAACATAGCCATCGACATATGCTCAGAAAATAACCATAGAATGATCTCGCTTTCTCATTCACGGGAAATCAAAGGAAATGGAAGACGCAGCACGAAATTTTGGCTACCGCAACATATACAGAGTAAAGTGGGGACGAGAGAGGGGATGGGATATCTCATATGTACCGAACGCGAACTTGCAGGATCCCTAGCAAAAGTGCAAGAAGAAGTACGGGAGGACAGATCTGCAACTCTACAAACACAAACAACCGAAATTTTGCATACAGATGTTAGGTTAGGTCATAGAGACCAAAAAAACACAAAGAACGCAGAACAAGTTGGATCCGTACCTGATTGGTAACCAAGAACTCAGATCTGGTGAGCCTGAGGCGAGATTGCTACAAAAGGTGAGTGATGGTGTCATCTCCAAGCATTAGGGTTACGAGATCAAGAGAAGAGAGACAGGGAAGGGGAAAATCAAAACTTGCCTGTGTATGACTTAGATCCAGAGCACCTCGAAGACAACGAGACAGAGAGGGGAAGGATCAGCTCGCCATGAATCAGTAAACAAGAGCACAAAGAAGAGGAGACCGAGAGTTCGAAGGTGGATGACCTACTTCCGGAGTCGACGGGGAGCGAACTGAGGGGATGGCGGCGGGGGAGGGGGATATATACGCGGTGAGTGGCGCGAAAGGGGGAGCGAACCCTAGCGAGTTCGCGCCATCTCCCAGCGGCCAGGTTTCGCCCCGCGCGCGCGTCCGCGGCTGCAGCGCGAGAGCCAGGCCGGGGAGAAACGTCGGATTTCTGCGTTTCCACGGAGCCTGGCCGAGGGGGGCATTTTGCACGAGCGGGGCCTGGCCGAAGCAAGGAGCCAGGCAACCAAACACAGGTACCCTGCATCCCGCCAGCCTGGTTAAGGCGGGTGCAGGGAACCAAACACGCCCTAGAATTCCTCGGGAAAAAAATGGGCGTGCGGTTTCCGACAGGACTTCTATATTGGAATGCTACAACTACAAAGTATAAAAAAGAAATGGAATTTCTCTTTTGTACGGGGGCATGTCTAGTACGATGTATAAATGTGATGTGAAATTGATTGTTGGGCGTAGACTGTAGTTTATTGATGATTTATCTTTTTTTTCCAACACAAACTAAATTTAAACTTGAATTTTTATAAGGAATTATGATAAATTAATAATTACCTTTACAAAATTTTCCGATATTTTTCATTGTTGATTTGGTACCCAAATCAAAAGAGTTTACATAATTATATTACACCTATAGGCTATATATCATAGTATGGTTCACATACTTTTACCGTGTTGTCCAATATTCTGTGTCTTCTGTTTTTGGTCCTGTTCTTTTTGGCTTTTATGTCACCCCATATTTAGGTTAGATTTTTTTAAGACTCAGGTTAGTTTTGTATCCTCTACCTTGAAATGTCCATCTTTTGTTCTCGCTCAAAAATAAAAAGACACATACTCACAGGATTTTTGAAAAACTCGAGTCAAAGTTTACATTGATCTAGCCATCTAGGTACGAGGGTAGCTATTTTCTGAATTTGTGTGAAGAAATTGCTCTTCATATGTTCAGCAGCCCGATATTCCTTCAAAGTCTACCATGGTGTAGATGGGAGTGTCGCTATTTTGTGAACTAGGTGATTCCTCGCGTGTTGCTGCTGGATATTAGTAGCTAGCAATACTAATGCAAACAATTATAGTGCACGAACTCTAAATGTTCATTGATAACAATTATATCAAACTGTTCTAATGTTGCCTTGTTGTACACTTTGAAACCGAGTACAAAGTAATTTGAAAACAAAAATGAAATGTAGTTAAAATCTGAATACAATGCCTAAAGCCATAAGAGAACACATGCTGGTATATCTCGTAGCAGTCCTCTGCGCACCTTTGCTAAGCTAATGAATCCGCTGACACATCCGAGCTTTGAAGCAATTAATGCATGAACTAAAGCTCTTGTTAATACGTGTGCATAAATATACGAGAAAAACTATGTAACAGTATACCATTCCCAGCATCTTCTTCTTCTCTCTCTAGCTCACTCCGTTTGTCTCACACGCTCACTCTAGCTGTCGTGCGATGGCACATAGGGGTGGTGGCGCTACTGCCAACGAGTTCACCATTCCCCTTGGTTGTAGAGGGAGGTCAAGGCAGCGACAGTGGGCGATGAGTGGTGGTGGAGGGCGATGGGTGACGACGGAGGAGGGGTTGGCGAGGTGAAGATTGAGAGAATGTTTTGGGTGAGGTGGCTGGCGAGGGTGGGGAGCTGGTAGCGTGGCAAAGCATTGTGCTAGCATTGATAGCTTGGCAGTGGCGAGGTGGCGTAATGTGCCGATGGTGGCGATGAGTGGCCGAGTGGAAGCAAGGAATATGGGAGAATGCGGTTTTCCAGAAGCGCCAAGGCAAGGGGAAGGCGAAAATCCAAAATGGGAAAGTGGAATAGCTTGGAAACTTTCTGAATTAGGCAAGAAACTCAAATTCAACCAAAATATAATTTTTTTGAATTTTGGGACATTTTAACCTACCCCTTGAAAAAAATCTCGACCTCAAAATTAAGTTGAACCGGGGAATAGGTTGAGAAATTCTCGCTACAGCCAACAGACTCTACAAAATATAATATTTCTATTCCTCAATTTTCTTTCTGTTGTTTCAATAATCTGCACTGGTTCTTCTTGATATGTCAACTCATCCTGTAAATTTGTATCATCAAGGGGTACTTTTTTATATAGGAAAATAGTAAGAGAGTCTCCTATTGCATTAAAATATAATAAAAATAATAGAGATTACAGTATGTACCCTCTCATAGCCAAACTTAAGCAAAAATAGAATGTGCACAAATTACTATAGATTATCTAACCAAGAAAAGATAGCAGGTCTAAGCTGCTCTTTTACTCTGTGCTTATGCAGAGTAACCTCCAACATGAAGACATTTTTCCAATCATGAAAGTTAGGATCAACAATTTCAAAAACTTTGTCGTTTCTTAGTTTACATATGTGCCAGGCTGCAATATGAATATTTGCATAAACAAAGGGTTACCAGAAGCCTACTTTGTGAGTGAGACCATGTGTATAACATCCATACTGAAGGGCCATTGGATGTTAAGACACTACCAGCATTGTTCACTGAAGCAACACTTAAAAAAGAGATATAGAATATCTTCATCAGTTCTAGCACTGCATAGAATACATTGAAAATTGTTTCCAGTGTTAAAATGTCGCCTTCTTAGCATATCTTTTGTATTCAGTCGGTCTACTAGCAGTTACCAGGAGAACACTTTTAGTTTCATCACACATTTGCTCTTCTAGACCCAATTGTATATTGCTAGTGTGTTGAGATGTTGAAACTGGTTGCTATAGAATTTTCTCAAGGAATAGAGTTCAGTACCCCATATATAATTCCATTCATCATTACTAGTCTGATCTCTTTGCAAAGTGTTGATTAAGTTCATTAGGCATTGTACTCCTCATGAGCCTGGATAGTGAGGGGCAGATGAAAGCGAACATGAGGATATGTGTTATGAAGAAAGTCTGCTATAGAAATATCCTGGTCCTTCACAAAAGAAAAAAGTCTAGGGTACTGGATACAAAGAATGTTATCATTTCATAAATCTTTCCAAAAGACAAAGTATCACCTCTGTCCACTTTGTCGGCTCTATACCTCTCAAAATTGTTACACATCTCATTACATCCTTCCACCAGAATGAACCACATTTGTTGATAGCATGTAGAACTGCTTCACCATAATGCTTGACCAAACCAACTGTACCTAGGGAACATCTTTCTTACTATAGAAATTGTGCAAGTGTTTCATAAGCAAAGATTGATTCTGAATATGAAGATTTATAACACCTAAGCCCACCTTTCATCTTAGATTTGCATATCAAGTCCCAAGCTACCAGGGAATTGCATCATTCATTCAAGTCTATTGAGCCTCTTCACAAGCAATGCTTTAATGATCTATCTATATGATCGGTTACTGTTTTCAACAACTTGAGTTTGCACATGTACTACGTTGGTAAGTGAGATAGAACTGAGTTTATTGTTGTTAATTTTCCTCTATAGGAAAGAAAAGCAGTAGAACTAGTAAGCCTTCTCTCAATTTGATCCATGAGATAGAACTGAGTTTATTGTAGGCTTGGTTGTACCCAAAGGTAGTCCAAGATAAGTGAATGGCATGCCACTCATTCGACAACCAAAAGTGCTTGCCAAATGGGCAAGTTTGTCCTCAGACATATTGATTGGAACCAAAAAGGACGTATGGAAATTCACTTTAGGCCCGTGGAAGTTGCAAAAGCATTGAGTAAACTTTTCAAACAATGAAGATGCTTTGCACAAGCTGGCATGATAATGAGTGTCTCATCCGCATATTGCACTATTGGATAGTCCAGATTGCGTTGCACTGGTATTGGAAGATGTAGAAGGCCCCTCCTAGTTGCTTCATTGATAATTGATTAAAAAATATTTGTAACTAGAACAAATAGCAACGGAGAAAGAGGGTCCCCTTGCCTTACTCCTCTTTTACATTGGAAGATGTTGCCTGGAACACCATTGTATCCAATTTTCATGAAAGCCTTTCCTTCTCATAATTGAGAGTATGATAGAATGTTCTATGGCGTCAAACACTTTCTCAAAATCCAACTTAAGGATGACAATTTCCCTCTTGATTTGTTAACATTGATGTATATATTCAAATGTCTAGATAAGACAATCTTGAATTGTCCTACCTTTTAAAAAAACCATACTGATTCATGTGAATTAGCTTCAGAATGATGCTTTGTAATTTGTTGGCCAAACGTTTAGAGAGCAATTTCAACACTAAATTTAGAAGACAGATTGGCCTATAATCACTAACCGTCTTTGGTGAGGGCTTTTTAGGAAACAAAGTAAACTTTTAATTGCTTCCTCATTCTCTTGCTTATTGAAAGGCATTGTTAAGTCCTCCAAAGTCCAACCCCTCTACTACATCAACTAGTTCTTCCAGATTAAAGTGCATTATAAGGTTATCAGTGACACCCATCCTATCTTTGAAAGATTGCCATAGTGTTGCTACCTTCTCATGATTAGTGATAATTCATCCATCTTCTAGAGACAGTTGAGAAATTGCATTCCTTTGAAATCTTTCTATGGCTATGGTATGGAAAAATTTGGTGTTTTCATTGCCAAATTTGACCCATCTTTTTGTGCATCTCTTCCTCCAGTACTCATTTTTCTCTTGTAGTAGTCTCAGGAGATACTTCTTTATTATATTTCTAAAATTGTATTTAGTTGTGAACAAGATAACCATGAACAAGAAAATTGCATTCCTTCGAAATCTTTTTGTGCATGTCTTCCTCCAGTACTCATTTTTCTGTCATAGCAGTCTCAGGAGATACTTCTTTATTATATTTCTAAAATTGTATTTAGTTGTGAACAAGATAACCATGAATAAGGAAATTGCATTCCTTCGAAATCTTTTTGTGCATGTCTTCCTACAGTACTCATTTTTCTCTCATAGTAGTCTCAGGAGATACTTCTTTATTATATTTCTAAAATTGTATTTAGTTGTGAACAAGGGCCTCCTTTCCTCCAGTTGATCCATGAACAAGATAACCATGTCACATTTTGAAATGAGTTTAGACAACTATGACAAACTTTTACTCCAATGCTTTAAACCTCACCTTAAATTCTTGAGCTTGGCTGTGATTTTTGTAGCACAATTAGTAGCATTAGTTAGCAAATTCCAAAGAAAATGTTCCACTTCTTGGAAACCAGGATGATCAATCTAGAAAATTTGAAAGCAGAATAGAGTGGACTTAGGAATACCTGTTTCAATACTGATGACACAAGGAACATGATCAGAGATATTTTTTGGCCAGAGCATAAACCATTGAATTAAGGTAAAGATGAGTCCAATTATTTGTTGTAAAGAACCAGTCCAATTACTCTAGCAAAGAGTTCTCCTGCATGTTGCTCCAAGTGAATGAACGTCCCTTCAAAGGTAATTCTATTAGACCCAATTGATTGATGATGATGTCAAAGATCATGATGTCATTCATATTGTTCCTGGTCTATTTCTGTTCTTTGTTGATCTTATGAAATTGTCTATTTCTGTTCTTTGTTGATCTTATGAAATTGAAGTCGCCCATAAAAAGCCAATTCTTGTCAACAGGAACATCTAGATTGAAAAGCCAATGTTTGTTCAGTTGGTTGTCGAAGACATTTTCGAAGTTATGATACATGAAATACATCGTGTATCCTGGCCAGAGTTGATGTCAACTGTAATTTGTATGCCATTTCCCCTACTATTTTTGTAATCTTGTAAGGACCAACATATCTTGGAGTAGTTTTCCCTTCATTTGAAATCTTCATATGACTTTGAAAAGAGTGACTTTAATATAGATATAATCTCCAATTTCAAAACTTATGCTTTTTCTGCGAGTGTCTGCATAGCTCTTTTGATGGTTCTAGGCAATCTTCATTTTATCTCAAATAATTTTCACATGGGCTTTTGCATCATGAACAATTTGTGGGCCAAGAAATTGTTGCTTTCCTGTCTTTGTCCAATTCAATGATGTTCTGCATTCTCTTCCATACAAAGCTTCAAATGGTACCATCTCAATACTAGCTTAGTTATTGTTATTTTAGGAGAACTCAACAAATGGCAAACATGTATTACAGGCTGCTCCATAAATAACTGCACATGTTCTCAACATGTCTTCTAGAATTCGATATATTCTTTCAGTCTGTCCTCTAGTTTGTGGATGATATGCTATACTGAATGCTAAGTTGGTTCCCATTGCATCGTGCAGTTTTTACCAGAATTTGGATGCAAAATGTCCTCTGCCTGAGACTATTCTTTTAGGAACTCTATGCAATACCACAATTTTGGTCAAATACATCTCTGCTAACTTATTCTTCCCACAAGTCTGCTTGATTGGTAGGAAATGTGCTACTTTGGTTAATTGATTTACGATTACCCATATAGCATCATATCCTTCTTGTGTCTTGGGAAGGTTGGTAATGAAATCTATATCAATGTCTTCTTATTTCCATTATGTAATTGGTTATGACTGTAAAAATCATAATGGTCTCTGATGATAAAAATCTTGACAGTATCTGATGATCTATCTTAATCTTCTAGCATATATCACAACGTGCTATATATTCAGCTATCTCTCTCTTCATATTGTTCCACCAAAATTTCTTATACAAGTCTTGATACATTTTCATTCCTCTAGGATGTATGGAGAATGGTGATGAATGCACTTCTAATGTTAGTTCCTTTAATTCCTTCTTCATTGGTATACAAAAGCGGCCACAAAATTGTAGGATTCCCTATTCATCTTTGGTGAATTTTAACGAGTCTTCTCTCTGACTATTCTTCTTGAGTTGTTGATATTCTTCATCTTCTTCTTGAGCAATCATGATTTGTTCTATCAAGGTTAGTTGGATTTCTATTGCTTCTATAAATCCCTGTTCAGTTATCTCTAGATTTAATCGATGCATTTTTTTGTACTTGAGGTAGATATTCTGACTTAGTAGCTACACCATGTAATATCTTTCAACACAATGCTACTTAACTGCAACACCAAATCCTACTGAAATTGACATGAAAAGTATAGATTGCATGCAATAAATTTGAGTATGATGGCTTAATGGAGAGGGGCTTAACTAGAGCACTGGTGCTAATTAAACTGCTTAACTAGCTCGGTGCTTCTGTTAGTTGGGTTATTTTTTTTATCCAACCTAGATAACCTAAACTTCACAACAATCCCACTGTTTTATCTACATTGCATTGTCAAAATGTAGGGAGTGGCACATTCGTTTAGACTTCATCCTATATGCCAAAATCAAAATATTTTACAAAAGTAGAGAACTGGGTCAAAGTAGAAAAGAAGATTCGAGAGGGATCATGTGTGGTAGCTGGTATAGAGGATGATGATTATGTTCGAGTGGCATTTCACCCCTAACCACAACTCATCCGCTGATTCTTCAACATCAGTTGGTTTGGACCTATACTTAGTTTCATTCAAGCTTAATCTTGGTCATGGATAGATCACCTAGTGGAATGACTGGTAGGCGATCTCAGGCTCGCTCGTTGTTTGGTACTTTTCGATAGTTCTATCACCATTCCAAGCTCGTCACATATAGAGAACTCAAAGGTGGTCGATGTAATAGAGCAGTCCTGAGGCCATTACATACTTTCTTTGTTTAAGTTATTATTGAGAGGGTCTTTGTCTCAGTAGAGTCTTTCAATGGCATGTTTCAGTCCTCTTCCTGATCACTTAGAAAAAGTGAGCCACGGGTTCAAATACAAGATACTATCATTACCGCCTGGACAATTAGACAGACAACCCGTAATCGCAACAACCCAATTACAAGAGCCCCCTCGAGCCAAGTGGAGTATGCATGAAAGATCAGATACCTTTTCTCTTGAATTTAGCCTTTCCTCCATGTTCGTGCTTTAAGTCAGTTTGTACTTTTCAATATATAAGAGAATGACTGAACTCACATTGAAAGCTACTAAACAATGGCTGATAGAGACTCATAAGAGGGAGAGCAATAGTAAAAATGTGATCCTTCATCCAAACCTCTCCTCAGGAGGATAGATGGGGCGATTCAGGTGAGATCCCATGTAGATCTAACTTTCTATTCACTCGTGGGATCCAGGTGGTCCGGGGGGAGACTAAGGAGCGGCAACCCCTACGTCAATTCTTCATACCACCCAGAAGGGCACGAGAGAAAAAACAAAACCAATAAAAGATTAGATGAGACAGAATTGGTAACACGAACGTCTTTTCATCTTCTTGCCTAAGTTTCATATAAAAATGCGGCTTTCCAAAAAAAAGGAATGATTGAGGTAGGCTTTTAAAAAAGGTCTCTCGCTCGCATCGAACTATTTCATTAAAGAAGACTTGTTCGCTTTAAAGCAGAAAGATAGGAAAAAGTTCCTTCGCTAACCCATTGGCTTAGTGAATAGTTTTTCCTTCATTAAAGAAGAGACCTATTGAAGGAGCCTAACTGCATAGATAAGTTCACATTAACCCATCAATTTTAGATCCAATTCGGAATTTTTCTTGGGAAGTTTTAGGAAAAAATTGGAATGGATATATCGATTCATATAGAGGAAACGGTTCTCAAACACTGTACCTAGAGGATAGGGACAGAGGAAGAGGGAAAATCAAAATGAAATAAATTAATAAAGAATAAATCCAAAAAAAGTTGAAGATAAAAGAAACCAAATTCCTCACAGTGGATCAGCACTTTTGAACGAAAGGGAGGGAGGACTTCATTCAGTGACTTCACGGTCGCTCTTTGAACGATCAAAATAAGGTAAAGCTTGTACCATTTGAGTTTTTTCTCATGCTTTCCCAGCGGTCTAGAGAAAGTAGCAATCAATAGGACTTCCCTAATCCTCTCTTCCTGAAAGGAAGAACGTGAATTTCTTTCTCCTTTCCGTAGGGACTATGAGATTGAATCTAGCCATGAGCAGAATGCTTGGTATAAATAAGACTCCCCCCTCCAGTCATTGCTTATCTTTCTGTTACTTTGAAAGTAGGTGCTTTAGCTTTAGCCACGTGAAATCTCGATATTCCATTTTATTTATCGTCAAAGAGTTGGAACTAAGAAAGAACCATTGACTATAACCCCAAAAGAACCAAATTTCATAAACAACACATAAGAAGAATGAAGGGAAAATTTTGCCCAGGCAATCATATTTGTTTTGGTATATATGCTCTTCAAGCTCTTGAACCCGCTTGGAACATGTCGAGATAGATAGAAGTAGGATGAAGAGCAATGACACGATATGCATGTCGTGGGGAAAACAATGAATTGGGAATTAGTTCATGAGGAATTATGTATGAATATGAATAGAGGAAGGAAATAATAAATAAATATCTTTTTTATTGCATTCCATATCTTTTGTCCTATTCTTCTTTCCCCGAGGAGGGGTACTTAAAAACAAAAAAGGTACTTTTCTTGCGAGGGACAGTAGTAGTACTTAATAACTATGGATGTGGGGCTTTCGGCTTTCCTGGTCCAACACCATATATGATACTCTCCCTGCCGTTTTTTACTTATGTTTTATTTTTATTTTTAAGGTCTCCAAGATACAACTTTAATCGTTACTTTTATAACTTTATATTAAGAGATACTAATAAAACTATAATATTACTAAAGTATTTTAACAATAAATCTGATGATATAATTTTTATATAGCCAATCTAGATAGTTTAAAACATATTGACATTAAACTTTAAAAAATTCAACGGTACGGATTTTAAGACGTCAGTTAAAAAAGAACGGAGGAAATATATCTCTACTTAACATTCAAACCTCTGAGTACTTGAGAGTTGAGGGTCCGTTTAAAACGTGAGAATTTTTTTCTGTTTTTTAGGGAATTGAACTAATTCTTATAAAATTTCTGCATTCCAAACATGATACTGGAACCAAAAGTTTTAGGCTGATACAGACCGGATCTGTTGCCCCTGTACCGCCGTGAGCTGTTGCTAATTAAGGAAGAATGAAAAGCCACCGATACTTGACAAAGCTTTAACACGGACGCGTGCAGCTAGCTAGCGATAGCTCGTACTTTTTTTTTACTTCGGTTTATAGCTTATATTTTTAAACTATTTATATGATAATGTATAAAATAACAAAACTTATGTACAGTTTTGAGCGATATAAATAAAGTTGCTATAATATGTACTACAATTAATTTATAAATTGCGCCTTATAAAGACACTTCGTTTAAAAGCTAATTACTATAAAAAAACCGAAAAGCGGTATTAACTTCACAAAATTTCTACTGAATCGCATTAACGTATGCATAATTGGTAAGACACTAGGATCTAAATTCTAGTAGGTAGAGTTGTACACTTAGGGTGTGTTTGGTTTGCTGAATATGGACGGTCGGATCCCAACTCCACCGTATATTGCGAAAAATTCGGGTGTTTGGTTGGACAAATTTACTGTGGAAGCCTGAATCCGCTCGTCCCCGCATACGGTCTCATCCGGGACCGGGAGTGAAGGCCATTTCGACCGAATCTGCCCGTCCAGGACCGAGGGAGTCGAGCAAGACCTTCATACAGCCTCATATACAGCCTACCAATCACATGCTCATTCAGCCTATATCCATAGATACATCGAACCAAACACTCTTCTTTTTCAAAATACGGCCCTCCTCATCCAGGATATACGATCCCACTACCCAAAAGCAACCAAACACTTAAAACTCCGGATATAGATGCTCTGGATATCAATACGAATTCTATCGAATATAAATACGGAGCGAATACAAATAGAATCGAATATGTTGACGAGTAATTCTTAGAACATAAAAACCCTTTAAACTGTATCCACAAGCTGGATCTTAAAAAAAAAGAAAGCAATTTTCTGAGCGAAGTGGATTGAGAATTGATAAATTGTGTTAACCTCATGGAATAGAACAGCAGAAAAGAGCCCACCCAGTCTACCACGAGATTATTCCAACCAGTAGCCGCTTTTGTTCTTTTCTGCATGCATCAAATGGGAGGGGAAAATAATAAAAAATAAAAAGTTTTTTCTTGTCGGTCAGACAGCTTCAGAGCCACCCGGTCCGCACAGGCCGCGACCAGGAACGATCCTCTACAGCCGTTGGGTCCCAACTAAGGAAGAATCCTGGCCGTTAATCACGCTCTAGCCCTGATGCCAGATCGCATAAACCAGACTTTAGTGCTTGCCTCCCTTATTGGAGAAGGATACAGCGGTACGAGCCTATAGAACAGATCCTGTTCAAGTAAGGTCGTGCTGGGTGTGCTAAGGCAAACGATTTTAAGCTGCGTGCTCCCCTCATAAACGTCCGAGGCGGTACTTTTCTTGAGTGGGATGGTGCGCGAGCGCTCTCCATCCAAAGGATTGTACTCTTGGGCTTCGGCCAACCATTTTAACCCAACACGACCGGCCTGTTACACTAATTCATTGCTACTTAATTCTCAGGTGTGCAGGCCTTTGCCTTTGTGTGCCTTAATTTCATGAATAACAAATTCAGTTCATGGATGAACAGATGACAAACAAAGGAAAGGAGCACTGCTGTTTTAGTCAGGCAATTAATTCAAGTACTACTCCATAACACAGCACACTCACTACATGCACATGATGACAGTTCATACCAACTTAATTAATAACACTTAACAAAAGTAGTCTACGTTACGGAATACCGATTACTAGGACGCTCACACTCTGATGTCGTCATCATTTTTTCCCATGACGGAGCAGGCGTTAGGGTTCTCGTCGTTGAACGTGTTGGTCCGCCGGTCCTCCGGCTTGCTGACGTGGGTGGACACGTAGGCGGCGGCTGCCTCCATGTTCCTGACGTAGCCATGCGGACCCGCCTGTCATAGGCAGCGGCGACGTACGGCTGGCTCGCCGCGCTGTAGGGCACGTAGGGCCACAGCTCGGACTAGTTGCCGGTGGTCTGCGCCTTCTTGAGCACCTTGGTGGCCTCCGCTACCCCGTCACCGTCACCTGCTGCTGCTTCCTGTTTAAGGAGGAGAGGGCATTCTTGACCTTGAGCTCGCACCCTTCACAGTCTATCCTAACCCTAACCTTCAGCTCCACACTGCAGCTGGCTCCTCTTGTTGTTCATACTGCTCTTGTTGCCATGATGATCTTCACCACCAAAAAATCCAGCCAAGTACTCCAAGGTGGCACCCATTGCAGCTTTGCAACAACATGAACTACTACAAGTTCTGAAGAACTGAAGAGATGTGCAGATATGAAGGGAAGTAAATGTGAGGTATAACTTGTATACTATGATATTGAAAAAAGAACTAGAGGAGCATGTGAGTATTTGGCTCATGGTGCAAAGCACAGCTGCACACTGGGTTGTATTATATGCGTGCCTAACCAGGAATAGTAGTGAAAATGGCAACAAACAAAGGATCATATCAATCCTGATTACGTTGGTAGCTTTTCAAATATGGTAGCTATAATCAAGAGATAGAATCTACTAATTTTATGAATATACGACTATTTTGACACGCCGCCTCAATCTCAATCACTATGAACAAGATTGAGATTGGGCTGCAATCCCGCAAATAATCGGACGGCAAGTGGATTTGTAAAGATATCGGTAATTTGATATTGGGATCTGATAAACCATATCTCCGGCAATTTCTGTACTGCAACTCTTTCTCTCTCTAACAAAATGAAAATCAACTTCTATATGCTTTGTCCAAGCATGAAAGACTAGATTCGCTAAGCGATATATTGCACAAGATTGTCGCACCACAAACTCAAAGGTCATGACTGAAAAACGCCAAGCTCCCGAAGCAAGGATTGCATCCAAATCAGTTCGGCTATTGCATTCGCAATGGACTTACACTCCACCTCAGTATGGGAATGTGACACCATTGCCTATTTTCGTGATCTCCACGAGACTAGGTTGGGACCAAAAAATATCATGTACCGTCCTGTTGATCATCGATCATCACTGCATTCAGCCCAGTCAACATCTGAGAACGCACTCAGTAATGTGGATCTCGATCTTTGAATCTTGAGGCCAACTGCAGTAGTGAGCTTGAGATACTGAAGGATCCTTTTCGCTGTTGTCAAGTGCAGGTTAGTCGGTGTAGCTAGAAATTGACATGCCTTATTGACAGAGTATGACATGTCCGGTCTTGTGAGCGTTAGGTACTGAAGTCCTCCAACCAAGCTTCTGTGCTTCGACTTCTCATCATCAGGAAGTGGATCACCTAGGGTCTTTAATAGCTTTTCTGAAACTAACATCGTCGTTATGATAGGTTTACAGTCTTGCATGCCTGCTCGCCGACGTAGTTCTCGCACATACTTCTGCTGTGAGAGTACTATGCCACCATCTTTCTTGACAACTTTAATGCCCAAGAAGTAATTAACTCCCCGAGGTCCTTCACTGCGAATTCTTCACGAAATTGCTTCAACAATCCTTCTATTGCTTGGTTTGATGAACTTGTGACAACTATATCATCCACATAGACTAGCATATATATCACCACATCATTCCTATTGTAGATGAACATAGACATGTCTATTTTAGATGGAATGAAACCCAACTCTTGCAACTTGTGACTAAGTCAAGAATACCAATCATGGGGTGCTTGTTTTAGCCCATAGAGAGCTTTGTCAAGCCGACACAAATGGTCAGGTTGCTTCCGATGTTCATAGCCTGGGACTTGTGACATTGACCCAAGAAAAGCACATTTATCCATTTGATAACACGTTGTCCCATCAGTAAACTTCTTTGGTTGTATAATGTTGTTCTTCAATCGAGTTTGCATGGCATGCTGAACCGGCGGAGGTGTCAGCAAAAACATCATCGAGGCTGGAGATTCCTTCCATACAGTGGTAGTCACAGTAGAACCTATGACAGCTGCCATGACACCTGAGGAGGCAGCGCTGGAGACGTCTACTGCTACTTTCCTAACAATAGCTTTTCTTATCGTGGCATTGTTAGATCCCTTAGGATCATCTAGGTGTAGATGAGAGGGTGTTCTAGATTAGATTCGAGAGAGAAGGGGAGAGGGAGAGGGAAGTACCGACCGTCCGATGCATTGGAGGAGGAGCTGGCCATCGCTGCTTCTTCGGTGAAGTCTGCGCACGGGCAGCGACGGTCGGGGAAGAGGAGGGCGGTGGCGGCGGCGTAGATCCGGTGAAGGGGACGGTGATGGAGCTTCCCGCCGCCGACTGCGCGTCCCTCTAGATCGGTCTAGGGTTTGTGTAGATGGGGATTTGCGGCTCAGTCGAACCTCGTTACTTGAGCCGCCGGCCCCCACCCCTTTATTTATTGCGCAGCGCGACGGGGGCCCACCAGCCAATAGATGGGCTGGGCGCCCCCGATCAGGGCGTGGATCAAGGCCCCGATTAGCCGTTGGGCTAATCGGGAGAGAGATCAATCCAACATTCTCCCCCTTGATCTCCTCTCATATCATACCTTTTCTTTTCCCATTTCATCACAGATTAGTGCATAGAGCATGCTTCATCGTCACGGTCAATCGCCGATAGATTTTAACAGCTACAATACACATCTCTGTTCTGAAACAGATTCTTTAATTTTGGGCCCTTTATAGTCCAGGAATCATAGGCTTTCCCTTAAACCCATGCCGGCTACATGTTCTCTGAACACGTTGGGTGGTAAGCCTTTTGTAAGCGGATCCGCTAACATCTTTGTGGTACTTATATGATCAAGACTTATGATATGATCCCGGACTTTATCTTTCACAACATAGTACTTTATGTCAATGTGTTTGGCAGCACCACTTGACTTATTGTTGTGAGCATACGTTACTGCTGGTTCATTATCGCAGTACAATTTAAGTGGTCTATTGATGTCGTCAACCACTTTTAAATCGGGTATGAACTTCTTTAGCCAGTTCACCTGCCCCGTAGCCTCATAACATGCTACAAACTCGGCATACATTGTGGACGATGTAGTGACGGTTTGCTTTGAGTTTTTCCACGATATAGCACCTCTAGCGAGAGTGAACACATATCCGGATGTCGACTTTCTATCATCTCCCACATAATCAGAATCTGTATACCCCACTATATAGAGTGAATTTGATCTTCTGTATGTCATCATGAGGCCTTTTGTTCCTTGCAAATAACGCAAGACTTTCTTTACTAATTTCCAGTGTTCTATTCTAGGATTGCTCTGTAATCTGCCAAGTAACCCGGTAACAAACGCTAAGTCAGGGCGCGTACACACTTGAGCATACTGCAAACTTCCGACAGCTGAAGCATATGGAACCGATTTCATTTGATCGAGCTCGTACTGGTTCCTGGGGCATTGAAAATCCCCATATCTGTCGCCCTTGACTATAGGTGCAGGTGAAGGACTACATTTATGCAAACCAAATTTCTTTAATACTTTCTCTATGTATGCTTTTTGTGATAGTCCCAATGTCCCTTTGTTTCTATCCCGGTGAATTTCGATCCCTAGAACGAACGAAGCTTCACCAAGATCTTTCATATCAAAGTTTGAGGATAAAAACTTCTTTGTCTCCAGTAGCACACTGACATCACTACTAGCTAGTAGGATATCATCCACATACAGGATTAGGAAGATAAACTTCCCATCTTTAAACTTTGCATAAAACACAGTTGTCCGCTACATTCTCTTTAAACCCAAATTTTCTTATTGTACTGTCAAACTTCAAGTACCACTGTCTTGAAGCTTGCTTTAACCCATAAATCGATTTCTTTAGGCGGCATCCCATTCTTTCATTTCCTTCCACGACAAAACCTTTCGGTTGTGCCATGTAAACATTTTCCTCCAAATCCCCATTAAAAAATGCCGTCTTTACATCCATCTGATGTAACTCTAAATCATAATGTGCTACTAATGCCATTATGATTCTGAAGTAATCTTTACATGAGACTGGAGAAAATGTCTCATTGTAATCAATCCCTTCTCTTTGCGTAAAGCCTTTTGCCACAAGTCGCGCTTTGTATCTTTCTACATTCCCTTGGGAGTCAAGCTTTGTCTTGTAGACCCATTTACAGCCTACTGTTTTGGCTCCTTTAGGAATAATTTCCAAGTCCCAGACTTTATTAGCCTTCATGGACCTCATTTCCTCTTCCATGGCCTCAAGCCATTTTGAAGAATTTTCGCTTCTCATGGCTTCTTCAAATGAGGTGAGATCATCCTCCATTTGAAATTCCTCTGTATGATAAATCTGATAATCATTAGAAATAGCTGATCTTCTTACTCTTTGAGACCTCCTCGGGGCCTCCTCATTTGGTACATCTTCTGTTTGAGGCTGTTGTTGCTCCCCCTCATCTGTGGCAATGGGTTCTATAGGATCCTGAAGAACAGGTTCCTCATTCTCATTCATTGTTGCCACAGGAGGAACAATAACAGGTGCTGGCACCACAGTGTCTTGCACCGTCGGTGCAGCGACAGCAGGTAGTGTGAAGAATGACTCTTGAATCATCGGAGTGGGCGCATACGCCCGCTTCTCTTCAAG